>JAGIQG010000008.1:63354321-63783625 GCA_024679065.1 Sphyrna mokarran | reverse complement strand
TACCAATAAAAGCCAAGACTCCATATGCCTTCCTGACAACCTTCTCGACTTGACTGCCTACTTTCAGGGATCTATGCACATACGCACCAAGATCCCTCTGTTCATCTAGACTACTAAGAATCCTACCATTTGCCCTATACTCTACACATTTACCCTATACTCTACAGATTTATTATTTCTGCCATAGTGCATTATCTCACACTTTTCCACATTAAACTCCATTTGCCACCTCTCGGCCCAGCTCTGCAATTTGTCCAAGTCTCTCTGCAAACTATAACACCCCTCTTCACTATCTACCACTCCACCGACTTTAGTGTCATCTGCAAATTTACTGATCCATCCCTCAATACCCTCATCCAGATCATTTATAAAAATTACAAACAGCAGGGGCCCACAAACAGACCCCTGAGGCACACCCACTTGGCACCGAACTCCACGATGAATACGTCCCCATCACCCCCCACCCTCTGTCTTCTATCTGCTAGCCATTCCTAACCCATTAGCTAATCACACTCTATCCCATACATCTGCATTTTCTGCAGAAGTCTTCCATGGGCCACCTTATCAAACGCCTTACTAAGTCCATAATTACCACATCAACCGCTCCTACCCCCATCCCTTTTTTTTGGTGATTTTCAAAAAACTTCACTGAGGTTTAGTAAGGCATGACCTCCTTTCACAAAACCATGCTGACTATCTCCAATCAATTCATTTCTCTCTAAATAACTATAAATCCTATCCCTAATTATTCTCTCCAATACTTTGCCCACAACAGAAGTAAGACTCACTGGCCTATAATTCCCTGGAAGGTCTCTCTTCCCCTTCTTGAACAATGGGACCACATTCGCTATCCTCCAGTCCTCCGGAGCCACACCCGTAACCAACGAGGACCTGAAGATCAGAGCCAGAGGCTCTGCAATCTCCTCTCTTGCCTCCCAGAGAATCCTAGGGTAAATCCCGTCCGGCCCAGGGGACTTATCCAACTTCAAACCCTCGAGAATATCTAGCACATCCTCCCTATCTACTTCGATACTTTCCAGTTTGCTACCCTGTACCTCAGTGTTCTCCATAACTACATTTACATCACTCGACCACTTCCTCCCTGCCTGGCAGGTACATATTCATTAAGGACATGCAAAGCTGTTCCTTAAATATGCTCCACATTTCAGATGTCCCCAGCCCCTGCAATTTCCTGCTCCACCCTATGCATCCTAAATCTCTCCTAATAGCCTCATAATTACCTTTCCCCCAGCTATAACCACTGTTATTCGGTATGTGCCCATCCCTTTCCATCACTAAGGTAAACGTAACCGAATTGTGGTCACTATCACCAAAGTGCTCACCCACCTCCAAGTCTAACACCTGGTCTGGTTCATTACCCAGTACCAAATCCAATATAGCCTCACCTCTTGTTGGCCTACCTACATACTGAGTCATGAAACCTTCCTGCACACATTGAACAAAAACTGACCCCTCTAACGTACCTGAACTATAGCTTTTCCAATCGATATTAGAAAAGTTAAAGTCCCCCATTACAACTACCTGTTACTTACACACCTATCCAGGATCAACTTTGCAATCCCTTCCTCTACTTCTCTGGAACTTTTTGGAGGCCTATAAAAAACTCCCAACAGTTTGACCTCTCCTTTCTTGTTTCTAATCTCAGCCCACACTACCTCAGCAGACAAGTCCACATCAAACGTCTTTTCTGCCACCGTAATGCTGTCCTTAACTAACAATGCCACTCCTCCCCCTCTTCTACCACCACCTCTGCTCTGACTGAAACATCTGAACCCCAGAACCTGCAGCAACCATTCCTGCCCCTGCTCTATCCACGCCTCTGAAATGGCCACAACATCGAAGTCTCAAGCACCAATCCAGGCTGCAAGTTCATCCACCTTGTTGCGTATGCTCCTCGCATTAAAGTATACACACTTCAAACCACCCTCCCGTTTGCCACTATACTGCTGTGACCTAGAAACCTTATCCGTGACCTCCCTATTCACATCCTCCTGTATACTGGCACAACAATTCAGGTTCCCATCCGCCCCCTGAATCAGTTTAAACCCCCCTGAATAGCACTGGTAAATTTACACCCCAAGATATTGGTACCTCTCTGGTTCAGGTGCAGACCATCCCTCTTGTAGAGGTCCCACCTTCCCCAGAATGAGCCCCAATTATCCAAATACCTGAACCCTTCCCTCCTGCACCATCCCTTTAGCCACGAGTTCAAATGTTCTCTCTCCCTATTCTTTTCTATGCCATCCCTCGGCACAGGTAACAAACCAGAGATAACCCCTCCATTTGTTTTAGCCCTAAGTTTCCACCCTAACTCTCTGAATTTCTGCTTTATATCCCCATCCCTTTTCCTACCTACGTCATGGGTACCTACATACACCACAACTAGGGGCTGGTTCCCCTCCCCCTTAAGGATTCCGAACACTCGGTCAGAGATATCACTGACCCCAGCGCCCGGGAGGCAACATACCAACCGCAAGTCCCGCTCCTTCCCACAGACTCTCCTATCTATTCCCTTAACTAGTGAGTCCACAATCACTAATCCAGATCTTTTCTTCCCCCTTCCCACCTGAGCATCAAGGACATTCTCAACTCCCAAGACCTGTACTCCATGGCTTACCCCAGTTGTATCTTCATCCCCAACAGCATCCAAAGCAGAGTACTTATTACGTAGAGGAACAGCCTCAGAGGAACTCTGCACTGACTGCTTCTTACTGCTGACTGCTCTAGTGCGGCCGCACTTGGAGTATTGTGTGCAGTTCTGGTCCCCACATTATAAGAAAGATGTGGAGGCATTGGAGAGGGCACAGAGGAGGTTTACCAGGATGTTGCCTGGTATGGAAGGCAGGTCTTATGAAGAAAGGCTGAGGGATTTGAGGTTGTTTTCGTTAGAAAGAAGGCGGCTAAGAGGAGACCTTATTGAAACATATAAGATGATTAGAGTTTAGATAGGGTGGACAGTGATAGCCTTTTTCCTAGGATGGAGAAAGCTAGCACGCGGGGACATAGCTTTAAATTAAGGGGTGATAGTTATAGGACGGATATCAGAGGTAGGTTCTTTACCCAGAGGGTGGTTAGGGAGTGGAATGCCCTGCCTGCGGCAGTTGTAGATGCGCCAAGTTTGGTGCGTTTAAGAGGTTAGTTGATAAGTATATGGAAGAGAAGGGAATGGTTTAGTTTGGAGGGTCATTGCTTTTTATATTGATCGGCGCAACATCAAAGGCCGAAGGGCCTGTTCTGTGCTGTAATGTTCTATGTTCTATGTTCTACCTCTTCTAACAGTCACCCATGTATCACATTTAGGAGTAACTATCTCCCTGTAGCTTTTATTAATAGCCATACCTGCTTCCCTAATAATTCCTAGTTCCTCCAGTTCCAGCTCCAGGTCCCTAACACAGTCCTCAAGGAGGCGGAACTGGATGCACCTCTGGCAGGTGTAATCAGCTGGGACACTACCAGTGTCCCTCACCTCAAACATCCCACAGGAGGTACATCACACTGCTTGCACTGCCATCCCTATTACTTCCTTTACACAGAAACAAATATAAACTTAAACTTACCTGCTCACACTCCTAGTTGCTCTCATTTTTTTACTGGATGAGTACATGGGATTTAATGGGATTGGGAGTTACAGATAGTTCTATACCTGGTAGGTATAGATATGATCGGCACAACTTATGGGCCAAAGAGCCTGTTTGTGCTGTAGTGTTCTATGTTCTATGTTCTCCCCAACAACACTGGGTATATCCCATGGACTGACCATTCTAGAGGAATGCTTGAAAGGTTACCAAGACTGGAACCTGAATGTTAAAGGGTATTTGATGTTTTAGATTACAGGAAACTCAAAAAGGTTGTGGGATAGCGGCGTAATGGATAGTGAAGAAAATTATCTTTGATTGCAATGGGATCATAATCAGTCAGGCCAGTGGGCTGACGAATGGCAGATGGAGTTTAATTTGGATAAATGTGAGATGATGCATTTTGGTAGATTGAACCAAGGCAGGACTTAATCAGTTAATAAAGAACAAAGAACAAAACAGCACGGGAAACAGGCCTTTTGGCCCAACGAGCCCGCGCCGTCACCCCAATGTTCCCACCTCTACCCATGATCCCTGTCTATGTTTACAGATCTATGAATTAAAAACCAAATTTGAGACAATTTAGGGAGAATTTGTTTTGCCAATTAGCCTAAGAGCACATCTTTGGGATGTGGGAGGAAACCGGAGCACCCGGAGAAAACCCACGCAAGCACGGGGAGAATGCGCAAACTCCCACAGACACAGGCCAAATCCATGTATCTGCACAGCACAGCGATAGTCACTGAGCTGTCATGTTGCCCATCAAATGGTCCAGGTCAAGTGTACACTAACGACGTGAAGCACTAGGATACTCTCGAAAAAATCCAAGAGCAGCCCTCTCACGACCCATCGCGTGTATGCCCCTCGTTAGACAACAAGGTGGACCAAAGCACCTGTCGGATAAAAACAAGTACATCAATATCATCATCTATTTACACACTTCCCAGGGACTCCCAAGGCTCACGATCCCTATTTTAAATCAGTTTTCTATACCCCTCCATTCCCATTCTGTTCATGTGCCCATCGAAGTATTTCTTAAATAACTCCAGAGTACCTGCCTCCACCACTTTACTTGGCAGCGCATTCCATACCCCCACCACCCTCTGTGTGAAAAAACTCCCTCTAGCATCCAAATTATACCTTACCCCCCTTACCCTAAGCCCGTGACCCCTCATGCTATTCGAGTCCATCCTATGAAAAAAGTGGTAGCGCATTGGGGAGAGTTACAGCACAAAGAGATCTAGGGGTACATGTTCACAGTTCCTTGAAAGTGGAGTCACAAGTGGACAGAGTGGTGAAGAAGGCATTTGGCATGCTTAGTTTCATCAGTCAGAACGTTGATTACAGGAGTTGGGACGTCTTTTTGAAGTTCTACAAGACATTGGTAAGGCCACACTTGGAATACCGTGTACATTTCTGGTCACTCTATTATAGAAAGGATATTATTAAACTAGCAAGAGTGCAAAAGAGATTTGCTAGGATGCTACCAGGACTTAATGGTTTGAGTTATAAGGAGAGGCTGGATAGACTGGGACCTTTTTCTCTGGAGCTTGGAAGGCTGAGTGGTGGTCTCATAGAGGTCTATAAGATAATGAGGGGCACAGATCAGGTAGATAGTCAATATCTTTTCCCAAAGATAGAGTAGTCTAAAACTCGAGGGCATAGGTTTAAAGTGAGAGGTGGAAGATCCAAGTATGCAATTTTTTTCACACAGAGGGTGGTGAGTGTCAGGAACAAACTGCCAGAGGTAGTAGTTGAGGAAGATACAACTTGTCTTTTAAAAAGCATTTAAACTGTTGCGTGGGTAAGATGTGTATAAAGGGATATGGGCCAAACACAAGCAATTGGAATTAGCTTAGGGATTAGGCATAGACAAGTTGGGCCGAAGGGCCTGTTTCTATGATGTAAACCTCTATGACTCTAACTTCCCTAGTTAAGGATGGTACCAGTAAGCTGGTGAAGGGTGACCCAGTTTGAAACAGCAAGCTGCAGAATGTTTGGGTAAAAATAAGAAATATGAAGAATAAAAAAATCACTTGCAGAGTTAATATATAGTTTTCCTAACACCAGTCAAATTGTAGAATAGAATATTTAGGCAAACATAAATAGAGCATATAAGAAAAATACTGTCAGAATCATGGGTATCTATAATCTTCGTGTGGATTGGGCGAATCAAATTAGCAATGGTAACTAAGATTAGTTCATGATGTGCATTAGGGACAATTTTTAAGTGAGGTACATTCTAGAGCTAACCATGGAACATGATATTCTTGACTCGGTAATGTGAAATCAGACGGGGTTAATTAATGATCTTGTGGTAAAGGATTTTGAGGCAACAGCAGTCAAAATATAATGCATTTCAAATTCAGTTTGAAAGTAAGAAGAATGGGTCAAAGACTGGTGTTTTAAATAAAGGTAGTTATAAGGATATGAAGGCAGGGTTGGCTTGAGTAAACTGGTAAAATAAATTAAAATATAGAACAGTTGTGATGCAGTGGTAGACTTTTGGAAAGATATTTAATAACATTCAGTAAATATTTATCATTGTACAAAAGAAAAAGAACTCTTGGCAAGGATACATTATCCATGGCCAGGAATTTTAATGCATTTGAAAAAAAATCATATAATTCCACAAAGGTCAAACAAAAAAAAAGTAGAGTCTGAGCATGGAGTGCCAATCAAGCAGCCTAGAAATATAAAAACAGAAAGTGAGAGATTCTACTTTTTTTAACCAAGTGAAGAAGGTGAATTTTCCCAAAAAATGACTGAAAACTGGTATACTTCTCCCCAGAGGAATAGCCAGGTTTTCTCTTCAGACCTTTCAAACTTAGGGAAATGTTTTGTGCCATTATTATAAGGAGTCAGGCCTAAAGATGTCAGCAGGCCCCAGTTTCACAGAGATTAAAGTAATCCAAACTCAAGTTGAACAGAGAAAACTACAGCACAGGAATAGGCCTTTCGGCCTTTCAAGCCTGCACAGCCCATGCTGTCTGACTTAATTAAAACTCCCTATGCTTCCGGGGACCATATCGTTCTATTCCCATCTTATTCATGTACTTGTCAAGACACCCCTTAAAACTCACTACCGTATTGGCTTCCACTACCTCCCATGGCAACGAGTTCCAGACACTTCCTGTGTAAAAATTCTGCATTGTATATCTCTTTTAAAACTTACCCCTCGCACCTTAAACCAATGCCCCCTAGTAATTGACTCTTCTACCCAAGGAAAAACCTTTTGACTATCCACTTTGTCCATGCCATGATAGAATAGGCATTCTATCAATAGAATTGTAGACTTCTATTAGGTCTCTTTTCAATCTGTGTCATTCCAGTGAGAACAAACCAAGTTTCTCCAACCTCTCCTCATGGCTAATGCCCTCCGTATCAGCCAACATCTTGGTAAACCTTTTCTGTACCCTCTCCAAAGCTTCACATCCTTCTGGTAGTGTGGCGATCAGAATTGAACAATATATTCCAAGTGTGGCCTCACTAAGGTTGTATAAGTTGCCGACATGACTTGCCAATTTTTAAACTCAATACCCCAGCTGATGAAGGCAAGCATCCTGTATGCCTTCTTGACTACCTTCTCTATCTGCGTTGCCATTTTCAGTGACCTATATACCTGTACACCCAGATCCCTTTGCATATCAATACTCCTAAGAGTTTTGTCATTTACTATATATTTCCTATCTGTATTAGATCTTTCAAAATGTATTACCTCGCACTTGTCCGGATTAAACTCCATTTATCATCTCTCTACCCAAGTCTCCAACTGATCTATATCCTGCTGTATCCTCTGATTTTCCTCATTGCTATCTGCAAATCCACCAACCTTTGTGTTGTCTGCAAAGTTACTACTCAATCCAGTTACATTTTCCTCCAAATCATTTGTATATACATCACAAACAGCACAGGTCCCAGCACTGATCTCTGAGGAATGCCTGTTGTCACAGCCCTCCATTCAGGAATGCACCCTTCCACTGTTATCCTCTGTCTTCTTTGACTGAGCCAGTTTTGTATCCATCTTCCCAGCTCATTCTGAATCCATGCAACTTCACTTTTTGCAACAGTCTGCCATGAGGGACCTTATCAAAGGCCTTACTGAAGTTCCATGTAGACAACATCCACTGTTCCATCCTCATCAATCATCTTTGTCACTTCCTCAAAAAACTTGATCAAGTTCATGAGATACGACCTCCCCTTCACAAAACTATGTTGCCTCTCACTAATACTTCCACTTATTCTCAAGTGAGAATAAATCCTGTCTCAAAGAATCCTCTCCAACAATTTCCCTAACACTGATGTGAGGCTCACGGGCTTGTAATTACCTGGATTATTTCTTGCTACCCTTCTTAACAAAGGAACAACATTGGATATTCTCCAAATCTTTCAGACCTTCCCTGTAAGAAGATTCACAACACTAGGTTAAAGTCAAACGGGTTTATTTGATAGTAAACACCATTAGCTTTCGGAGAACTGCTCCTTTATCAGGTGAATGGGGAGTTCTGATCACAAAACAGGGCATACACAGTTTACAGAATACTGATTAGAATGTGAGTCTTTACAGCTAATCAAGTCTCAAAGGTGCTGACAATGTGAGTGGAGAAAGCATTAAGCATTGGTTAAAGAGATGTGTATTATCTCTAGATAGGACAGTCAGAGAGATGTTGCAAGCCCAGGCACGTCATGGGGGTTACAGATAATGTGACATGAACCTAAGATCCTCGTTGTGTGCGGAACTTGGCGACTTTATGCTGTCGTATGTCGTGAAGGCTGCGTTGGAGAACGTTTATCCGAAGATCAGAGGCTGAATGCCCATGACCGCTAAAGTATTCGTCAACAAAAAGGGACCAGCCTTGCCTAATGATTGTTGAGCCGTATCCGTTCATCCATTGTTGTAGCGTCTTCATAGTCTCCCCAATGTACCATGCCTCGGGACATCCTTTCCTGCAGCGTATCAGGTAGACAACATTGGCCGAGTTGCAAGAGTATATACCACGTTCCTGGTGGATGGTGTTCTTAGGCCAGATCACTAACAAGGATGCCGTTAAGGATCCTGCTAGTAGGAACCAATCTTGGCGTGGCGGGGTGGGGAGACATTAGTGGACCCAGAAACTATTGCCCCTGGCCTGTTAATCATATAGAAATTATGATAATCAGCACACACTGAATTCTGGCACAGAGCTACTTGTGCTAATAAAAAACATTTAGGAAACTTGTGATTGACTGGATGCCAGTCACCAATCTCGCAAAAGTCCCCCCACCACTGTAGAATCCCAGCACACTGGAGCAGCACAGCAAGCTGGGAAAATCTCGGCCCTTATCTGGAATATTGTTCACCGGTTTCATCTCATTATACTTTACACGGTAGAAATACAATGACAGTTGAATCTGGGATGGTCATATTGTCTTTTGATGATAAACTGAAGAAATTGAGCCTATATTCCCTAGATCAGGGCCAGAAGGTTGTAAAGTGCCCAATCAGAAGATAAGCTTCAGTTTGTGGTTCAATTGCAAAAGGCCCCAAGAACAGACATGTGGACAGGTGAACAGGGTGGTGTGTCGAATTGGCCATGCTAAATTGCCCTCAGTGTCAGGCAGATTAGCATGGCAAATATATGAAGTTATGGGTATAGGGCCTGGTTGGATTGTTGTTGGTGTAGGCTTGATGGGCTGAACGGCCTCCTTCTGTACTGTGGAATTTTAGTTTGTGGACAGGACATACCTATACAATTTTCTACATTGTTGGGTAGATGCCATTGTCATAGCTATACTAAAATAGCATGGTTAGAGGCACCACATGTCCTGGAGTACAGGTCTTCAGTGTTATTGTTAGGGTTGAATAATTTTGGATTATCACATTTGATAAATTTTCCACAATTATCAAATCCACTGAAGAAATTAACAACACAACTCAACAATGTAACATTGGCCAGAATTCCACATTTACATAGGACTCCAAATGTTGAAATTGTGCAGAGGACATAAAACTTGGAAGTATTGTAATCTATGAAGAAGACAGTGTTGAACTTCAAAAGCATATAGAAAAGTTGGTGGAGTAGACAGATATGTGGCAAATAAAGTTCAATAATGGGGAATTGTGAGGTGATGCGTTTTGGTAATAAGGACATGGAAAGACAATAAAAAAAAGGGGCAATATTTTAAAGGCATGCAGGAGCAGAGGCACCTAAATATATATTGCATTGATCATTGAAGGTGGAGGACAGGTAGACAGCCATTAATAAATCATTTAATATTCTAGACTTTATTAATAGGGGCATAGAGTACAAGAACAAGAGGCTATGCTGAATTGAAATAAGATGCTGGTTAGACCTCTATTGGAATATTGTGTACAGCTCTGCACACCACACAATAGGAAGGATGGGAATGCATTAGAGAGAGTGCAGAAGGAGTTTACAAGATTTGTTCCAAGGATGAGAGCTTCAGTTACGAGGAAAAATTGGAGAGATTGGGGCTGTTCTCCTTGGAAAGAAGAAGGCTCAGATGAGATTTGATTGAAATGTTCAAAATGATGAGGGCGATGGAGAGAGTAGATGAAATAAAAAGGATCAGAAGGCACAGATATAAACTGAATTGCAAAAGAAGCAAATATGATCCAAGAAACAAAAATGTTTTCATACAAGTAATTTGAGTCTGGAATGCACTCAACCAAGTGCATTCAAGAGAGCAACCAAGACTCAACCAAGACATTCAAGAGAGCCTTGGATGATTACTTGATTAGGAACAATATGCAAGGGTATGGAGAAAAGCACAGAAATGGCATTAAGTCATGATGCTCATTTGGAGACCAAGTGCAGACATGATGGGCCCAATAGCCTCCTTCTGTGCCATTGAATTCTGTGATTCCAAGATTTTCTTCATTTGTCCAGGCAATAGTGGGTGACACTGGTTGGGCCTGCAATGATTGTCCATCTATAACTGTCCTTTAATAAGACAGTGATAAGCTCCACTTACGAACAGCTGCAGTGTATAGAGGAAGGGAATTCCAGTATGACCCAGCAATAGTAAAGGAACAGTGATATATTTCCAAGTCAGAATGCTTTGTGCTCAAGAGAACATCCTGCAAGTGGTGATGATTTTATGCATATCCTGTCCTTAACTACTAGATATTAGAAGTCTTGGGTTTGGAAGGTGCTGTACAAGTAACCTTGGTAGGTGATGCAGCACATCTGGTAGATGGTACACACTGCATCCTTTGTGTGCCTATTGCAGAAGGAATGGATGTTTCAGGTGGTAGATGGGATGCTAAGTAAGTGGGCTGCTTTGTCTTGCATGGTGTTAAGCTTGTTGTTGTAGTTGCAAATGGGAGAGCATTTTATAACACCCCTGACTTGTGCCTTTAAGGTAGTGGACAGTCAAGAGGTGAGTTTCTTGCCTCAGAATTCCAAATCTCTGATCTACTCTTTTAGGTGCAGAATTAATGTGGCTGGGGCAGCCATATTTCTATTCAACCCTCAGTATTTAAGTCGTAACAGGGAAGTAGACTGAATAGAGTCAAAATCTGAGAAGAATTTTGACAAACTATCATACACTGTTTTTACATGCTGTGGAACTTAATCTCAGTGTCACTAGTTCAATCTCTTTTCCCATTCATTGTTTCAGTGTTAACCCATCACCAGTTGCTGGATAGTCAACAAAAGAAATCAGCATCAAAAGTTGTCAATTTTGTGATATATCCTTTCTTCAGTTGTTTTTAATAATTCCCATTTGTATCTATAAAATATATAAACAGTGGTTATTTTTGCAAATACAAATAAATATGTATCCCATTTATTCAGTAATTTAGATATTTTTGGAAATACAAATAAATATGTATTCTATTTACTGAGTAATAGCAAGGGCAAGCCTTTGTGAAGATAGTGAAGAGGGATGTTATAGTTTGCAGAGAGACTTGGACAAGTTGCAGAGCTGGGCCGAGAGGTGGCAAATGGAGTTTAATGTGGAAAAGTGTGAGGTAATGCACTTTGGCAGGAATAATAAATGTGTAGAGTATAGGGCTAATGGTAGGGCTCTTAATAGTGTTGAGGAACAGAGGGATCTTGGTGTGTACGTGCATAGATCCCTGAAAGTAGGCAGTCAAGTCGATAAGGTTGTTAAGAAGGCATATGGAGTCTTAGCTTTTATTGGTAGGGGGAGTGAATTTCGGAGCCGCAACGTCATGTTGCAACTGTACAAAACTCTAGTGCGGCCGCACTTGGAGTATTGTGTGCAGTTCTGGTCCCCACATTATAAAGAAAGATGTGGAGGCATTGGAGAGGGTACAGAGGAGGTTTACCAGGATGTTGCATGGTATGGAGGGCAGGTCTTATGAGGAGAGGCTGAGGGATTTGAGGTTGTTTTCGTTAGAAAGGAGGAGGCTAAGAGGGGACCTGATCGAAAACATATAAGATGATTAGAGGTTTAGATAGGGTGGACAGTGATAGCCTTTTTCCTAGGATGGAGAAAGCTAGCACGAGGGGACACAGCTTTAAATTAAGGGGTGATAGTTATAGACGGATATCAGAGGTAGGTTCTTTACCCAAAGGGTGGTTCGGGAGTGGAATGCCCTGCCTGCAGCAGTTGTGGATGCGCCAAGTTTGGTGGCGTTTAAGGGGTTAGTTGATAAGTATATGGAAGAGAAGCGAATGGTTTAGTTTGGAGGGGCATTGCTTTTTATATTGGTCGGCGCAACATCGAAGGCCGAAGGGCCTGTTCTGTGCTGTAATGTTCTATGTTCTATGAGCCGTTGATGTTGTCTATATGGATTTCAGTAAGGCGTTTGACAAAGTCCCTCATGGGAGGTTGGTCGAGAAGGTCAAGGCAAATGGGATACAAGGACAGGTAGCTAGATGGATAAGCAACTGACTTGGTAATCGGAACTCAGTAAGAATTTAGCAACACCAATTTTTAATCCAACCGATTTATTTGATAGTAAAATTGCGAGCTTTCAACACTCTTGTGTCTTCCTCAGGCAAATGCAGTGTTCTGGTCAGACCAGAGACAGAGAGTAATAGCGGAAGGGTGTTTCTCTAGCTGGAGGTCGGTCACTAGTGGTGTGCCTCAGGGCTCGGTACTGGGACCTCTTCAATTTGTAATATATATAAATGACTTGGAAGAGGGAGTAAGTGGAGTGATTTGCAGACGATACTAAGATGGCTGGACTTGTGGATAGTGAGGAGTATTGTCAGGCGATGCAGCAGGACATAGATAGGCTGGTAGCTTGGGCAGATAAATGGCAGATGGAATTCAATGCTGATAAATGTGAGGTGATGCATTTTGGGAGAAAAAATTTAGGGGGGAGGTATATGATAAAGGGTAGACCTATTAAGAGTATAGAAACGCAGAGAGACTTGGGGATGCAGGTGAACAAGTCTCTGAAGGTGGCAGAGCATGTGGAGAAGGTTGTGAAGAAAGCATATAGTATGCTAGCCTTTATAGGAAGGGGTATAGAGTACAAGAGCTGGCCTTTAATGTTGCAGTTGTATAAAACGCTGGTTAGACCTTATTTGGAATACTGTGTCCAGTTATGGTCGCCTTACTACCGGAAGGACGTGGAGACTCTGGAAAGAGTGCAGAGGAGGTTTACCAGGATGCTGCCTGGTATGGAAGGTCTGAGTTACGAGGAGAGAGTAGGCAAATTGGGACTGTTTTCCTTAGAAAGACGTAGACTTAGAGGAGATCTAATAGAGGTGTACAAGATTATGAGGGGTATAGATAGAGTAAACAGGGTTAAGCTTTTTCCTAGGATGGACTCGAATAGCACGAGGGGTCACGGGCTTAGGGTGAGGGGGGGTAAGGTATAATTTGGATGCTAGAGGGAGTTTTTTCACACAGAGGGTGGTGGGGGTATGGAATGCGCTGCCAAGTAAAGTGGTGAAGGCAGGTACTCTGGAGTTATTTAAGAAATACTTAGATAGGCACATGAACAGAATGGGAATGGAGGGTTATAGAAAACTGATTTAAAATAGGGATCATGAGCCTTGGGAGTCCTGGGAAGTGTGTAAATAGATGATGATATTGATGTACTTGTTTTTATCCTACAGGTGCTTTGGTCCACCTTGTTGTCTAACGAGGGGCATACACGCAATGGGTCATGAGAGGACTGCTCTTGGACCTTTTTCAAGAGTATCCTAGTGCTTCACGTCGTTAGTGTATGCTTGACCTGGACCATCTGATGGGCAACACGACAGCGCAGTGACTATAGCTGTGCTGTGCAGATACATGGATTTGGGCCTGTGTCTGTGGGAGTTTGCACATTCTCCCGTGCTTGCATGGGTTTTCTCCAGGAGCTCCGGTTTCCTCCCATATCCCAAAGATGTGCTCTTAGGCTAATTGGCAAAACAAATTCTCCCTAAATTGTCTCAAATTTGGTTTTTAAACCGTAGATCTATAAACATGGACAGGGATCGCGTGTAGAAGTGGGAACATCAAGATGGCGGCGCGGGCTCGTTGGGCCGAAGGGCCTGTTTCCTGTGCTGTTTTGTTCTTTGTTCTAATATAAGCCCTGGGCAGTACAGTGGCATAGTGATGAGCACTGGTGTCTCGCACTGCCAGGGACCTGGGTATGATTCCCAGCTTGGGTCACTGTCTGTACAGAGTCTATTCATTCTCCCCATGACTGCATGGTTTCCTCTGGGTGCTCTAGTTTTGTTCCACATCCAAAAGAAGTTCTAGTTAGGTAGATAGGCCATGTTGAATTCTCCCTCAGTGGACCCTAATAGGTGCCATAGTATGGTAACAAAGGGATTTTCACAGTAATTTCATTGCAATATTAAAGTAAGTCTACTTGTGACAAACAAATAACTAAATGTGAAACTTTTTCATTTTCAGAAGTGTACTAACACCCAAAACATTTTGTAATTGATTTCTGTGATCCCATGTTCACTAGTGGAGAGTTTTGCTTTACATGAGTGCTGGTTGAAGATCATTATAGTGTTCTAGCCCTAATTTTTACCTGTCTCTTCATTGAGAAAGACTTCCCATTGTCAGTGCAGGATTGCTCATACCTTCTTCATTACCTTCTCCCAAATTAAACAGTATTTAATGATTAAAATTACATTTCATGAGAAATTGTGTATTGATTTAAACAAATAGAAGTAACTTTTGTATATTGCCGCCGGACAGATACATATCGATGATTTCTATTTTCTTCCAGGACCTTCTGATCAAAATGACAGATGGCACTTACAAAGTCATACCTGAAAACGCAACTGATCAATTCACTGTGGTTCACAATCAGATGTATTTGACATTTTATTTTGGAAATCTTGGAAGTATTCAATTAATAGTCACATGGAACTTAAAAATGAATACTTATATTCAGATTGCTGGATCATCAAAAGTAATTAAACAGTGTCTATAAGTATATACTTTTTTTAACCTCAAAAGTGTACAAGTACATGTAGAGTTGGGTGTCAAATTCAATTTATATGGTGGAATTGATTTTACAACCCGAGACAGTTGAAAACATTCAGTAAATGTTGCTTCGATATACTTTGATAGAAATTAGTATATTTAGAACATAGAACATACAGGCCCTTCGGCCCTCAATGTTGTGCTGAGCTATATCCAAGGTCAATCTATCCTACTTGTCATCATTCTGGTATGCTCCAAGGTTAACCTATCCCACTCACTATCATTCTGGTATGTGCCTATCTAATAACTGCTTGAAAGTTCCTAAAGTGTCTGACTCCGTTATCGCAGCAAGCAATCTCTCTCTACGTAAATAATCTATCATGGAATTCCCTCCTATATCTCTTACCATGATCTTTATAGTTATGCCCCCTAGTAACAGCTATATCCACCCGAGAAAATAGTCTCTGAATATTCATTCTATCTATCCCCATCATCATCTTATAAACCTCTATTAAGTCACCTCTCATTCTCCTCTGCTGTAAAGAGAAAAGCCCCAGCTCCCTCAAGCTTTCCTCATATGATCTACCCTCCAAACCAGGCAGCATCCTGGTAAATCTCCTCTGAACTGTCTCCAATACTTTCACATTCTTCTTATAGTGAGGTGACCAGAACTGTACACAAAATTCCAAATGTTGTCTCACCAAGGTCCAGTATAATTGCAGTATAATTCCACAGTTGTTAAACTCAAGAGTTTATACCTACTAGCTATAAACTGAGCTCAATGTACACCAATTGCTGGTCACAGATTCTTACACTTAATCTGCATCATCAGCATGGCTGCCACAATTGGGGTCTTCACTATTTTGTAGTCATCTCTGGCAGCTACCTGAAACCAGAATTGTATTAATTTAAATATACAAAGAAGAGTCCAGAGTATGCATCTAAACCCTTCTCTATAAAGTGTGTGAACTTATATGAGAATGCAAGTGCAAACAATTTTTTACAGTTCTATAATGCCCTGAATAATGATTCTTAAAGGAACTGCTGAAAACTACTAAAGAAATGCTAGAGAAAGCTTGCCAATTGCACCACTAAAGCACCATATTAGGTTACAACTACCTGAGTGTTTTGACGTTCCTGGGTTCTCTCAGGAGACATTGTTTCCGGTAGGATCTTCACGATATATGGTCTTTCCTTTAAAATATTTTAGTTATATCAATAACTGTTTGTAATGTGACAAGCCATTGGAACATAGCTACAACTTTTACCTAAGGTATTTCTCATTCATCTTCTCTGAGTAAGTGACATAATTTTGACATAACCTTTTATACACAAGCTCAGTAGCTAATATCAGAATTGATTAACACTCCATATTCTCACTCCCATGGAAAATGGAAGAAATCTGCTCTGAGTCTTCCATTATAAGCGTGGACTTGATTTCCTTTGTAGCTTTCTTCCTTTTTTCTGGTCCGACTAAGTTATTGTACCATAACTTTTGGTATCAACATGTGGGGAAAGAAAGAAATTGAGTTCTTAGTTTGTGGCTCTTCAAAAACTTATATGGGATGAAACTACTCAGCAATGATGTAGAGTGATAACTGAGCAGGATTTACCAAAGTCTTAACTTTTCCTTTATAGCTTTCATTCATTATAGCTTTCATGCACCGCGGTTCCTGTAACCTACCAAAACTTCCCTGTCTCATCGGAACATTGTCATGTAGAACCCCAGATAAATATTCCTTGAAAATCTGCCACATTATTCTATACATTTCCCTGAGAAAACCTCCTTTCAATTTATGCCTCTAATTTCCTGCCTGATGGCTTCCCTTATTCCAGATAAACATTTTCCTAGCTTGTCTGATCCTATCTCTCTCCAATGCTAACGTAAAGGAGATAGAGTTATGATCACTATCCCGAAAATGCCTTCCCACTGAGAGATCTGACACCTGTCCAGCTGAGGGATAATGAATCACAGAGGCACAGCATCTAGCCTGGAGTCAGCTGAGGCCTCTGGGGAATGGGAATATCTGAGGCCTCTGGCACACGATGTACATCAACAGATATGTCATGCATACAGAGACCCAGGAGCCTCACCACTAACTTGATCCATCAAGATGGTAGTCCCTGAGATGGTGGACTGTGATGTGGAAATCTGTGTCAAAAAATCTGGTTCTGACCTCAGATGTTTCCTGGCGCCTTTCATCTGATGTTTCTTCCATGGTCAGCATGGAGGGACGAAGGGCAGGTTGTTGGTGATCTGGACACCCAGAAACTTGAAGCTCTTGACCATTTCCACTTCATCCCCATTGATGTAGATAGCTGTGTGTCCTCCACTATGCTTCCTGAAGTCAATGACTATTCCCTCAATGTTGACATTGAGGGAGAGATTACTGTCACGGCACAGTCTTTCCTGTACTCCATCTCATCATTGTTTGAGATCAGACTCACTGCAGTGGTGTCATCAGCAAACGAACTTGAAAATTGAGTTGGAGGGGAATTTGGCTACACAGTCATAGGTGTATAAGGAGTGTAGTAAAGGACTGAAGTGGCTGCCAGAATAGGACACAGGTTTAGGGTGCTGGGGAATAGGTACAGAGAAGATGTTGGGGTAAGTTTTTTACTCAGAGAGTGTGGGTGCATGGAATCAGCTGCCGGTGGTGGAGGCAGATTTGATAGGATCTTTTAAGAGACTTTTGAATAAGTGCATGGGACTTTGTAAGCTAGAGGGTTATAGGTAAGCCGACTAGCTAGTGACATGTTCAGCGCGACTTGTGGGCCAAAGGGCCTATTTGTGCTGTATTTTTTCTATGTTCTATATTCTAGTTGTTGGAGATACAGTAGCAGAATCAGGGAATGTGGGACTGGGTGTTGGCAACACAGCAGCAACTGCGAGGCTGTTGGGAGGAGTCCTACGGCTTTCAGGTGCAGCAGCTATTGCTGGTATTGCTTTGTACCCAGCTCAATGCTGCAAGGGTGGCATCTGCAGTGGAAAGCCTGGAGTGGGAAGTTACTGCCATGAGTAGCAGAATGCACATTGTGACTGAGTTGCAGCAGGCCTCAGCGAAGTTCCAGACGGCCACGGCTGAGGCACTCAGGTGCCTTATTGAAATTCTGCAGCTCATGGCTGAGAGGCTCAAGAGGTTGTGGGAGAACCAGCAAGACAATGCTGAGACATAGCTGCATGCAGCCCTTGAGATCTTGGTCCAATCACGGGGGACATGGCTAAGAGGCTGCAGAACTTGACCTAGTCTCAGAGGACATTTGCAATCAACGTTTGGCCCCAGACTCAGAAGTCATTGTTTAGGGCTCGCACACCATGGGGATGAACGCAGATGGGCCTCCAGGACTGGCAGGGCCAGGTGGCACCAAAGCTTTTAGGACTCAGTCCAGAAGTTCTGCCATTCCATGGAGTGACCTAGGGAGGAGAAAAGGCTGCAGGCCTGGTTAGGGCCTTCCACACAGGAGACTGCAGCCATCGTTGCATCTTCTGTTTCCTCACTTCCTGTTATTGCTATATGTCAAGGGCAGCAGAATGAAAAGGTTGGCCTGATATATCCATGACACCAGAGATGGACAAGGCACTCTAGATCTTGTCCTTCCAGGAGATGCCTGCCAAGGGATATGCCATGGGGCGCAATAGGTGGCCGACTACTTCCAATTCTGACGTACATCCTGGGGAGATACCTCGATGTGTGGTAGGCCACGTCAGGTTAAGAATTTGTAGGCACACCAAGAGGGCGAAGGAGTGAACCATTTAGTTTGAGGAAATTAGGCACAATTAAGTTTTACGAGCACATCTTAAGTATGAGCACTTTGAGTTACTGCACTATTAGTGACAAAAATGAATGTAATTGCACCGCACAGTTGTGATTAATATGTCTCTGATTATCATCCAACAGAGATAACCATAGCCAG
The DNA here is from genome assembly GCA_024679065.1 of Sphyrna mokarran. Classification (NCBI taxonomy): domain Eukaryota; kingdom Metazoa; phylum Chordata; class Chondrichthyes; order Carcharhiniformes; family Carcharhinidae; genus Sphyrna; species Sphyrna mokarran. The sequence goes on along the minus strand of JAGIQG010000008.1, from coordinate 63,764,759 downwards.
ATGGGCTCCGAATCTCATTGTGCATGGGGGAGGGCTCTTGGTACACAGTTAGTGCAATCCCCTAATCCAGGCACATGTTGTTTACCCATCATAGCATGTAAAATCAAAGCCCTCAAAACAATCAGTGTTAGCTGCAGGTACCATATAGAATCACTGAAACTGTCATGGCATCTCCAGAACCAAGCAGATACTAGATATACGCCCCCACCCATCATAAAGTGGTGGATCATAGTCCCTGACCCCCTACGTGTTTGGGTGTGTTTGTGTTTGATTGGTGATGAGGAGGGAGTCTAATTTTCCGGCTGGAGCCTCCTTCCCATGAGCACTGAAAGCAGTAGCCTGTTCATTTATCCAACATTTTATACTTTGTTTTTTGAAGTGAGAATTACAGCTCAATTATAATCTATTGTCCAATACCTTTATTGTTCAGCATGCAAGTAACTTGACTAAATCAAGCTTAATGCTGCTTCTTTTACAATCCATATTGAATCAGGCTTAGTCTTCTGGATTGATGATGATCAAACAATAAGGGAGGGATATGCACACCATCAGTTTATATTTTTAGTGTGATCTGATGGCCTGCAGCACTTTAAGGATGGCTACTTGCGGATAGTGAGGAGCATTGTCAGGCGATACAGCAGGACATAGATAGGCTGGTAGCTTGGGCAGACAGATGGCAGATGGAATTCAATCCTGATAAATGTGAGGTGATGCATTTCGGGAGAAAGAATGTAGAGGGGAGGTATATGATAAAGGGTAGACCTATTAAGAGTATAGAAACGTAGAGGGACCTGGGAGTGCAGGTGAACAAGTTTCTGAAGGTGGCAGAGCAAGTGGAGAAGATTGTGAAGAAAGCATATAGTATGTTAGCCTTTATAGGAAGGGGTATAGAGTACAAGAACTGGCCTTTAATGTTGCAGTTGTATAAAACGTTGGTTAGACCTCATTTGGAATACTGCGTCCAGTTCTGGTCGCCTTACTACCGGAAGGACGTGGAGACTCTGGAGAGAGTGCAGAGGAGGTTTACCAGGATGCTGCCTGGTATGGAAGGTCTGAGTTACGAGGAGAGATTAGGCAAATTGGGACTGTTTTCCTTAGAAAGACGTAGACTTAGAGGAGATCTAATAGAGGTGTACAAGATTATGAGGGGTATAGATAGAGTAAACAGGGTTAAGCTTTTTCCTAGGATGGACTCAAATAGCACGAAGGGGTCACGGGCTTAGGGTGAGGGGGGGTAAGGTATAATTTGGATGCTAGAGGGAGTTTTTTCACACAGAGGGTGGTGGGGGTATGGAATGCGCTGCCAAGTAAAGTGGTGGAGGCAGGTACTCTGGAGTTATTTAAGAAATACTTAGATGGGCACATGAACAGAATGGGAATGGAGGGGTATAGAAAACTGATTTAAAATAGGGATCATGAGCCTTGGGAGTCCCTGGGAAGTGTGTAAATAGATGATGATATTGATGTACTTGTTTTTATCCTACAGGTGCTTTGGTCCACCTTGTTGTCTAATGAGGGGCATACACGCGATGGGTCGTGAGAGGGCTGCTCTTGGATCTTTTTTGAGATTATCCTACTGCTTCACGTTGTTAGTGTATGCTTGACCTGGACCATCTGATGGGCAATACGACAGCTCAGTGACTATTGCTGTGCTGTGCAGATACGTGGATTTGGGCCTGTGTCTGTGGGAGTTTGCACATTCTCCCCGTGCTTGCGTGGGTTTTCTCCGGGAGCTCCAGTTTCCTCCCACATCCCAAAGATGTGCTCTTAGGCTAATTGGCAAAACAAATTCTCCCTAAATTGTCTCAAATTTGGTTTTTAATCCATAGATCTATAAACATGGACAGGGATCGCGGGTAGAGGTGGGAACATTGGGGTGGCGGCGCAGGCTTGTTGGGCCAAAGGGCCTGTTTCCTGTGCTGTTTTGTTCTTTGTTCTTTGTACTTATAGGTTGATAATCCCATCCTTATTATTCGCACATAGTACAGTAGTATTGACATACCACATGATGGAAAATATCATTTTTGTGAGATGAGACTTTATCCTCATTAGAGCTTTTTAGTAGTCGCTTTCACCATTTATATGATAGAATATTCGTCTATAACAAATGGATTGAATACCATTGAACGTCCTGCTGAAACACTGTCTTTTTTCTCTCTTGCCAAGAATGGTAGGTTTACTTCTTTGACAGAGATCCCATTGGGAGCCTGTGCTGCTTAATAGAACTTCAACCCTGTAAAAAAGAGTGAGGGTCATTTTAGTCAGTGGATTGAGCAGAAGTACTTTTCTGATCTTTTAGCAGCTCACCCAGTCAGGAGAAAAACATGCCCAAAATGCAAAATGCCTTAAAGTTAAGACATTCGCTTTTCAATTTTTTTTAGGGACAACCATCGTTTAGTTCCTTTCCCCTCCTCACCATAATAATTGTTTCATTCTGGCATGTGTAGAGAATTCCATTGCATCAAAAAGTCATCAGTGGAATCTGCATCAGTGAATCTCCATTTATCTGTCAGAGTTGTACATAAAATTACATAAATCTCCTAACAGAAGTCTTCTCATATCTGACATTGATCAATCTCAGCTCAGTAAATAAATAAATTCATTTTAGGGTATTTATGTTGTGTTTTTCTTATTTGATCATCTGTGCTATTGCTATGTGATATGTATTATATATATAGGATGTGTGTGGGGATAATCAGTTATCTGCCATTATCTATCAGTTTCTTAATGACAGATAATTGATTCTTGCTATTATAATGCTAATTGTTTCAATTGAAATCGAAAGAAATATATGCTCAATAACACGTCAGCATTACAAATAAATAATACCAATACATTTTTCTCAGCTTTCAGTTTGTGGACTCTGTGGCAATGCCAATAGTAATATTAAAGACGAATTGATAACTCAAAGCCACTATGCAGCTTTCACTTTAATGAGCTTTGTAAATTCTTGGAAAGAAAATCCCATGTGTGAAGATGTAAGTGAAGTCGTACACCCATGTGCCAAAAATCCATATCGTAAGTCCTGGGCAGAAAAACGATGTAAGCTAATTCAGAGTGATGTGTTTCAACCATGCCACAATTTGGTGAGTACATTCAAAAATTGGAAATCTCGTTGCTAATATAAGTTAAATAGGTTTCATAGATAAGTGTTAAACTCAAATAGAAACCCAAAATGAAAATGAAATTGCCTAATTTGCTTTTTGTGACATTGAAGTGTGTGCATTTGGGTCAGGCAACTAGATAGATTCATCAATTAGTTAAAATTACATTTTACCAAAATTTCTGATGGGGTTAAACTTTATGATTTGTTGCTCTGGGAAGAATTTTGAGCAAAGAATCTGTATGGAAAGTTTAGGTGCAGGGATTCACCTGAGTTATTATGGGGATTTCTTTCATTGTGTCAATATTAAATGTAAGAGAGCATTTAAAAAATAGTTTTTGGATAACCAAACACTATGTGTATGGTAATAGACTGGTATTGATGCTCCACTTGAGGTTCTTTTCATCTTCTCTCATCTAAATTCATCAGCGTAACCCTCTATTTCCTTCTTGTTCAACCGCTTGTCTGTACATGCCTTAATATATCTATATACTATATGCTTCAACTTCTTCATGTAGTTGAGGTCCATACTTCCATATTTCTTGAGAGTTCCTCTGAATTTCTAATTGAACTTCTTGGCAATTGTCTTGTATCAAAAGCTTTCATAAAGTTGGAGACCTCCACTAGGTCTCCCCATAGCCTTGTTTATTTTTGTGACAGAACAGCTGCAGGTTATCTGTCCTTTTTTATATACACAAGCCTTTCTGATTGCTCTTCTCTGTACCTTTGCAATGCTGCTAGATTATTTCTCTAAAATTATGACCAGAACTACAAGTAGTATTCTAAGAATGGTCTAGCCAATATTCAATATATGATTAGTATAACTGCTCTACTTTTCAATTCTCTCTGTTTTGATATAAAGCTTAGTATTTGCTTTGCTAATTGATAATGCAAATTTTTGATTAATGTGCCTGTTCTCCAAGATCCCTTGATCCCTTTGTTCTTCTACTCCACCAAGAATTGCGCCTTCCATATAGTAAGAGACCTGCCTTTCCTAAAATAAAGTCAAAAGCTGCTGGAAGTTCTCAGCAAGTTAGTCTGGCAAAATTCATGAACTGATCTTTATAAGGGAGAAGATTATTGGGACTTAGGAGAGTTCCTGACTCTGTAATCTCTGTTATGGAGGCCTCTTCATGCCATATTTTTGTTCCAGAGAGATAGTCAGAATGGAGACAGGGCTGCTACTTCTTAAGGCAATGAAGGCAGGCAGATTGTGAGATAAACAGGTTTTAAATGTACTTTTTCATGCGTGTGCCAGTTAATGAGATCATGACTGATATCATATATATTCTATCATATGATAATCTCCAACTCCATTTTTCCACCTTATCCCCATAACACTTGATCTCCTTTCTGATTAAAAGTCTATCTCAGCCTTGAACACATTTAACAACTCAGCCTCTACAACCCTCTGCAGTAAAGAATTCTACAAATCCAGCACTCTCTGGGAGAAGAAATTCCTTTTCTTCTCTGTCTTATTTGGATAGGCCTTATTCTGAGATTTTGCCCACTGGTTCTAGACACTCCCACAAGGGGAAACAACCTTTCAGCATCTACCCTGTTAAGACCCTGATAATATCTAAAAAAGGTCACCTCTCATTCTTCTAAACTCCATTGAGTACAGGCTCAACCTACACAACGTCTCCTCATAAGAAAATCCCTCTGTAGCCATGGTCAACCTTCCCTGGAAAGTCAATATATTGTTTCTTTGACAAGGAACCAAACTGTACCAGATACAGTCTGATATAGTTTCAGCAAGGCCAATATTCCATATTAGTTACTGAAATTGTATGCTAGCTTTTTTTTAATAGTGATGTCTCCATTCTATGAACTGACGGGCCAGCATTTATTGACCATCCCCAAGGGCATTTAAAGGTCAACTAGATTGCTGTGGATCTGGAGTCACACATAGGGCAGCAAGTGAACCAGATGTGTTTTTATTACAGTCAACAATGGTTTCATGGTCATTATTAAAACTTTAATTCTGTATTTTTACCAAATTCAAATTTCATCATCAGCCATGGTGGGATTTGAACCTAGATGTCCAGAGTATTATCTTGAGTTTCTGTATTACTGGTGCACTGACAATACCACTATACTGCTGCCTCTGACCTGTAGTATAGCTACTGTTAGGGGGTTAATAGACTACTAATACCAGTGTCTCACTCCCCCTGTTATTTTTATCTCCAGCAATATATGCGTACTTCTTTCAACCCAAAATCATTTCTTGCTGATGTATTTAATCCATCTCAGACTAAAAAAAAACTATTCCACCACACTTTTCTTCCTGCCTATCCTGAAAAAAGTCATATACCCTGAATGTTTAGTTCCCAGTTTTGATCTTCATGTAACCATATCTCTGTAATACAGTTGCCAAATGATGAGCTGTTATGTTCAAGGAGCTGAATGTTCCATTCCTGTTCCTATTACTCAAGTCCTTATGTTAATATTTCCCTACATTTTCAGAATGTTGCCATTTATTGTGTATTCCCTGGCCTTCTTTGTCTTCTACAAAGACATTACCAATTTTTCCCAAATTGAATTCCATTATTCTACACTCACCTGACCAGTCAACTCATACCTTCTACAGCTTTCTTCTCTACAATCAGCCACATAAGCATTTTTTTTCAAAATAAGCAAGCCTTTGTGCTGGGAACAAACATTCGAAAAAGTAATACTAGGTTTTTTTGGTTGCATTATTAAAAATACTGAAACATGTAAATGCCACACATGTTTTGATAGGTATTTATGATAATGATTCTGGATTATAACAATGTGTTTCTGTTTATATTGATGACACAAAAGAAGACAGAGTTATACAAATTTAGTACTTTCATTCTGTTCTTTTATAAAAACCTCAACATCCCTAAAATGTACAAAATTAGACTACTTAAAATTTTATTTGTCTTCCAGCTCCAATGGCGTCCCTACTATGATAATTGTATCAGAGATGCATGTGGTTGTGATCTAGTTGGGGATTGTGACTGTCTCTGTGATGCTGTTGCAGCCTTTGCTAAAGCATGTTTAGATGCTGGCGTTTGTATTGACTGGAGAACTCCTGACTTTTGCCGTAAGTTTTACTATTAAAGTTGTTATGACCTGTGAAATAAACAAATCTGCTTTTAACATTGTAGGTGAATGTTGAAACAGGCTGTTCATATGCCACATGTTCAGCTTATTATTCATAATTAGTTAAACTAATTTAGGATATTTTGAATTACTAACACATTATACTAGTATTTAAGGATACATACCACTGACAATACACAGTCCCAGTCATCTAAGGAACAAATCCATGAAGCTAGGTAAATCAAAATCATGTAGTGGGAGAATGGATGAGGGGAGGAGATGTGATGGTTGAGATGGAAAAGCAAGCTGAGGAGGGAGCACCCGTAGGATAGGGGAGAAAGTTTATACGCCTGATCTGGAAAGGCTCTGATGGAGCCATCCCCTCTTTTGCCACCAAGGCCTCAGCTGATGATTAGCTGGGCTTCCCCCATGTTCCTGAACTACTTCATTCAGCTGAAAGATTGCAACCAGACAAGACATAGGATTTAATTGGGTTCTTCGAATAAGGGCTGCCCTAAGCCTTGCTTACGTGGCGTTTCAGAGCTTAGTTGATAAGTATATGGAAGAGAAGGGAATGGTTTAGTTTGGAGGGGCATTGCTTTTTATATTGGTCGGCGCAACATCGAAGGCCGAAGGGCCTGTTCTGTGCTGTAATGTTCTATGTTCTATGTTCTATGTTGTTCTATGTACCTTCCATAACATTTCATAAAACTCCTCTCAATTTCTGTCCTTCATATACGCAACTCACTCATACTCTTCTCTCATTCATTGTAACGCACACACTGAGTAATCTTATGAAAAAAATTCCAAGGGCAGAATGAGAGAGATAATGGGAGAGAATTGTGTCGGTGTTTTGACTAGCAGTGACTCACAATCTCAATTACAATTAAATATAAGGAGCCCCTAATTTAAGATGGAGATGAGGAAAACTTCTTTCTTCAAGAGAACATAGAACATAGAACATAGAACAATACAGCACAGAACAGGCCCTTCGGCCTTCGATGTTGTGCCGACCAAAATAAAAAGCAATGCCCCTCCTACCTAACCATTCCCTTCTCATCCATATACTTATCCACTAACCTCTTAAACGCCACCAAACTTGGCGCATCTACAACAGCTGCAGGCAGGGCATTCCACTCCCTAATCACTCTTTGAGTAAAGAACCTACCTCTGATATCCGTCCTATAACTCATACCCCTTAATTTAAAGTTGTGTCCCCTCGGGCTAGCTTTTTCCATCCTAGGAAAAAGGCTATCACTGTCCACCCTATCCAAACCTCTAATTATCTTATATGTTTCCATAAGATCCCCCCTTAGCCGCCTCCTTTCTAACGAAAACAACCTCAAATCCTTCAACCTCTCTTCATAGGACCTGCCCTCCATACCAGGCAACATCCTAGTAACCTCCTCTGTACCCTCTCCAATGCCTCCACATCTTTCTTATAATGTGGCGACCAGAACTGCACACAATACTCCAAGTGCGGCCGCACTATAGTTTTGTACAGCTGCAACATGATGCTGCGGCTCCTAAATTCAATCCCCCTACCAATAAAAGCTAAGACTCCATAAGCCTTCTTACAACTTTATCCACTTGACTGCCTACTTTCAGGGATCTATTGACACATACACCAAGATCCTTCTGTTCCTCAACACTATTAAGTGTTGAGGAACAACACTTAATAGTGTTGTTCCTCAACACTATTGTTGAGTGTTAGAGTTGTGTTGGAAATAGTGTTGGAGAGTTTTTAATCTGTGGGATTCTCTTTCCAAGAGAGCAATGGAAGCAGGGTCACTGAACATTTTTAAGGCTGAGTTTAGATAGATTCTGATTAACAAGGGAATCAAAGGGTTTAGGCAGGAGACAAGAATAATTGAGTCAATGCCACAAATGTTTTTTTCATAGTGTCACATTATGAAGAAAAAGTCCAGATGTGATTCTCACCAGTTGTGGGAGAGGGAGGAGCAGGGAGGGCAGAGGGCAGAGGGCAGAGACTAAACTCATAGTGAAGCTGGTTGCACAGCATTTGGGATGCCATTGCACAAGTGCACTGATCTCCCAGTGCACTGGGTGATCTCCTGCCACCAACCCCCCTCACTCTCGCCGATCACTTCTTGAACTGGTCTACACCCCAACCCACTGTTCACCCACCCCATGGACATTGATTCCTGCCCCCATCAAATATTTTCTGCGATGGTTCCCCCTCATCCCCAACCAATCGCCACCCTTGCAAAATTGCTTCCTCCCCGACCAATCACTACCATGATGTGACGATGCCGGCGTTGGACTCGGGTAAACATAGTAAGAAGTCTTACAACACCAGGATAAAGTCCAACAGGTTTATTTGGTAGCAAACACCACTAGCTTTTGCTGCTGCTTTGTCAGTGAGTGGGAAATCTTTTCACAAACAGGGCATATAAAGGCAAAAACTCAATTTACAGAATAATGATTGAAATGTGAGTCTCTACAGCTAATCAAGTCTTAAAAGTACAGACAATGTAAGTGGAGAGAGCATTAAGCACAAGTTAAAGAGATGTGTATTGTCTCCAGACAGGACAGTTAGTGAGATTTTGCAAGTCCAGGCAAGTCATGGGGGTTACAGGTAATGTGACATGGGCCCAAGATCCCAGTTGAGGCCATCCTCATGTGTGCGGAACTTGGCTATCAGTCTTTGCTCAACGATTCTGCACTGTCATGTGTCACGAAGGCCGCTTTAGAGAATGCTTACCTGAAGATCAGAGGCCGAATGCCCATGAACGCTGAAATGTTCCCCAACAGAAAGAGAACAGTCTTGCCTGGTGATTGTCGAGCAGTGTTCATTCATCCATTGTTGCAGCACCTGTATGGTCTCTCCAATGTATCATGCTTCAGGATATCCTTTCCTGCAGCGTATCAGGAAAATAACATTTGCCAAGTTGCAAGATTATGTACCATGTACATGGTACATGGCGGCTAAGAGGAGACCTTATTGAAACATATAAGATGATTAGAGGTTTAGATAGGGTGGACAGTGATAGCCTTTTTCCTAGGATGGAGAAAGCTAGCACGAGGGACATAGCTTTAAATTAAGGGGTGGTGGTTTTAGGACAGATGTCAGAGGTAGGTTCTTTACACAGAGGGTGGTAAGGGTATGGAATGCCTTGCCTGCGTCAGTTGTAGATGCGCCAAGTTTGGTGGCGTTAAGAGGTTAGTAGATAAGTTTATGGATGAAAAGGGAATGGTTTAGGTTAGAGGGTCATTGCTTTTTCTTAATTGGTCAGCGCAACACCGAAGGCCGAAGGGCCTGTTCTGCGCTGTAATGTTCTATGTTCTATGTTCTATGCACCTGGTGAGATAATGGCATCTGTGTCAATGATCCAGCATGTCTTGCAGAGGTTGCTGTGGCAGGGTTGTGTGGTCACTGTTCTCCTGAAGGCTGGGTAGTTTGCTGCGGACAATGGTCTGTTTGAAGTTGTTTGAAGGCAAGAAGTGGGAGTGTGGGCATGGCTTGGCAAGACGTTCATCTTCATCAATGACATGTTAAAAACTCTGAAGGAAATGTCGGATGAAGGGTACTCTGTCCACCATGTCCGTGTTTATCTTCTGAGGACGTTGGTACAGTTTTTCGCTGTGATGATAGCTTGTGAGTTTACTATCAAATAAATTGGTTGGACTTAAACCAGTTATTGTCAGACTTCTTACTGTGTTTACCCCAGTCCAACGCTGGCATCTCCACATTCTGATTAGTGTCTCCGCAGACACCAGCCAGCATGGCACCACCCTGCCAATTGGTTGGGATCCTGTGCCTAGACACAATGTGTTTCAACGTAAATCTGCCTCTATGAAAAAAAAGACAAATGCACATGAATATATAATTCTCTAAGACACATAAATATCAGAGTAATGCATATGCACACAATTTTACCTGGAAATTACTTCTTGTTCCAAACTATATCCCTGATCCTGAACTCGTAGAACTCCCCCATTTTGCAAACAACATCCACCTTAAACAAATCTATAAGTCACATCCGGCTTATGGTTATCACATAATATCAGGAGGATGATCCAGTCTGGGGAGTATCTTTGCCTTGTTTAGCAAAGAGAGGAATAAAAATTTCTGAATTAACTTAGCTGTAGGACTTTAATAGGAGTTCTGTTATCAGCTGGCTTGTTGTTAACTGTTACCCTGGCATTTCTGTAAAATGTTAGACTGGCCTCTTTTCTTCTGCAAGCGTTCTCAGCAGATCAAGGGAAGACTGTTGGCTCTCTTTGATTCAGCTCACTGTCTGACTCTTTTGCATTCCTGACTCTCGAAAATTAGCATCCGTATGCCTCTACTGATCTTGCAATCATCTCAATGAACTGCCTCCTGATCATAGGGCTATTTATATCCGGTCTGAACTAAATATCTGCTAATCTTATTACTGGGAAAAGAGTGAATCTCATTGTCTCCTTTGAATGTGGGCTATTGCTGTCACCAGGCAGGTTCTCCTTTGTTGCTATGTAGATTACATCCCATCATTCCCTTTGCTAATTCTGGATCTCATTACCAAGTGAATTCATGACAAATGGTCTTTCTAATGGATAGCTTCCATTTCCCCCAGTACTGATCTAAGTGCCCCATTAAGTAAAATTAATTTTTCCCGGTCAATCTTAAACCACCTATTCAATTTCCTAGTCTTATTTACCCTACACTAATTTGTTTATGGCTTCAGTAGTAATCCAAAGCGGATTGTCTTTGTGGTTTTACTTTTTTAGTCCCTAGCTACTCACACTTGCTCAGCAGAACCTTGTTCCTTATGTGTCCACACAAGCTTACTGTGTCAGCATAACTTCACAAAATAAAAAAAAATGAAAAATTAACTAACTCACTTCAAGAAAATTGTAATGAAATACAAATTGAAACTTTATATTGGACTTTTATTTTGGAATAAATCCAGTAATTAAGTCATGTTCTCAGCAGGTCAAGTAAAGACTAGGTGGCACACAAATTTGATCTTTAACTATATTGACCATGATTACAGAATCACATTATTAATCCACAGAAATCCATAGAAACGCTACAGTGCAGAAGAAGGCCATTGAGCCCATCGAATCTGCACCAACAATAATCCCACCCAGGCCCCTACCCCCTGTCCTTACATATTTACCCACTAATCCCTCTAACCTACACCTCTCAGGAACTAAGAGGCAATTTAACATGATCAATCAACCTAACCCACACATCTTTGGACTGTGAGAGGAAACCAGAGCAGCCGGATGAAACCCACGCAGACATGAGGAGAATGTGCAAACTCCACACAGACAGTGACCCAAGCTGGGAATCGAATCTAAGTCCCTGGAACTGTGAAGCAGCAGTGCTAACCACTGTGCTACCGTACTGTTAAAATGAGCATATTGAACATTTATGAAATAGATAACATGGCTTCTGATTGAGACCTGGCCCAATTGTTAATTATTTTCCTGTTGGCTTACATGTCACACTAGGGTGAGGTCATATCTGCCCATCAGGTTTGATCTGAAAAAGAGTTCTCCTAGTCTTTTGCTGTATGGTAGAAGAACTGCGGAAATTTAATACAGTATGTACTCAGGGGGGTTTTGTAGTTCTTCAACCAAAGTTATGAAGAACTCTGTGGAGGAAATGAATGAACTGAATCTTCTGACACCATATAGAACTTCAACAAAAATGGCTTCATTCAACTTACATGAGAAGCAGGACTTGGAGCTGTAATTCCAGCTTGTTCCCAAACTACTCTAACCGTTATTGGTGTTTACATATTCTTACACTTTTTGCATTACAAAGTACTACATTTTGATTAGGTAATCATACTTGTTAATTTTTTATTAAGTGTAATACCTATTAAATTTGTTAAAGTTCTGTTTTGACCACATTTTGCTGATCCATTGCCCTCTGTGTTTTATCTTTATTCATTTTCTAAACCTATCCTGTCTACCAGTTTGCAATCTCAAAATACCGTAATTATCAAGCTGATTTCAATGGTGTGGTAATTATCCCCTTTCCATGACATTTGATTAGTTTTCCAGAAACATAATGGCTCCTCTCGACATTGTGGAGTCTTGATAAGTGGTAATGATCCTCTTATTATTCCTGTAACTTCAGAAAGAACTCGCCTGGATTTTGACTATTTAGTGCTGTCTGGGCTTTAGTTGTTTGTAATTTGTCATGTATCTGCCTATAGTGAGTGTGCATAGTACAGTTAGGCTCTTTGTTTAACCCTTTCCATTCTTTCCTGTCATGCTGCAGCCCATTTTCCCTGGGTTGCCCTAGCACAAACACGTCTTTGAAATTTATCCCAGGGTGGTTAAGCCAGATTATAACAATGGAATGACTATATAATTGGAAGAAAAGACTTGGATATATTCAGTGCTTTTTATAACCATTAGATGTATCAAAATGGTTTACGCTAATAAAGTACTTCGGAATTGTCATTGTTATAATGTAGGAAAAGTGGCAAACAGTTCAAGCTCCCACAAACAACAATAACCAAATAATTGATGAAAGGATATGTATAGGTTAGGATGTTGAGGATAATTTCCCTGCTGTCCTTTGAAATAGTGTCAAAGGGAAAAGCAGGATCTCTGTTTAATGTTTCATTTAAAAGATGGTCCCTGCAACATTGCAAAATCCTCTCAGTATTGCACTGGAGTGTGGGCTTTGATTTTTGTGCTCAAGCCTAGAACAAAACTTTGTGACACAGAGGTAAGAATGCCCCCTTTGCTTATAAATGTTATTAATGTGCAATAGATATCATTGTCTTTAAGAAAATACCTTCATAAAAAGCACAAAGACAAAGAGTAGTTATTAAGAAATATACCAAATTAATGAATGTGATTAAACCAGCAATAACTCTTTGATGTCTGAATAATTAATCATTTTACATATCTTGCAGCTGTGAATTGTGATTATTACAATACTCATAATCGAAGAACTAACCGTTATAAATACACTGGTGACATTGAATGCAAATGGCATTATCAACCTTGCCTGTGCCCTAAAGCTCCATGGACATTCCTAAAGACCAACATGGAAGGTATAATAACTTTTACTTTCTAATTTAACTAAAATTTATGTTAGAACTGATATATTAAATATTTAAAGAAAATAATTTCCTTCTAGTAAGTTTGGATCACATTGCATTTATTTGACACTTTTACAACCAAACAATTAACTATCGATCGAGAAGGTGAGAGGCCATGGGATCCAAGGGGCTTTGGCCTTGTGGATCCAGAACTGGCTTGCCTGCAGAAGGCAGAGGGTGGTTGTGGATGGCTCTTTTTCTGCATGGAGGTCGGTCACCAGTGGAGTGCCCCAGGGATCTTTTCTAGGACCCTTGCTGTTTGTCATTTTCATAAATGACCTGGATGAGGAAGTGGAGGGATGGGTGAGTAAGTTCGCCGATGACACGAAGGTCGTGGTGTTGTGGATGGTCTGGAGGGATGTCAGAAGTTGCAGCATGACATCGACAGGATGCAAGACTGGGCGGTGAAGTGGCAGATGGACTTCAACGCGGATAAATGTGTTGTGGTCCATTTTGGCAGCTCCAACGGGATGAATGAGTACACTATCAAAGGTAGGAGTCTTAGCTGTGTGGAAGAGCAGAGGGATCTTGGGGTCCGGGTCCATAAGATTCTCAAATCAGCCTCCCAGGTGGAGGATGTGGTTAAGAAAGCTTACAGTGTACTGGCCTTTATTCATCGAGGGATTGAGTTCAGGAGTCAGGAGGTAATGCTGCAGCTTTATAGGACCCTTGTCAGACCACACTTGGAGTACTGTGCGCAGTTCTGTTCGCCTCACTATAGGAAGGACGTGGAAGCTATTGAAAGGGTGCAGAGGAGATTTACAAGGATGTTGCCTTGATTGGGAGGCATGCCTTATGAAGACAGGTTGAGGGAGCTGGGACTGTTCTCCCTGGAGAGACGAAGGTTGAGAGGCGACCTGATAGAGTTTTACAAGATGTTAAGAGGATTAGATAGGGTGGACTCTCAGAGACTATTTCCCAGGGCTGAAATGGTCGCGACGAGAGGGCACAGATTTAAGGTGCAGGGAAGCAAGTACAGAGGGGATGCTAGGGAAAAGTTTTTCACTCAGAGGGTGGTGAGTGAATGGAATCGGCTGCCGTCGGTGGTGGTCGAGGCGAACTCGCTGGGGTCTTTTAAAAGACTTCTGGATGAGTATATGGGATCCAATGGGATTGGGGGTTATAGATAGGTCTATGGCTGGGTAGGTTTTTGATGTGTTCGGCACAACTTTGTGGGCCGAAGGTCCTGTTTGTGCTGTAGTGTTCTATGTTCTATGTTCTATGTTTGATAAATAACTGTACCTGTATTTGCAGTGGTGACTTTGAATGAAATGAAAATAAGACCAATGTAGTTGTTGGAGGTCAATCAATCCAGTCCTGGGATATTATTGCAGGAATTCCTCAGGATAGTGTTCGAGGCCGAACTATCTTCAGCTGCTTCATCAGTAACCATTACACCAGAATGTTCAGCACTATTCTCAGCTCCTTAACATAGAACATAGAACACTACAGCACAAACAGGCCCTTCGGCCCATGAGTTGCTCCGATCACATCTATACCTACCAAGCCACAGACCTATCTATAACCCCCTATCCCATTAGTTCCCATATAAGTGCGAGGGCAGTTATTATTCATATATAGCAAGACCTGAACAACATTCACAAATGGATTGATTAGTGGAAAATGATATTCATACCTTACAAATTCCTGGCAATTTTTAACAAGAAAAATATTTAATCCTCCCCCTTTGACATTCAGTAATATTACCATCACTGAATCTCACTCTGTTGACATTCTAGGGGTTACCACTGAGTAGAAACTGAACTGATACTGTGACTATAAGAGCAAGTCAGAGACTTGGAATTCTGAGGTGCATAATTTACCTCTTCCCCAAAACCTGCCAACATTTACAAGGCACAAGTCAGGAGTTTGATGAAACTGTCTCCATTTTCTTGGATGAGTGCAGCTCCAGTAACACTTAAGAAGCTCAACATTATCCAAAGCAAAGTAATCTGTTAATTGACACCACATACACCACCTTAAACATTCATTTCTTCTACTACTATCACTGACAGCACTGCGTACTATATACAAGATTCATTGCAGCAACTTACTGGGACTCCTTGGACCTACAAAGCCTCTACCAACTAAAAGCAGAGGGCAAGAGATACATGGGGACACCATCCTCTGAAAGCTCCTCTCCAAGCCAAACATTATCCTGACTTGGAAATATATTCCTTCACTGTCGCTGGGTCAAAATGCTGGAACTTCTTTTCATAAAGCACTGTGGGAGTAGTTATACCAGATGGACAGCAGTGCTGTGAGAAGACAGCTCACCAACATCTTAAGTGTAATTAGGTGTGGGCAACAAATGTTGGCCTAGCCAATGATGACCACATCATGTGACAGAATTTAAAAAATGATTACACATCCTATTTGATAGCTGCAAATCTAGATATTTATATAGTAAACTTTTTGAATTATTTTCAAGATCTACATCGTGGATAATTTGAATTTTTTTGTTCAAAGGTTGTTACAATTGCAGCATAGATGAGTATTATGATGCAGGCCAGCAACGCTGTGCACCATGTTGTAAGTACAAACACTATTTTCATTTTTGCCTGATATGTAAAAAAAAGTTTATTTCCAGATCTACTCAGTATTTTTGAATTTACAAAGATTAATCAATTGAGATTAAAGATAAATTGTTGACAGTCTTATTTCCACTGCATTCAATCAAAATCCACTTAAGGAGAAAGTATATTCATGTTAAATATGCAGACAATGTGAGTGGAGATAGCGTTAGCATAGGCCAAAAAAATGTATATTGTCTCCAGACAGGACAGTAAGTGAGATTTTACAAGCCCAGGCAAATCATAGAGGTTACAGATAATGCAACATGAGCTCAAGGTTGAGACTGTGCTTATGTGTGCAGAACTTGGCTAGCAGTCTCTGTTGACCACTGTTGTGTGGCTGCCTTGGAGAACGCTTATCTGAAGATCAAAGACCAAATGTCTGTGACTGCTGAAGTGTTCGCCAACAGGAAGGGAACAGTCTTGCCTGGTGATTGTTGAGCGATGTTCATTCATTCATTGTTGCAGCATTTGCTTCAGGACATCCTTTCCTGCAGCACATCAGGTAGACAACATAGGCCAAGTCGCAAGAGGACATGCCGTGTACCTGGTGGATGATGTTCTCACATGAGATAATGTCATCCATGTCGGTGATCCGGCATGTCTTGCAGAGGTTGCTTTGGGAGGGTTGTACAGTATCGTGGTCACTGTTCTCTTGAAGGCTAGATAATTTGCTGCGAACAATGGTCTGTTCGAAATTGTGCAGTTGTTTGAAGGTAAGTAATGGGAGTGTGAGGATGGCTCTGGCAAGATGTTTGTCTTCATCAATGATGTGTTGAAGACTCCGGAGAAAATGTTGTAGCTTCTCCGCTCCGGGGAATTACTGCTCGACAAAGAGTACTCTGTTCACCGTGTCCCGTGCTTGTCTTCTGAGGAGGTCAGTGAGGTTTTTCAGTGTGGCACATCGGAACTGTCGATCAATGAGTTGAGCGCCATATCCTGTTCTTATAAGGCATCTTTCAGCATCTGGAGGGGTCTGTCGTGATCCTCCTCATCTGAGCAGATCTCGTGTACATGGAAGGTTTGTTGTAGGGGATGTTTAAGGTGGAAGCTAGAGAAGTGGAGCGTTATGAAGTTATCTGTGGGCTTGCAGTACAGTGAGATGCTGAGGTGACTTGATGGAGACGTGTGTGTCCAAGAATGCAACCAATTCTGGAGAGTAGTCCACGGTGAGTCTGATAGTGGGATGGAACTTGTTGATGTCATCAAATAGTTGTTTCAGTGATTGTACACCATGAGTCCACAGGAAGAAAATGTCATCTATGCTATACACTAGATACATCAGTTGAAGGTTCTGTGTGGTGAAGAAGTCTTCTTCGAGCCTGTGCATGAAGATGTTGGCATATTGAGGTGTGAATTTGGTCCCCAGGGCTGTTCCATGTGTTGCAGGTGAAGACATTGTGATCCAGGATGAAGAGGATTAGTTGTAAAATTGCATCTGGAAATTGGCAGTTGTCGGCATTGAGTACTGAGGCAGTTGCAGCAATGCCATCGTCGTGGGGGATAGAAGTATCGGTTGCTGAGACATCCGTTGTGACAAGAAGGTCCCTGGTTCAACTGCCCCATGGGTGCTGAGTTTCTGTAGGAAATCTGTAGTGTCACGACAAAAGCTGGGGTTTCAGGATGCCCTCGATATAGCCAGAAAGGTTCTCGCACAGAGTCCCATTGCCCGATACGATGGCATGGCTGGGTGTGTTTGCTTTGTGTATCTTTGGGAGGCAGTAGAGATCCCCAATGTGGGGAGTATGTGGGATGAGTACACTCTGAAGGTACAGATCAAAGGTCTTGATCAGAGTGTTGGGTTGATGGATATGATCTTTAATTGGATCTATGGGTAACTGTCTTTAGTGTTCCTCATTGTTTGGTTGTCGGTACACTTCATTGCAGTAATTCGTTCTGTTTAGAAATTCTTCGTTTGTCTGCTGATTTGATGACAATGTTGTGGTTGGTCTTGAGAGCATGAATGGCATTGCAATATGCTTGGGTGATATTCAGAACTGTCTTCTAAGTGCGGTTAATGAATCTGGTGTTGACGCACCTCCTGATGGCTTGGGCATATATGTCCAGTTGAGGGCAGTGGCCTTCCGGAGGAGTCCAATTGGATTCCTTCCTCTTTCGTTGCTGCACTGTGGATCTCTCTGTTGGCTATTCCAGTTCATTGGCTGTCTCATTGTATTCGCTGTTCGCCTCTTGGGGTTTGTGGAAGAACTCTTGCAGCCTCATTCACCTGATGAATTCCTCTATGTCCGCTGCGAGACTGATGGGGCCCATTTTGGTGATGGGGCAGGAATTGAGCTCTTGGCTGAAAACTTCGATTTCATCTGGTTAAAGTGTGTGGTCCGACAAGTTGACAATAGACTTCCCTGCGATGGTACTGTTTCCTACTTGGTGCCGGGTGAGGCTTGGTTGTTGCTGGTTGTGATGCTGAGTTTCTCAAGTTTCCTGTTCTTGGTGTGCATATAGATGGTGTAATTCCTTTGTCTCATCTACTTAGCAGAAGTTTTCAACTGGTCTGCGTCCTGAGCATAAGTTGAAAATATGAATTCTATCTTGGTTTCCAGGATGCAGCGTTTGCCGTAGAACTGGTATCTGAAGTGGCTGAGGAGTGTGAGAGAGGTGTGATGGCAAAGTCTCTCAGTGTAATCTGTGTAATAGGTTGACTTGAGTGCGTTCGTGATCTGAAATCCTTTCGGTATCTTATCTGCTTTCTTGCATCTTTGTAAAAACTTGATGTCTGCATCGATATGTGCAATCTTCTTGGAGATCCTCTCCACTTGGATCCGGCAGTTTAGTGTGTTGATGGTAGTCATGATGTAGAGATGCCGGCCTTGGACTGGGGTAAACACCGTAAGAAGCCTCTCGATACCAGATTAAAGTCCAACCAGTTTATTTGATAGTAATCCCACAAGCTTTCGGAAACGGTTATTCCAAGTGCCAGGACCAAGTGATGCCAAAGCTTCTGGAGCTCACTGCAGAAGCACTGCCATCCCATGGAGTCACTGACGGATCCACAGGAACCCTAAGGGAGGAGGAAGGCCTTAGGCCCAAGCTGGGACCTTCCAGCCAGGAGATGTGGCTGTGATTACATCTTCTGACACTCCCCCTTCCTGACAGCAGGTGTTGTGGATATGTCCAGACACCAGGAAGCTGGCCTCAAAGTCCAGGCCTTCCAGAGGATGTCTGCCAGGCACATCACAGGCCCCCTCCACCTGTAATATACATTCTGGGGAGACAGCAAGATGTGGTGGTAAGCCACGTACAGTGGGGAAGTTACACTAAGATGGCACAGGTGAAAGGCTGCACTAGTTAGATCTTTAAGCACCTCAACATTTTTATGTTAAAACTTATTATTTAGACACTTTTGTTGTAATCAATAAATGTTTTTCACCTGTAACTAATTTGTCTCAGATTTGTTTTGAATTTTCTTCCCTTGACAGTAGCCGGAGAGATCCTTCATGTTGATGTCAGTTGGGGAGGCCCCTCAATGCTGTGTCACTGAGAAAATGGAGCCATTGGTTCCTAGAACACATAAGCAATTCCCTCCCCTCCCCCACTCCACCTGTCCCCTGTATGAGGGTTTACTGATTCCTTATCCACTGCACAGATGTGGACCCAAATGCCAGGGGTGCATACGGGGCTCAGGTAGGAGTCAGGTTAATTTACATCAGGGCATCATCATGATGGTGCTTTGCAAGTCATCATCACCTTCCTGCCTGCCAAAGAAACTCGCTAATCCAGTGTACAAGGTCCACCACTCTAGTGTTACAATATTGCAGAAGATAGTAGAACTTTGGTGGGAGGGGAACTGGAAAAGGAACCCACATGCACTAATACATGCCCCTAGTCGGTGAAATGTCTGGTAATCAGGGTCTCCCTTGCTTGCATGCCTCATTCTTGCTGCCAGCAGCTCTTCAATACATGGGTAGTGTTGCTTGACATGGTATTCCTCCTCTTCCTCCTCCTCTTCCTCCTCCTCCTGCTGGGCAGCTTCCTCCCTAGCCATGCCTGACTTGTCAGCCTCCACATCCTCTTCCTAAAGATCTTCTCGCTGCTGCATCAGTTTGTATAGGGCATAGTTCACCACCACAACTTTTGAAGAAATCAGGGGCTGTATTCTTAATACACACAATTTAACCCATTTCCTTTATTTCAAGTAGGTCCATTTCAGCAATAACCACAATGTTCCAATATAATTTCTGAAATTGGAAATAATCAAACAACAAAATATTTCAAAAAATATTGAAATATTGACTATTAAATTGAAAGGTCAGGGGAATGTGTAAATTTTGCTGACTTACTATTGAACCCAGATTTGTTGAAGTTGAAAATAATTAATCATTTGGGACATGAATCTGAAGCTATTAAACAATGCTATCATATTTTAAAGGAAAGCAACAATTAGAAAATGTTTTAAGTGTTTTGTTTTGAGGTTCAGACAGATAGCATTTTCTATTTCAAAAACAGTAACTAATGAACTGATATTTTATTGATTTTGTATCTAAATTCCCTTTTTTCCAGCTCCAATACCCACACCAACAAACCCTACAATTGCAACATCAATTCAATCTTCAATAGGTACAGTTCAATTAAGTTGTTTGATTTATTGTTGCATGTATGATTTTGTTTTATCCAACTAACTATATTAATGGCTATTAACAATATATACTGGCTGATTAATAATTGTTTCAGCCAAAATTATGGGTAATAATCCCATCTTCCTTTCATAGTGGTAACAAGTTTACTGATTGATGATGCTTTACACTGGCTTGTATTCTCAGTAAAGTATCCAATTGAAAGCTTCCATTGAACTTTATTAGACCATCATAAAAGACTGAGGACACATCGAGTAAGAGTGGCGGAAAATTAAAATGGCAAGTTACCAGAAGCTCAGGTCACGCTTGGGAATTGAAGAAAGTTGTTCCACAAAACAATCACCTGAATTTTTATTTACTTGCTCAAGAAATGAGGGTGAAGTCAGGAGTTATGTCTCATCCATAATTGTCCTTGAGATGATGATGACTCACCTTACACTATGGCAGTGAAATATATTGTAAACATTCCCATAAGGAGTTCCAGAATTTTGACACGATACACTTGTAAGTCAGAATGGTGGGTGAATCATGGAGAGGGATTTGCAGGTGTGATTTTCTCATAGACCTGCCATTATTGTTCTTCCAAAGCAGTAAAAGTCAAGATTTCAGAGTTCCTGTTAAGGTAGAGTTGGTGAGTTTTTGTATTATTTTTTATAGATGGCACATGTTGCCATAGTATTTCAGTGGTGGAGGAAATGAGAGATTAAGCTGGTGGATGGGTTGTAATCAAGTGAGCTGCTTTGTCCTGGATGGAGTTGATCTTCTTGAGTGTTGTTGGAGTTGTACGCATCGGGCAAGTGGGAAATACACAATTACACTCTTGATTAGTGTCCTGTTAATGGTGGAAAGTTTTAGAGAATCAGGAGGTGAGTTACTTGCCACAAGATTCCCAGCTTCTGACTGGCTCTTGCAGCTGCAATATTTATATTGCTAGTCCAGTTCAGTTTCTGGTCAATGATAGCCCCCAGGATGTTAATAGTGATGGTGATGCACTTGAATGTCAAGGAGTGTGAGTAGATTTTCTAATGAAATAGTTGGTCACATTACTGGCACTTCATGTGCCACAAATGTTACTTCCCATTTATTTGATTTGATTTATTATTTGTCACATGTATTCAGATACAGTGAAAAGCATTGTTTCTTATGCGCGATATAGTGAAGCATACTGTCCATAGACTACATAGGAGAGAAGGAAAGGAGAGAGTGCAGAATATAATGTTATGGTCACAGCTAGGATGTAGAGAAAGATCAACTTAATATAGGTCCATTCAAAAGTCTGATGGCAGCAGGGAAGGAATTATTTTTTGAGCTAATTGGTCAGTGATCTCAGACTTCTGCATCTTTTTCCCAGTGAAGAAGCTGGAAGAGAGAATGCCTGGGATGCATGGGGTCCTTGATTATGCCAACTGCTTTTCTGAGAGAGTGTGTAGACAGAATCAATGGACGGGAGGCTGGTTTGTGTGAAGGGCTGCACTACATTCACAACTCTTCGTAGTTTTTTTGATCAGAGCAGGAGTCATGCCAAGCTGTGATCAGAAAGAATGCTTTAAATGGTGCATCTGTAAAAGTTGGTGAGAGTCATAATGGACATGCCAAATCTCATTCATTTTCTGAGAAAGTAAAGGCATTGATGGATTTTCTTAAATATAACATCACTGTGGAGGGATTAGGACAGATTATTGGTGATCTGAATACTGAGAAACTTGAAGCCCTCAATCATTTCCAATTCACTGCCATTGATGTAGACAGGGCCAAGTCCTCCACTATGCTTTTTGATGTCAATGACTATCTTCTTCCTTTACTAACATTGAGGGAAAGATTATTGTCATTGCACCAGTTCACCAGATTCTCAGGGGCAATTCTCATACCCTGCTGTGCTAATTTTCTAGTGCAGCAAGGTGGGAGAATCTCTTGATTAGGCATGCACTGGATTCACATGCATTTGCACAGCGAGTATGTCTCTCAGCGCTGGATTTCCAGTGCCATCAGATCTGCAGTGGAAACCAGTGGGAAGACAGGTTTTAATATAATTTAAATGCAACTAGCTGGTCAGGGACTAAATTCTCTTTAACCTCTCATACCCGCCAGTGTTTCTAGTGATGTTATAGTAGGTCAATCACTTTCAGGAAACTATCAGGACAATCTTGTTGATCCTGCTGAAGTAATGGGGAGCAATTGGGGCCCCCTCAGGAGCTTGAGTGATGATGGGTGGTAGCCCCTGGATATGGTTATCCTGGCATTGCTGTCTTGTATCCCCTGGCTAGTGGAGAGCTGTTGTAAAACCATTGAAGTGAAATACTCCTAGCCAAGAGAGAGAGACACTAGCGGGTCCAGAGATTTCAACCTGATGCATGTTTTATGCAGTGCTTAAAATTATTGAGCCAAAGGTATCCTACTCAGAATGTTTGCATTACCTCAGTTTTGTATTTCCACATTCTGTCATTCTGTCCTTTATATTGCTGGCCCTCTGAAGTGCTGATGTTCTCTTCCACAAGCTAGTGGATTGGCCCCATACCAGTTGCCACCTGCCTACAATGCTAGCACCGGGCAGACAGCTCCTCCTGGAGACGGTCAGCAATCCTAAATGCATGCCAAGTTCACCTCCTGTCCAATTAGGACATTTACATTTACAATAGTAATGTCATAGGATCAAAATTTGGAATTCAGCCAGGTTTTGGATTCCTGATCTCGTTTCGAAAATCTATCCCCACTTCTCCACATTCTTTGTGTACTTAGCTAAACATGAAGTTTCACAAAGTCATAATTTGGCATCAAAGCAAAACGCAGCTTTGAATTACAGATGTTTATTGATTTCAACTTGAGTTTATGCCCATTGGATCCAACTAAACATTCGATGGCTTGGTGTTATTCTCTATTGCAGGACTACCCCTGTTTATCCATGAAGAAAAAACTTGACAATTACCTAAACTAATAAGGATTTTACCTGTTATTTGAACCATTAATGTCTCCAGGTTGAATACCAACAGGGCAATCTCAATCACTTTATCAGCTTTGGTAGTTATAGAGGCCTGCCTCCTCTATTTTCCTCAGTATAAATACTAGGAAGTGGCAGTCCCAAGGAAATATTCCAATAACTGTATCCTTTTTTCTCATTCCTAAATCAAAAACAGGATACCAACATCACAGAAAGCTTTCATGTAATAATGTGTATGAATTAGTGTGAAATGAGTATTTCATTGAGACTGTGGCCAGGACTTTCCCAAAAAAATTGCCTAAAATGTGGGAAAACAGGAAATTTTCCTGCCTGTTTTTTGGACATACTCAGTTCCACAAATCTCCAGCATTCTGTGCTGCACAGAGTAAGAAGTCTCACAACACCAGGTTAAAGTCCAATTGGTTTATTTGGTAGCAAAAGCCACTAGCTTTCAGGCCTCTGACTCTTCGTCAGGTGAGAGGAGAGTTCTGATCACAAACAGGGAATATAAGGATACACACTCAGTTTACAGAATACTGATTAGAATGCGAGTCTTTACAGCTAATCAAGTCTTAAAGGTGCAGACAATGTGAGTGCAGATAGCAACACCAGCATCTCACTTCATGACGCAGAGTGCCTCAGAGAGATTCATGCTGGTAAGTGAGGACGAGACATTATCCAGCTGGATAGGCCAGAATCAGCATATTGAGCAGGCCAAACATATGCACTGATCTGTTAGTGGGGAGATCAGTGCATAAGTAGTGGGCCCCCCATTGTCAGTCTCCCAGTCACTGGCTTCCCCGATAGCTTTCCAATCACCCACCCCACGGTGAGCTGGGAGAATCACCCCTTGTGAGTGCACAAATATTAGATGCAAATCATTCATCTCAAGAAATGTTCACAAAAGTAAAAATCTTCTATCTTCTATGTAATACTATACATGTGGAATGCATTTAAATTAGCACTAACAGGAATACTCCAGTGGACTAGGACATCTCTAGCATAATTACTGATAATAGTATTTTAAGGGAATAGATGGTAGAAGCTGAGTGCTTAGTTGAAACTGCAGACATTTACAATTTTAATTGTATTCTTTTCCAGAAACTTTAATGTATCAAAGTTTTATTTTTCACAAATTAAAAACTGATACATATATAAATGGAATGAATATTATTGTGGAAAACTTCTACAAAAATTCCATCGATTTGCAAATTATTTTGTTTGATTCAACCACAGTAAGTGTAGTTTATCAGCTTAAGATGGCCAGTGTTTTAGTATTAAGGAAACTGACATTGAACAATGTCAACACTACCACCCCCCCCCCGCCCCCGCCCGCCCCAGCTTTCCATATCTTAAATTAAGTTTTGGAGTTCAACTTAGGAAATGAAATGACAATCTATATCAGATTACACCATCTTTATAATAACAAAAAGTGATCAATGTGATTCCAAGTGGCCTTTTTATGAAGCAGCCACCTTCTCAGAAATTGTTTGAATTACTAAAATAAAATACTGAATCTAAACATTATAGAGATTTTTGATTTAGTGACTGGTACAAATGAGTGAACGAACTAGAGTATCAACGGATTATATTTCCCCCATAGACAAGGCTTAAAATTAGAAAAAACGTTTTACCACAGATTAATGAACATATGAGTGAATTTACAGACACTTAATCAGGTTCAGCTGAAATATTCAAAAGACAGCTTAAGGAGATAGAATTAAGAGATGAAGGCACAATGACAGTGAAAGGGGGAAGTGAAATGCATAAGAGTGGAGAGTAAGGGTGGTTCTTGTTCTCATTGGGAGAGTCATTGAAGGGCACAAGGATTATGGTACAGTTAACAGGAGAGGGAAGGATCAGGGTAGCGTGAGCAGTATGATTGATGTGGGCTCACTGGGGACAGAAGGCATGTCCAGAGTAATAGATATAGGGTGTAGAGTGATGGGAAGAGATTCAAAAGGATATTAGGATGTAACATGTTTCTCTTTACTTATATTCTTTTCTCTCCAAAGTCTACTGATGTATAAATCAAGCTATGTAAACAACCATTCCTTCTTAATTTCCCACCTTCCATCTCTTGGCCTCAGTGTTTGTGTCCTTGATCATGATCACCTCACATATAAACTATAAATATGATGTAAATGGCAGAAATAACTATCTCTTATGATTTGACTCGGAAGTGCACTCCGCATTTATGTCATCAAGCTCCATCAAAAAGACCTTCCAAACTCTCTTTTCTTTGTTGTATAAGAATCAGGAAAATAAAGGATTAATGTGAGACTGAGTAGAATATATAGGGATATAAGAGAACATATGACCTGCATTGAGAGATCTGTGCAATGTTGAAAAGTGATGTGTAGCACTAAACATGGTGACAGCTCTGGGCTTGGACCTTTACTTTACCTATATATGTAGCCTAGTAGTTAATAAATACTGATTGATATATAACCTAAGACTATAAATACTTTAATAAGGATTATTAAACAACATTCAACACCTTATAATATCCTCATGAAGAATTTATACTCATCTTGTGAAACTTACCTGATCCCCAGCCAACAGCTGTACAAAGCTAATCTGAGTTCTTCACCAAAAATGACATACATCTGCAGAGACTCTTCAACTCTGCATATGATGGTCTGATGATGTGGACACACTAATGTTATCTTAGGCCTGAATTTTCAGAATGATGAGTGTTCAGCGTCCGCCATCCTGCTGACTCTGACAGGTCTACTACCATTTTCAGTTGAACTTTAATTGTCAGCAGGTGAGCCTGCTGTCCAGATTGGACAATAGCTCTCCAACCTGTCCAGACACAGAATTGCAGTGGTCAGAAGAGGTATTGCAGTGCCTTGTCTGAGCCCAGGTCCCAGGGTTGCATTTCGTGTAAATATCAGAGAGGTAGTGGTTACCCTGGGAAGGAATGGGATGGTGAAGATCTCAGTGTCAGGGGAAAGGATGGTGGCAGCACAACTCTTCACTCCCCTGGGAAAGAAAGCTGTAAAAGCTTGTGCTACCAAATAAACCTGTTGGATTTTAACCTGGTGTTGTGAGACTTCTTAAGAAGCAGAGGGCCAGAGTTCCTAGGTTGCTAAGGGGATGACACCCCAAATCTGGGGTAGTCTTCAGATTGCGGCACCACCTTTTCAACCTTCCTGCCTGAGATTGAGAATAGTAACTTTTTAAATTTGGCATCCTGATCACTGGTGCTCTCCAGCCTAATAATTGAAGTTGGGCAGTAAAAGACCACTAAATGGGCATTTAAAGGCCATAATAGGGACATGGACCTTCTCATCTGAAGTCTTGACTGCTCCTCTCCAATATTTCATCTTCATCAGGTATGCAATATCCCAGCGGGAAACCTGAGAATGCAATTTTACACACTCCCATCTCTCACCCTCCCAGCATCAGAGTCCAGCTGGGAGGGAGTCTTTAGTTGAAAGAAACAGCTGCAGCAACTGCATATTTGCCTATACTCAACTTCTGCATCAAGTGTCTATCTTTTTCAGTCTGCCTGAACTGCATGACTGAGATCTTTGTCTGAATTCTGATGCTTCTGTCTCCATTTTATGGTCATGATGTAAAGATGCCGGCGTTGGATTGGGGTGGTAAGAACTCAGTAAGAATTTAGCAACACCAATTTTTAATCCAACCGATTTATTTGATAGTAAAATTGCGAGCTTTCAACACTCCGTGTCTTCCTCAGGCAAATGCAGTGTTCTGGTCTGCAATAGCACACATCAGCACAGACATGTCCCGAAGCATGGTATATTGGGGAGACCATGCAGACACTACGACAGCGGATGAATGAGCATCGCTCAACAATCACCAGGCAAAACAGTTCCCTTCCTGTGGGTGAACACTTCAGCAGTCATGGGCATTCAGCCTCCGACCTGCGGGTAAATGTTCTTCAAGGGGGCTTTCGTGATACACGACAGCGCACAGTTGCTGAGCAGAGACTGATAGCCAAGCTCCACACACATGAGGACGGTCTTAACAGGGATCTTGGCTTCATGACACACTATCTGTAACCCCCGTAACTTGCCTGGGTTAGCAAAAAACCTCACTTACTGTGCTGTCTGGAGAAAATACACAATTCTCTAATCAATGCTCAGGATTCCCTTCACACACATTGTTAGCCACTTTAACACTTGAATAGCAGGTTAGATGTAAGGATTCGCATTCTAATCAGCAACCTCTGACTGTCTGTGTTGATATGTGTGCTATTGCAGACCAGAACACTGCATTTGCCTGACGAAGACACGGAGTGTTGAAAGCTCGCAATTTTACTATCAAATAAATCGGTTGGATTAAAAATTAGTGTTGCTAAATTCTTACTCCATTTTATGGTGTCAGCCAGTTTCAGTTCCCTGAGATGTTTTGGTTTCCAGTCTCAGTTTCAACTTCAGATTCCTTACAGACTGGGCAGGGGGTAGGGGGTCACTTTGCTTTCACAGTTTCTCTTTTTGATTTTGCTTTTAATTAATGTTTGCCTTGAGAAATACAATTCTGAAACCATGAATGTGTCCTAGTACAGCACTTGCATTGCCATTTTCTTTTATATTAGCTCTTTACAAATTTTCTGTGATATCTTTTATAAATAATTTCTAGCATCAGTATTAAACAGTATGGAATTAATTGCTGATTCTGCTTATTTCCATCCATTTGATCACTGCACACCTCACACTGTCCACGGAAAAAAAATGATGCAATTGGCTGTAACCACACTGACCTGTAAGAAATGTATTTATATCATTACACAACCCCTACAGAAGGAGGCTATTTGGCCCATTCAGTCTATATTGACACAACCCCACCAAAGCCTATTCACGTAACCCCACATGTTTATCCCACTCACCTCTCTAATCTACACATCCCAGGACACTATGGGGCAACTTAGCATGGCCAATTAATCTTACATGTATATCTTTGGAATGTGGGAGGAAAATAGAGCACCCGAAGGAAACCCATGAAGACACAGCAAGAATGTGCAAACTCCACACAGATAGTGACCCAAGCCAGGAATGAAACCCAGGTCCATGGAGCTGTGAGGTAGCAGTGCTAACGACTGTGCCACCATACCATCCCTATATCATGTTTCTTGTAAAATTCAGCTCAGTTTATGGTGCCGATTTATCTCCAGGCAGCCCCCACATGCTGAGATTTTAGAAGAATAATGGAATTTATAATCTTGCTAGTGCATTTTTTGTTTCTCATTTGATGTTTTGAGGTTTGAAAGTAGGGTTTAATTAAGTTGATTGATAAGAGGCAGAGTCATGTGAATTAGTGAGCTAAGCTTACTAAGCTAAGCAGTCAGATTTTGTTTGGGCCTGAAAGAAGCTAAAGACTTCTTTTCTCTGGAGACATAGAACATAGAACATAGAACATAGAACATTACAGCACAGAACAGACCCTTCGGCCTTCGATGTTGCGCCGACCAATATAAAAAGCAATGCCCCTCCAAACTAAACCATTCCCTTCTCTTCCATATACTTATCAACTAACCTCTTAAACGCCACCAAACTTGGCGCATCTACGGCTGTTTGTGTGTCAGAATACAGGTGCCTTTCTGTATCTCTCTCCAGGGATGTTCTAAGACTCTAGGACTGGTAACAAATAAAAACCACATAAGCCGGTGTTATTTGCTACCTGATTCTTAAAGGAAGTTTAAATGTATGAGGAATATTGTTTAAATTGGAACTATTCAAGATAGATTAGCAGTTAAGAATTGTATATTGTCATGCTTAAGTGTTACAATTGTTAAACGTTAAGTTAATTCATTTGTTGCATTTAACATAGAACATAGAACACTACAGCACAAACAGGCCCTTTGGCCCATAAGTTGCGCCGATCACATCTATATCTACCAATCCACAGACCTATTTATAACCCCCTATCCCATTCGTTCCATATACTCATCCAGAAGTCTTTTAAAAGACCCCAGCAAGTTTGCCTCTACCACCTCCGATGGCAGCCAATTCCATTCACTCACCACCCTCTGAGTGAAAAACTTACCCCTAACATCCCCTCTGTATTTGCTTCCCTGCACCTTAAATCTGTGTCCTCTCGTAGTGACCATTTCAGATCGGGGAAATAGTCTCTGAGAGTCCATCCTATCTATTCCTCTCAACATTTTATAAACCTCTATCAGGTCGCCTCTCAACCTACGTCTTTCCAGTGAGAAGATCCCAGCTCCCTCAACTTGTCTTCATAAGGCCTGCCTCCCAATCCAGGCAGCATCCTTGTAAATCTCCTCTGCACACTTTCAATAGTCTCTACATCCTTCCTATAGAGAGGCGACCAGAACTGCGCACAATACTCCAAGTGGGGTCTGACAAGAGTCTTATAGAGCTGCATCATTACCTCCTGACTCCTAAACTCAATTCCTCGATTAATGAAGGCCAGAACACCATACGCCTTCTTGACCACTTCCTCCTCCTGCGTGGCCGATTTAAGAGTCCTATGGACCCGGACTCCAAGACCCTTCTGCTCTACAAAACAGCTAAGACTCCTACACCTTATATTGTACTCCTTCATCCCATTATTCCTGCCAAAATGGACCACTACACATTTATCCGCATTGAAGTCCATCTGCCACTTCTCCGTCCAGTCCTGCATTCTGTCTATGTCCCACTGCAACTTTTGACATCCCTCCAGACCATCCACAACACCACCGACCTTTGTATCGTCAGCGAATTTTCTAACCCATCCCTCCACTTCCTCATCCAGGTCATTTATGAAAATGACAAACAGCAGGAGTCCCACATCCCTGGGGCACTCCACTGGTGACCGGCCTCCATGCAGAAAAAGACCCATCCACAACCACTCTCTGCCTTCTGCCAGCAAGCCAGTTCTGTATCCACGAGGCCAAAGTCCCTTGGATCCCATGCCCTCTCACCTTCTCCAGAAGCCTTGCATGGGGGACCTTATCAAACGCCTTGCTAAAGTCCATGTACACCATGTCCACTGCTCTTCCTTCGTCAATGTGTTCAGTCACATTTTCGAAGAACTGAACTAGGCTCGTAAGGCACGACCTGCCCTTGACAAAACCATGCTGACTATTTCTGATCAGTCTAAACTTCTCCAAATGTTCATATATCTTATCCCTCAGAAGCCTCTCCATCAGCTTACCAACCACTGAAGTCAGACTCACTGGTCAGTAATTTCCAGGATTATCCCTGTTCCCTTTCTTAAAGATAGGAACCACATCTGCAATCCTCCAATCCTCCGGAACCTCTCCCGTTTCCACGGACGACACAAAGATCATCGCCAGGGGCTCTGCAACCACTTCCCTCACTTCCCACAATAACCTGGGATACATCCCATCCGGTCCCGGCAACTTGTCTATCTTGATAGAATTTAACAGATCTAACACATCCATTTAAACTATATCCATGATGGATGAAGCAGTAAAATTCCGGTTTATATTATATTTCTGTGCATTATTATGAAGTTCCTCCTTAGTTTGAATATAAAGTCATTCTTATTAGTAATTTGGTACACAAGTGAAATTCTAAGCAGATTCCCAAGTTTTTCACAAGGACAAGTTGTTTAAAGTTGACAAAGTTTGAGATTCAAAGTACATGCCAACAGCAAGCAGTAAGATTCCCAAAATTTGAGCACACAAAAATAAACTTTGCTGTCCAATGTCAAATGGATAAAACAATTTAGAACCTACACTTTAACATACAGGGTTAATATAAGGGACATGTGGGTTAATAGGCAAGCTATGGTCAATCATACCACATAGTGCATTATCAAACAGCTAATAGAACTTCTCCTGAGCAGCAACTACACAAGCCAGCTAACAGCAGCTGCATCTTTTTGAATAACATTTTATCCTGCTGCAGAACACTTATTCCCCCAGAAAATACATGGATAAATCGAAATCCTAGAACTTCTTAAGCTTCACCCACCTCCTTGTTAATGTAGCTTTCTACAACTCACTGAATGCTTTTAAATTAGTTGTGGCTTTAGTCCAAAACAGAACAACTCTTTAGGCAGCAATTCTTTGCATCCACTTTTTCAGCTATGTAAGCCCATCTGCTGTTTTATAATCTAGCTGTTAGGTCAGGATTCTCCCAAAAAAAAACTAAATTCCCAACAGCTGGGAAAATGGGAGGTTTTTCCACTTGTTTTTTGGGTGTACTTGGTTTCATGCGTCTCTGGCACTATGTGCATCACAGAGCACCTCAGAGATATTTATGCCAGAAAGCGAGAGGCCAGCAGCGAGTGTTGAGTGGATCACAGTGTATGCACTGATTTGTCTTTGAGGAGATCAGCACATGTGCACTGGCCTGGCTTCCCATTCATCACTAGCCTCCCTCGGTACTCAATTCAGTAACCTGAAACCTGCCCTCTGCGATCACTCCAATCCCTGGCCTGCCGGAACTCCCAAATTCAGGTCAGCCTCAATCACCAGCAACCCCAGCTTGACCAACCCAATCTCCCCATTTCACGGCAGCCCTGATCCCTCCTCCCAATGGCCAGCCTTTCCTCTCTGCCCCACTAATCCAACTGCAGAATGCATAGCTGGTTCTCCCCCAAAGTAGGTCCCACCCCCTTGGCTCTTCCCTGTGCCTGGTGGGCAGTGCCAAGGTAGGCAGTATGAGGGTTCGCAGTGGACAATGCCAGAGTGCTAGGCTGGCATTGTCCAAAGGGCACTCCACCAAGTCCAATAAATCTGGGGGCCTTAATGGCCTCTATCCCCGCCAGTGGAAAAAGCAACACAAGTTGCAGAGCTGGGCCGAGAGGTGGCAAATGGAGTTTAATGTGGAAAAGTGTGAGGTAATGCACTTTGGCAGGAACAATAAATGTGTAGAGTATAGGGCTAATGGTAGGGCTCTTAATAGTGTTGAGGAACAGAAGGATCTTGGTGTATGTGTCAATAGATCCCTGAAAGTAGGCAGTCAAGTGGATAAAGTTGTTAAGAAGGCTTATGGAGTCTTAGCTTTTATTGGTAGGGGGATTGAATTTAGGAGCCGCAGCATCATGTTGCAACTGTACAAAACTCTAGTGCGGCCGCACTTGGAGTATTGTGTGCAGTTCTGGTCCCCACATTATAAGAAAGATGTGGAGGCATTGGAGAGGGTACAGAGGAGGTTTACCAGGATGTTGCCTGGTATGGAGGGCAGGTCCTATGAAGAGAGGTTGAAGGATTTGAGGTTGTTTTCGTTAGAAAGGAGGCGGCTAAGAGGGGATCTTATTGAAGCATATAAGATGATTAGAGGTTTAGATAGGGTGGACAGTGATAGCCTTTTTCCTAGGATGGAGAAAGCTAGCACGAGGGGACACAGCTTTAAATTAAGGGGTATGAGTTATAGGACGGATATCAGAGGTAGGTTCTTTACTCAAAGAGTGATTAGGGAGTGGAATGCCCTGCCTGCAGCTGTTGTAGATGCGCCAAGTTTGGTGGCGTTTAAGAGGTTAATTGATAAGTATATGGAAGAGAAGGGAATGGTTTAGTTTGGAGGGGCATTGCTTTTTATTTTGGTCGGCACAACATCGAAGGCCGAAGGGCCTGTTCTGTGCTGTAATGTTCTATGTTCTATGTTCTATGTTCTATTCCCCATTGATGGGGAGCAGTTGTAAACTCCAGTGCGGGGGGACACATAAGCAGGCTCAGACACTACCATCCCGAGACAACTAATTATAGAAATAGTGATTTCCATATAGTAATCAGCCCTGCACCAGTCACAGTCCTGCTACAGGCCCCCAACTGATGTCTCCCAGCATCACTCTCTAAAGTCAATATATCCCACCTTTTAAGTGTAATAATCTGTTTTCAAGCTGCTTTAATTATATTTATATTATTTTCTACAGTTAAACTTTTATCTTCTCACCACAAAAAGTTACCTCTAAAATATTACTGTGAATGTTGAATACATTGCTTTTAAAATTGATGGGATGATTTTGCATACTTCATGATCACATATTGTTGTATCTTTTCCAGAATCAACCGCAATGACAACTTCAACAACAGGTATGAAATAAGCTTTGCAGTTGTGACAAAATTTGCAGTAAAAACATGGGCAATGCTTGAAACATGCATGTTTGATGATTTGGTATTCTGCATTAAGAGTTGATGATGATTTTCCATTTGTTATATTCAGATTAGCTATGTTCTTTCAACACCAACATAGACTTCAACAACAGGGATACAATCAGCCACATAGAGCCCGATTCTCCCAAAAAAATTCTAAATGCTGAATTGGTGAGAAAACTGGTGTAAATCACAGTTGTTTTTTCAGTGGGAGATCAGACTCGAATCTCTCCACTCTGTGCAATGCAGAGACCACAATCGTGAATATCATTAAAAGCTTGAGGGCAGGGCCGATTTACGCTGGAGTCTGATAGCTCCAGAACTCTGCATATGCACAGTGGCCCCGCACCATCAGACTCCCATTTTCTGGCCAACTTGATCACTGGCCACCCCGGACTTTTGCAATGTTGCCCCAGCCCCCCCAACTCCCCCCTTGGCCTGATCACAGTCCCCACAAGCATTCCTGGGCTAGCCCCTACCCGTCCCATCCTGGATTGCCCAATCTCCAGCTATCCTCCTAACAGTGATGATGACCCCCACCCTGGCAGACCACCACCCCCAGGTGACTGCCGTCACCCCGTAGACCAACCCCCTATCCGACCTCGATCACTAGCTTCTCTCCAGTCCACCTTCCCTTTGGCCCCAAGCCTTCCCCCTAGGCCCCAGTTCTTTTCCCCTTAGGCCTTGGTCCCTCTCCCTTACCCCACATGCCCATCCCTACAGCACTGCCCGATGCTCAGTGCCCTCTGGGTATGAGAACTTTGTCCCATGGGCAGCGTTAGGGGGCACAGACTAGCAATGCCAGGGTGTCCGTGCTCAGGGGGCACCAGCCCCCTCAGTGCCCAACGGCCTTGAGGGCCCGATTATTCTACCCTTCACTCCACCGGGTCTCCATGCTGGGCCTGATAATGACATTTAAAATACATGAAAATTGATTTAAGTGACTTACCTCTCTTCCCAACTGTTTCCAGTGCAGGCCCAACTGTGTGTGCTCTCCGACTGTGGGAACAGGCATGCATCGGAAACACGAAATGGCCGACATGCAAGTCTCCCATTCTGATGCGCCAAACAACATGCGTGTTAGGATCAAAGAATCTGGCCCATACTGTCAGCTAATGTCACGCATACCTTGGAGCCAGCATATCATATTCAATATATATATAACAAATCTATCTTGTGACATAGTAATTATTTAAACATGGAGAAGCAGGACACAAATTTAAAACTTTCAGTTGGCACACAACTTCAAAGTAATCTGAATTATGAGGACTAAAGTGATGTGTAGTTGTTAGAGGTGCTGGTGAGGCCACACCTGGACTACTATGTACAGTTTTGGTCTCATTACTTAAGAAAGGATACACTGGCACTGGACGGGGTGCACAGGAGATTCATTAGGTTGATTCCAGGATTGAGAAGGTCGGCTTATGAGCAGAGACTGAGTAGACTAGGGCAATATTCATTGGAATTCGGAAGACTGAGGGGAGATCTGATAGAAACATATAAGATTATGAAGGGAACAGATAAGATAGAAGTAGGGAAGTTGTTTCCACTGGTGGGTGAAACTAGAACTAGGGGGGCATGGCCTTAAAATAAAGGGAAGCAGATTTTGGACTGAGTTGAGAAGGAACCTCTTCACACAAAGGATGTAAATCTGTGGAATTCCCTGCCCAGTGAAGCAGTTGACACTACCTCATTGAATGATTTTAAGGCAAGGAAAGATACATTTTTGTACAGTAAAGGAATTAAAGGTTATGATGATCAGGCAGGTAAGTGGAGTTGAGTCCACAAAAAGATCAGCCATGATTTTATTGATTGGTGGAGCAGGCTTAAGAGCTGAATGGCCTGCTCCTGCAATTCTTATGATCATATAGATACCCATGTGATAACAGATAGCAAGCATTTGTGAGTAATTGAAATAGAACATAGAACATAGAACATAGAACATTACAGCACAGAACAGGCCCTTCGGCCTTCGATGTTGCGCCGACCAATATAAAAAGCAATGCCCCTCCAAACTAAACCATTCCCTTCTCTTCCATATACTTATCAACTAACCTCTTAAACGCCACCAAACTTGGCGCATCTACAACTGCTGCAGGCAGGGCATTCCACTCCCGAACCACCCTTTGGGTAAAGAACCTACCTCTGATATCCGTCCTATAACTATCACCCCTTAATTTAAAGCTGTGTCCCCTCATGCTAGCTTTCTCCATCCTAGGAAAAAGGCTATCACTGTCCAGAAATGTTTTGATAAGACTATGGGCAGAGTTTTGGATTCCTGTCAGATATTGGACCAGAGGCATAAAGGCCAGGTTGCTGATGGGTTTCTTATTTCTGGGACTTTGTTTTGCAGGCAGGAATAATGCAGGTAGTGACAACCCAGGCAAACACTATCAGGTGATTTAATGAGGAGGGTGGTGATGGAATGTTCTTCTCATGGGGCCTCTTTGAGACACATGGTGCCTGGGCAGGAGCAACCAAATTATGAACTTGCAGTCAGGCCATCAGGATATAATTGGTGACCTTGACAAGTGGCGGGGTATCATTCCTGCCTGCAAAATAAAGTACAGGATGAGGCTCTTAGGGGACCATTAATTAGACACTTTCCCTGTCTGCTAAGGCACAGGGATGGGTCTGTAAAATTCCATTCTTGTGAACGTTTTCCATTCCCTCTCTAATGCCTTCACACCCTTCTTAAGGTTCGATCCCAATACAGGGTACATTGCTCTAGTTGATGCTGAATCCAAACTTTATACAGATTCTGTAACTTCCTTGCTTTTGCACTCTATGCCCTTATTTATAAAGTCCAGAATCCACCTGCTTTATTAACCTACCCTAGTATCTTTAATGATTTATGCACAAGTATACCCAAGTTCTTTTGTTCCAGAATCTCATTCAGAATTAAATTGATTTTACATTGCCTCTCCTTATTCTTCTTACCAAAATTAATAATTTCACATTCCTCTTCACTAATTTTCATCTACCAATTTTTCACCTATTCCACTAATCTGTCTTTTTGAAATTCAACACCATCCTCTCTATTTGATTTGATTTGATTTATTATTGTCACATGTATTAACATATAGTGAAAAGTAATGTTTTTTGCATGCTATACAGATAAAACATACCGTTTATAGAGAAGAAAACGAGAGAGTGCAGAATGTATTGTTAAAGGTGGAAAAGGTGGTGAAGAAAGCATATGGAATTATTGTCTTCATCGGCTCAGACATCAAGTATAAAAGTTAGCAATTATGTTATGATTATGTCAAACATTCGTTAGGGCACATTTGGGATACCAATTCTGATCACCACACTGCCAGAAGAATGTTGTGGCTTTGTCGAGAGGCTTTGTCCAGTTCTGGTCGCCTTACTACCGGAAGGACGTGGAGACTCTGGAGAGAGTGCAGAGGAGATTTACCAGGATGCTGCCTGGTATAGAAGGTCTGAGTTACGAGGAGAGATTAGGCAAATTGGGACTGTTTTCCTTAGAAAGACGTAGACTTAGAGGAGATCTAATAGAGGTGTACAAGATTATGAGAGGTATAGATAGAGTAAACAGGGTTAAGCTTTTCCTAGGATGGACTCGAATAGCACGAGGGGTCACGGGCTTAGGGTGAGGGGGGTAAGGTATAATTTGGATGCTAGAGGGAGTTTTTTCACACAGAGGGTGGTGGGGGTATGGAATGCGCTGCCAAGTAAAGTGGTGGAGGCAGGTACTCTGGAGTTATTTAAGAAATACTTAGATGGGCACATGAACAGAATGGGAATGGAGGGGTATAGAAAACTGATTTAAAATAGGGATCATGAGCCTTGGGAGTCCCTGGGAAGTGTGTAAATAGATGATGATATTGATGTACTTGTTTTTATCCTACAGGTGCTTTGGTCCATCTTGTTGTCTAACAAGGGGCATACACGCGATGGGTCGTGAGAGGGCTGTTCTTGGATTTTTTTCGAGAGTATCCTAGTGCTTCACGTCGTTAGTGTACGCTTGACCTGGACCATTTGATGGGCAACACGACAGCTCAGTGACTATCGCTGTGCTATGCAGATACATGGATTTGGGCTTGTGTCTGTGGGAGTTTGCGCATTCTCCCCGTGCTTGCGTGGGTTTTCTCCGGGTGCTCCGGTTTCCTCCCACATCCCAAAGATGTGCTCTTAGGCTAATTGGCAAAACAAATTCTCCCTAAATTGTCTCAAATTTGGTTTTTAATCCATAGATCTATAAACATGGACAGGGATCACAGGTAGAGGTGGGAACATCGAGGTGGCGGTGTGGGCTCGTTGGGCCGAAGGGCCTGTTTCCTATGCTGTTTTGTTCTTTGTTCTTTGAAAGGTTTACCAGGATGTTGCCTTAGTATGGAGCGTATATTAGCTATGAGGAGAGATTGAATAAACTGGGATTGTTCTCCCTGGAAAGATGGAGGCTGAGGGTAACCTGATATAAGTTTATATAACTATGAGAGATTTGGGTAGAGTGAACAGTTGGAAGTTTTCTCACAGAGCAAAAATGAACATACATACATATGAACAGATGAATTCGGAGCAGTAGGAAATGATGGGGGCAATTTTACGAGAAAATTCTAATTGTCCAGCTAGCATGAAAATGGGAGAGTTGAAGATCAGTTTTTTGGGTAAGTCTTTACTCCCAATTTTATGCACTTAGTGCTTGAAAAAAATGGGCTATTTCTATTTCTAGCTGCCAGAAGCAGTAGACGGGACTTAGTTCATCAGCCAGATTAATCAAGCAACAGAGGAAGCTCTGTTAAGCATGTGCACACCTCTAAGGCTGCACTTGCACAATTGGAATAGCAGAAGTCTGACAGAGAGAGCTCTCAGGCCTCTGCTGCTGCAGCTGGCCTCATCCACCCAAACCACCCCCTTGCTATTTCAGTGGCCCACATCCAATCATGATTCCCACACTACCTGCAAATATCACTTCCACTGTCCCCTCACCCTACCTATTGCATGCAGAATGGCAGCGCCCACCAACCACGCCCCCCCCCCCTCGCCCACCCTCCCCCCGTGACCTAAATACTGAATTCGCATCAGGAAAAAGCCATACCTACCAGATGTTCCAAATTTGCTTCTAAATTATTCAAATGCTCATGTTCACTGGCTCCTGTAATTAGAATGTTACCCAGTAACAAAAAAGTGTACACCAAAGAGACCATTTAAACTCTGATTCATCAATCTTTGGAATAGGGCTGGTACAGATCTTATTCCTAAACACAATCTTTTATGATGAAAAAGACCTTTATGACTAACAATGGTAAGCAAATGTTGAGATTCAGCGGCTACAGTCATCTGTAAATATGCTTCTTAAAGATTAATCTTGCAAAATTTATGCCCACTTGAAAACATAACAAACAAATCTTCAAGGAAGCAGATATTGAGCAGCACACAACACTGGATTTATGGTTGTTTTAAAATCACCTCAAATATGAACTGAACCATAGATGGTAGACCAGTCACTCATTGTAATTGGCTTTAACACATCACGATTAACAAGTCGTACTAATTCTTTGATCTTGGGATTTTTAGTTCATTATTAGGATTTATCTTGAGTGGTGGTGATCTGCCTTCTTGAAATGCTACAGTTCACATGTTCTGGGTTGACCCACAATGCTGTTAAGGAGAGAATTTCAGGATTTTGACTCAGTAACTCTGAGGGAGGTGTTATATTTCTAAGTCAGGATGGTGGATGGCTTGGAGGGGAACTTGCAAGGTGGGTGGTGTTCCCATGCGTCTGCTGCCCTTGTCTTTCTAGATGGAAACAGTTGTGAGTTTGGAAGGTGCTGTCTTGTATTCATCTCGTAGTTAATATACAGTGAAGCTACTGAGCATCAATGATGGAGGGAGTGGATGTTTTTAGATGTGATGCCAATCAAGTGAACTGCTTTGTCCTGCTTGAGTGTTGCTGGAGTTGCACCCATCCAGACAACTGGGGGATATTCCATCGCACTCCTCACTTGTGTCTTGTAGATAGTAGACAGGTTTTGGGAAGTCAGGAGATGAGTTGTTCGTCAAGCTATTCTTATCTTTTGACCTGCTATTGTAGCCACTGCGTTTATGTGGCTGGTCCAGTGAGTTTCTGATCAATGGTAACCACAAGGATGTTGACAGTGGGAGATTCAGTGACAGTGACATCATTCAATGTCATGGAGCAGTGGTTAGATCTCTCTTATCGGTAATGATCATTACCTGGCATTTGTGTGGCACAAATGTTACTTGCCACTTGTCAGCTCAAGCTTGGATATTGTCCAGACTTCATTGTATTTGAACATGGACTGCTTCAACATCTGAGAGGTCGCAAATAGTGCTGAATAGTGCAATAATGAGCAAACATCTCCACTTCTGAGCTTATGATAGAAGGAAGGTCATTGATGAAGCAGCTGAAGGTGATTGGGCCATGGAAACCAACCTGAGGAACTCCTGCTGTGATGTCCTGGAATTGAGATGGTTGACCTCCATCTTCTTTTGACTCAAACTAGTGGAGGGTTTTCCCCTGAGTCCCCTTGATCCCAGTTGTGTTTGGTCTCCTTAGTGCCACACTAGGTCAAATGCTACCCTGATGTCGAGGATGGTCACTCTCACCTTAGCTCTGGCATTCAGCTCTTTTGTCCATGTTTGAACCAAGGAGCTGGGTGATTCTAATGGAACATAAGTTGAGCATCTGTGAGCAGATTATCGCTGAATAAATGAAGCTAGATAGCAATGTTGTTGACCCCTTCCATCACTTTATCGATGGTTGAGAATTGGCTGATGAGGCAGTAATTGGTGGAGTTGGATTTGTCCTGCTTCTTGTGTCTAGGACATACCTATGAAATTTTCCACATTGCCAGGTAAATGCTAATCTTCTAAAAGTAAAGTTCATCATTTCATTTGATCAATGGCTGCTTTCCCCTTTCAGGGAGACAGCTGACTGGTGGTAACTTTAAATAGGACAAATTCATCTTAGCCAATTACTGCCTCACCACTCTACTCTTATCATAAGTGAAGCGATGTAAATAGTCATGAACTGCACTTCGTAAGCAAATCCCTGCTCAGTGATGCACAGTTTGGGTTCCAGAGAGGTCATTCAGCTCCTGACCTCATAATAGCCTTAGTTCAAAAAGGAACAACAGAACTGTCTCCAGAATCTGTCCGAGTAAAGTCTGTGGTGCAGCGATGACCACACACTAACATGAAGCATTCCTGTACAATAAGGATACATCCAGGGTCCCTTCTTCCAAAGAGGCTTGTAAAGTCTGACCAAATTATGAACCAGAGGGAAGAAAATGAGGTTTTCCCTTGAATATACTTTAGGGCTGTCTTTAACTGAGCAT
This sequence comes from Sphyrna mokarran, assembly GCA_024679065.1. Classification (NCBI taxonomy): domain Eukaryota; kingdom Metazoa; phylum Chordata; class Chondrichthyes; order Carcharhiniformes; family Carcharhinidae; genus Sphyrna; species Sphyrna mokarran. Next base: position 63,724,041 of record JAGIQG010000008.1, on the reverse strand, counting down.
TTGGAAAATTGACTTTTTCAATTGAAAAGTAGATTGTCCTTTTGGGATCTCAACTACAATCACTAACGCATTCAACACAGGCGAAATGATAGCATAATGGTAAAATCACTCAACATGACAGCTCAGAGACTATCGCTGTTGCTCTGCAGACACATGGATTTGGGCCTGTGTCTGCAGGAGTTTGCGCGTTCTCCCCGTGGTTGCGTGGGTTTTCTCCGGGTGCTCCGGTTTCCTCCCACATCCCAAAAATGTGCTCTTAGGCTGATTGGGTAACAAATTGTCCCTATATTGGTCCCTATATGGAAATCTTCCACAATAGGCTATGTCATTAAGACGTTAGGACGGCGGCGCGGGCTCGTTGGGCTGAAGGGCCTGTTTCCCATGCTGTGTTGCTCTTTGTTGTTCTAACAATCAAGAGTCCAAGACTAATATAAAATGGACACAGGAGGGGGGGTATTTTCCAGCCTCCCTCATCCTGAAACTGTGAAATACTACCTGAGGTCAATAGTCCTTTTCATGGTTCTCTCCTTGCCCTCTCAGATTTCCATGGTGGGTCGGACCTTAAAATTCCGGTCATGGTGTCAAATTCCACCATAACATCATTAATGGTGGCAACAAAACAGTCATCAATTGTGATTTTAAAAAAGCCATCTGGTTTGCTAATGTCCTTTAGGGAAAGAAAGTTGCCATCCTTACCTGGTCTGGCTTACATGTGTTTCCAGACTTCATAGAAATTTGGTTGACTCTGAACTGACTTCTGAAGTGGGCCATCAATCTATTTAACTCAAGGGCAAATAAATGATGGACAACAAATGCTGGTCTTGCCATTGACACCTGCATCCCACGGAAAATAAAAACTCTGGGTGTTATTGTTGATTTATCAACACATTGTACCACTTTCAAACAGCGAAAATGACATGTCCCAAAGTAGAATCCTTTTCTTAAGCTGGTGGCCTCGTTTGTGAAAGGTGGAGGCTTTGCCCTCGTGGCTGATCAGTAGCCATCAGCTCATGTACTAAAATGTGCAATTTGAGCCACGACTGAAGGAGGTTATAGAAGAACACTGTATAGTCTGTAATTTTTGATATAATGTATCTTTCTGTTGACAAGTGGGATTTTCCAGTGGAAAAGTTTGTATTTTCTCCACTTACACTTTGAAATACTTGCCTTCCAGAAACAACAGTCCCATCAACTTCAAGCACAGGTATGGAATTAATAACATAGATTGATCAGTTTCTTCAGAATTAAGATAGTTATTAATTAATTTAAAAAAACACAAGTATGGACAAGGTTTTCAGACTGGAACATCAATGGGATTCATATATTTTAAAATTGTTCATCATTGCCGGCAGCATTCACAAGGCTTTGCATCTTCATGTTCATCTGACAACAAGCTCATTTCATTCAAAACTGATGGAATCATTATTTAATATTTACCATTCTTAACTTTTCATCTGTAACGAGACTTGAGATATAAATCTATCTTAATTCTCTAATACTAAGCACTCATTTTGTGATTTAATTTCAAATTATGATCTACCTTTCAGAAGAAGCTGGAATGTAAGCAATATTTTAATTTTACTTCATTCAAATAAGATAAAACAGAAAATATCTGATCAGAAATGTTGCACTGTGATAGACTTATTCCCAGCTCAATCCTTAATGCTGGAACAAAAGGAGACTGTACATTGATCAGCATTCACATGGGCTGAGTTCAAATTCTGCAGGATTTAGTATTCCCAGCATGAAGAAAATCAGGTTCACTCTTGAATCAATCAAGACAAATGCTATACAAACCTGCTAATTGTATTACAATTAGTATGCTAGATGGCCCACATATAGCGAAACCCTGCCATTCACTCTCCTATTTAGCGGCAAATGCATCAGGCAGGTTTTTGTTCTGACCATGACTAGCATGGAATTGGTCTGTTTGATCCCTCAAAGATTCAAGGAGCTAGATCCAGTGACCATTTGTCCCTCTGCTGCTGTCATGCTGCGGAGGAAGTGCTCCCAAGGATCATGTGTTGGGTTGGCTTAGGCTGGGGATAAGGATTTGACCTCATCACTCTCCCCCAGCATGGGGATTTCATGGTTGCACTGATCATATTAGCCCTGGCAGTTCTGTGAGTTAATTTTTTTTTCAGAAAATTTCCCATTGAATAACCAGGAATTAATTTAAGGTGAAAATTAACAACATAAGTTGGCCAATTGAATTCGCTTCTCCTGTTTTCTATAGCTAACTAAAGCCATCCACAATGCATTGGTATCAATCCATAGTCCTGCTTCTTCATTTTCTTCAAATGGTTATTCACATTGCTGCTTAAAAATACAATGTTTTCTGTCTCAAATATTGGCTGTGAGAAACTTCTGCAGGTTCAACACTCACATTGTTAATCATCTTTTTCAGTAGGTGGGAATCAAGTCTGAGGTGGGGATGCTTTAGTTTTTCCACTTATAGTTTCAATGAGGTGCTCTGTCATACTGAGTGCAGGGCAAATAATTTCCTTTCTTCTATTTGAGATGGAGCAGAATACCTCAGATACATACAATTAGGAGAGAGTGGAAGCCATTCAGCCCCTCCAACCTTTTCTACCGTTCAGTAAGCTCATGGTTTCAAGGATTGTGGCCTCAATTCCACTTTCCTACCATTCCACCACTGAATAACAATGTAAAACTGAGGAGACTAGATCCAAATTTTCAAACATTATATTTCTGAACTATTGCAAAGAAAGAGCTGGTGTGATAGAAAGAGAGGGACAATGAAACAGATTTTTATACAACGCCATATTACAGTTTTATGCCTTTTTGCTCATTTGGAAGTGCAGTCACTGTTGTTATGAATCTAGCGCACTGCTTTTAAAAATGATTTTTTACACTCAGTGATCACAAAATGGGATGGTTTTGCATTCTGTATATTCGCACTATTAACTCTAAATATGTAGACAGCCTGCAATCTCCACAGAATGAAAAGATGTGTTGGATTGTCACTTTCAAGGGACTTACCCCTCTGAGTTCATCTGGAGTGAGATGTGTCTTTTTTTCCTTCTATGTGTGTCACGTTCCCATAGGGATTTAGGCTGGACTGTTGGTCAGAAAGTTTTGTTCATTTATCTTTGTGTGTTTGCTGTCAGAGGTAGACCGTTTAGTTTGGGAACAGACTGGCAGTTATAGCCTTGCTTTGGTGATAATTATGTTTCAATGGATTGATAGAGCCAACAGAAGATGATTGTCAGTTAGGCCTGTATTTGCAGACAGAAAATACTAACTTCATCATTCACCACCTGGAATGTGGGTGGACTTCTTTCTCAATTTGCATTTGTGAGGGAAAGAAGCTGGACGATTTATTCAATCTTGCACCCAGTGGAAGGAATCTATAGTGGTCCTCACCAAGCTTTACATCAAAAGCACTCAACTGAGTTAGCTTGGAAAACTCTGGGCAGACAGTAGAATGTCTGTCAGTATCCTGAAGAGGAAGCTGAGGGAACCACTGTTATGAAGTTTGTAAAGGAAATGTTGGAGGATTTGATAGCAAAAAGCTAAAGGAAAATACTGCCATGGAATCTTAACTAGAAGAAATTTGGAATACTGAGAAGAATTAAACAATATTCTGAGAGCTGTGGTATTTGATCCAGTAGAAGTGAAATGACCTGTCAAAATTTCACAACACCAGTTAAGTCCCATTTTAACCCAATATGCGCCAGACAATTCTAATTCAATCACAAAACTCTTCCTTATTCTGAAATAAGGTTAATATTAATGTATAAAAACAGAAAATGCTGGAAAATCTCAGCAGGTCTGACAGCTTCTGTGGAGGGAGAATGGATAGAGACAATGTTCTGAGTCTGGATGACCCTTCATCAGAGCTCTCCTGGTATCTGAATCAGGTGCAGTGTTTTCAAAAATGATTGGATGACCTTCTAATCATCTCAATCACCCCTTCTGTATCCTTTTCGGCATCAACAATGATAACAGCATCAACATCAGTTTGAATCTAGCTCTGTAATTTGGAAATGCATTCACTAAAAGCCTGGGCAATGACTAAATCATTCACATTTGATGAGTTGACAGCTACTATTCTGTATTGAGAGATGTTGGGATGATTTTCCATTCTGAATATTCATACCATTAACTGTCTTTTTTCCAGCACCAACATCAACTTCAACAATAGGTAGATAATAGACCACATACTGATAGCAAATGTTCCTGTAACGCCGGGATCAAAGTTGTAAATTTGAACAAGGAGTTTCCTTATTGAGATAAAGAACAGGTGCAAAGATTCCTTTGCTAAATTTTTCAACAGTCACTAAAAGGATGTAATACAAATCTGGAATATTTTGCATGGCCCATTACATACACATGCGAAGAGTAGCAGGGTGACACAATATTTAGCACTACTGCTTCACAGCACAAGGGACTCGGGTTCAGTTCTCAGCTTAGGTCACTGCGGGACATTTGCTCATTCTTTCCTGTGTCTACATGAGTTTCCTCCAGGTGCTCCAGTTTCTTCCCAAAGTCCAAACAATATGCTGGTTAAATGCATTGTTCATGCTATATTCTCTCTTGTGTACCCTGGCAGGCACAGGAGTGTGGTGACTGGGGGATTTTTGCAGTAACTTCACTGCGGGGTTAATGTAAGCCATTTTTGCGACACTAGTAAATAAACCTGTACTTACTTAAAGGGAACATTGTGTGGGCTTAATAGGAACTTCCAGGCAATTGCAAAGCCAAGAGGGAAAAAAGGGCGCATTTTAAAATTGGCAGGATGTTAAGAATGGGGTGTCTCAAGGATCAGTTTTGGGGCTTCAGCTACATATGATCTGTATTAACAGTTTAAACCAGAGACTCAGAGTACAGTGTCTAAATTCATTAACAGAATAAAGCTAACTGACAGTATATAGGGGCAATTTTCCCAAAAAAATTCTAAGTGTCGGATTTGCATAAAAGCAAGAATAAATCATATGTTTTTCTCTGGGAATTTAAGAAAGAATCTTTCACACTCCATGTGTCGCAAAGTGCCTCAACATAAATCCCGTTGAAAAGCTGGAACTATTGGAAAAAATTCTGAAGGAGAGAATCTATCTCTGCTTGGAGAGGCAAGGTTTTATCAGCATGGCTTTGTCAGAGGGAGGTCATGCCTAACAAATTTGATTAAATTTTTTAAGGAGATGATCAAGCGCAGATCATAGAATCAACAGTACAGAACATTTGGCTTATCGAGCCTACGCCGCTAACAATCCTACCCTAGCCCTATCCCTGTAACCTCACATATTTACCCTCTTAGTTCCCTTGACATTATCGGGCAATTTATTATGGTCAATCAAACTAACCCACACATCTTTGGAGTGTGGAAGTAAACTACAGCACCTGACGGAATCCGACGGAGACACAGGGAGAACATGCAAACTCCACACAGTGACCCGATACCAGGTCCTTGGCACCATATAGCAGCAATGCTAATCACAATGCCTCTATGCTGCTTGGTTGTGCCACTGGTTGATGTAATTTATATAGAATTCAGCAAAGTTTTTGACAATTTCCCACTTGGGAGACTTATAAAGAAGGCAAATGCACATGGAATACAAGGTAACTTAATAAGGTGGATTCAAATTTGCTTTTGTTGTAGGAGACAAAGGATGATGATAGAAGGCAGCTTTGGTGATTTGAAGTGTCTAGTGATGTACCGCAGGGATCTGTGCTGGGTCCCCTATTACTGGTCATGCATATAAGCAACTTTGATGACTATGTAAGGAAGTAGAATTAGTAAGTTTGTGGATGACACAAAGACTGACTGAGTATTTAAAAGTGAAGATGGGTGATTTGGGCTACAGGAAGGTACAGATAAGATGTTTGAATGGAGGGATAAGTGATAGATGGAGTTTAACTTTGAAACGTATGAAGTCATCCACATCGGAAGGAATAATTTGACATGGAAGTATTCAATGAACGGCATGACATGAGGAAGTTCTGAAGTGTGTTTGTCCACAGCTCTCAGAAGGCAGAAGGGCATTTAGTGGGAGGGTGAAGAAGGTATCTGAGGCATAAATTAAATAATCAGGGGAGTCATGTTGGAGTTGTATGGAACTTCAGTGAAGATACATCTGGATATTTGTGTGCAGTTCTGGTTGCCACATTATTAGGGGGATATTCTTGCACTGGAGAAGGTGCAGAGGAGATTCAACAGGATATCACATAAGCTTTTAAATTTAAGACATGAAGGGAGTTTATTGAGGCTTGGGTTGTTTTTATTGGTGCAGGAACTGCAGCATTTGAAAAAGGCAACTCAACAGCACCTTCTGAAGGGCAACAACAGTTGGACAATAAATGCTGGCCGAACCAGTGATGGCCACATTCTCTAAATAGTTTCATTTTAAAGTTCCATTCTTTTACATTGAAGTTGTAATTCCTTCAATTAACTGTTCATACTCTGGATTTTTCCTTGTACTTCACTGATCTTCCAAACAGTATTCCACTTCCAGGCATTAGCACTGTTCCCCCTCAAGACTATCACAAGTAGTTATTAACAATGATACATATAGACAAAGTGAAGCATTAGACTAGGAACTATCTCAGTGGTTACTAGTGCACACACCTCTTTCCAAGGCTGACTATTTTTTAGTTTTTCGCAGGGTTTTTTTTTTAAAGTTACTTTGAAAGTAATGTGGAAAGTGTCAAATTCCAAAACGGCAGCTGGTGGACTTTAAATTCAGTTCATAAATATGGAATTGAAAACTAGCAATTAGGAAAAGTGACAAAGAAACAGTCATCAATTGTGATAAAAATCCATCTGGTTCATTAGTGTCGTGTAGGGAAGGAAATTTGCCATCCTTATGTGCTCTGGCCTAAATGTGACTCCAGACGTACAGAAATAAGAACAAAGAACAAAGAACAAAACAGCACAGGAAACAGGTCCTTCGGCCCAACGAGCCCATGCCGCCACCTGGATGTTCCTACCTCTACCCACGATCCCTGTCCATATTTATAGATCTATGGATTAAAAACCAAATTTGAGACAATTTAGGGAGAATTTGTTTTGCCAATTAGCCTAAGAGCACATCTTTGGGATGTGGGAGGAAACCGGAGCACCCGGAGAAAACCCACGCAAGCACGGGGAGAATGCGCAAACTCCCACAGACACAGGCCCAAATCCATGTATCTGCACAGCACAGCGATAGTCACTGAGCTGTCGTGTTGCCCATCAAATGGTCCTGGTCAAGCGTACACTAACGACGTGAAGCACTAGGATACTCTCAAAAAAAATCCAAGAGCAGCCCTCTCACGACCCATCGCGTGTATGCCCCTTGTTAGACAACAAGGTGGACCAAAGCACCTGTAGGATAAAAACAAGTACATCAATATCATCATCTATTTACACACTTCCCAGGGACTCCCAAGGCTCATGATCCCTATTTTAAATCAGTTTTCTATACCCCTCCATTCCCATTCTGTTCATGTGCCCATCTAAGTAGTTCTTAAATAACTCCAGAGTACCTGCCTCCACCACTTTACTTGGCAGCGCATTCCATACCCCCACCACCCTCTGTGTGAAAAAACTCCCTCTAGCATCCAAATTATACCTTACCCCCCTCACCTTAAGCCCATGACCCCTCGTGCTATTTGAGTCCATCCTAGGAAAAAGCTTAACCCTGTTTACTCTAACTATACCCCTCATAATCTTGTACACCTCTATTAGATCTCCTCTAAGTCTACATCTTTCTAAGGAAAACAGCCCCAATTTGCCTAATGTCTCCTTATAACTCAGACCTTCCATACCAGGCAGCATCCTGGTAAACCTCCTCTGCACTCTCTTCAGAGTCTCCACGTCCTTCTGGTAGTAAGGTGACCAGATGCAGTATTCCAAATGAGGATTAACATATGTCTTATACAACTGCAACATTAAAGGCCAGCTCTTGAAATCAATACTCCTTCCTATAAAGGCTAGCATGTTGCCAGGCATCTGCTGCTCTTGTCCTTCTAGATAGTAGTGATCGTGGGTTTGGAAGGTGCTGCCTAAGGAATTTTGGTGAATTTCTTCAGTGCATCTTGTAGATTAAACATAAGGTTGCCACTGTTCGTCAGTGGTGGGAGGGTTTGAATGTTTGTGGAAAGGGTAACAACTAAGTGGCTACTTTGTTCTAGATGGTTGTGAGGTTCTTGAGTGTTGTTGTAGCTGTACTCATCCAAGCAAGTGAAGAGTATTTCATTGTGCTCCTGAATTGTGCCATGTAGATGGTGGACATGCTTTGAATCGTCAGAAGCTGAGTTATTTGCAGCAGGCTTTCTACCGTTGGACCTGCTCTGGTAGCAACAGTATGTATATAGCTTGTCTACTTCTGGTCAATGGAAAATCTGAGAATCCTGATAATGGGGAATGGCAATGCCATTCAGTGTCAATGATTGATGACTATATCATTTCATCTTGGAGATGGTTATTGACCACTTGTCAATCAAGCCTGGATATAGTCCAGGTTTTACTGCATTTGGAAGTTGTCTGCTTCAGTGTCTGTGGAGTTATAAATGATACTGAATGTTGTGCAATCAACAAACATACCATGTCTGACCTAATGATGGAAGAAAGGTCAGTGATGAAGCAGCTGAAGATAGTTGGGCTGAGGACACTATCCTGAGGTATTCCTGCAGCTGAGATAATTGACTTCAGATGGTCTTCAGCTGCTTCATCATTGAGATGTTGACATTGGCTCATCTCTGCTTTGAGGAACAGAGTTGATTGTTGGTAATTTTGAAAAGGACAAATCCATCTCAGCCATTTCCTGCCCCACCAATCTCTTCTCAATCGTCATTGAAGCGATGTAAGTGGCCATCAACAGTACTAACTAAGTAAATCACTGCTCAGTGATGTTCAGTAGGTTGGAGAGGGGTCGCTCAGCTCCAATGTCATAACAGTCTTGGTTAAAAAAGGAAACAGCAGAGTTATCTCCAGAATCCCTGTTACTTTCAAAGCAAAATTGGTGTTGTGATAGCCATACAATGGGCGATCATAGTGGCTATGCTCAGTTAATAAGCTAGAAGTTGAGGCTAATGTAAAAGAGACATGGTGTCAAATTCCAACATAGTACTGGTGGAATTTAAATTGAATTCATAAATGTGGAATTGAAAACTAGCCATCCATAATGGTGACCACAAAACTATCATCAGCCGGGGTAAAAATTTTCATTAATGTCCTTTTGGGAAGGAAATTTGCCATCCTTATCTAGTTTGACCTACAAATGACTCCAGCAACAACAGTCCCATCAAATTCAACCACATGTATGGAATTCAAATTCTGCAGGACTCAGTATTCTCAGGATGAAAAAAAGTCTTTACATGATTTGCAAATCCAGTGTACAGAATCTGGTTTTAGCACAAACTATCACTGAAAAATTGGGCACAAGCAACAAGCTGAATAGGCTCAAATTCCTCAACATTATACTTTCCTGGAATAACAGTGCTCCCTGGTCTAACCACTTTTCAGCTTGTTGCCAAAGCCTGATTCTGAGGAGGTGGCAGGATCCACAATACATACAAATATACACCCCATCCCAGTCAGTATCACACTAAAGTGGGTGGCAAGTTGACTATTATGCAAAACGCAGACATTTTATGACAATTAATTGACTTGGTAGCTCACTTATGGCCACCCAATGCCATTCACACACCTATTTGACAGCAAATGCACTATGTGGGCTTTAGTGTTTGCGATGTCAGCATGGAATTCGCATTCTGGGTGCCTCGGGGAATCAGGGAGCTAGATCCACTGATCATTTGCCCCTTTGCTTCCTCCATGCTGTAGAGGAAGTGCTCCCAATAAATCCTGGGTCCGCTTTAGCTGCTGGAAAGAGTTTCACCTTTCCTCTTTGCCTCAGGATGAGATTTAATGGCTGGAGTTCTCCTTCTCACACTTGCTGACCTGAAGATCAATGTTGGCATGGTGATTCCTGCCAGCTTTATGACTAATATTTTTGTCCCTGTTTGTCGTATATGGGAATGTCATACTTTCTAGATAGCTGGCAGGCTTTTAAATCACTGGCAGCTGTTTACCAGATTCCCTTCTCCATAGATGGTCACTCAGTTCCAATATATTCACACAGTTTGTATTTGAAGCCTCTAAACCTTCTGAGGAAGCCTCTCTATTGTTTTGTAAAACTTTGTTCACTTTCAATTTCAAAGTGCTAAGCTTGAAATAGGCTTTGATTCACAGCTGAAAGCATTTCCACTCAGCTTCCAGTCAGCTATATTAACTCACCTTTTCCTTCATGCAATAAATGTTCTGCAAAAGAGGAAGTGAAACCACATTCCTTTGGAACAAAACACAGCTGTCAATCAGGCGCAGAGGGTTTGTAAGCATTGAGATTCGCACCAATGCAGGTTCTTGAGAGGCTTTGAAGGGGGAACATGATTCACTCTTGTTTTCACCCAAGTCTGAAAACAGATGAATTGTGGCCATTTCGAACACCATTTTTTGTTTTTCATATTCTCCAGCTTCAATTGGTAGGATTTTCTGGCCTTGCTTGTCCCAAAATCATAAAAACCTGCCCAAGGTCAATGACCCTTTCCATGAAAGTTTGACCAAATTACAAACAAGAAGATGTAGAGCGAGGTTTTGCCTAAAATGTAAGTTAGAGCTGCCTCTAACTGTGCATTTGTAGATTTGAGTTTTTCATTTGAAAAGTAGATTGTCCTGTTCTTTACCCAGAGGGTGGTAAGGGTATGGAATGCCCTGCCTGCTGTAGTTATAGATGCGCAAGTTTGGGGGTGTTTAAGAGGTTAGTAGATACATTTATGGATGAAAAGGGAATGGTCTAGGTTAGAGGGTCATTGCTTTTTCTTAATTGGTCGGCGCAACATCGAAGGCCGAAGGGCCTGTTCTGCGCTGTAATGTTCTATGTTCTATGTTGGGATCTCAAGTACAATCTAAACATGAAAGACCTCAACACAGGGGAGATGGTAGCCTAGCAGCTACGCTCCACTCATAATCTAGAAGCCAAGACTTCAAGGTAAAAGGGACATGGTGTCAAATTCCAACACAGCAGCTGATGGAATTTAAATTCAATTCATAAATATGCATTAGGCATCAGTAATGGTGACCACAAAATTATCATCAATTGTTGTAAAAATTCATATGGTTCATTATTATCCTCTAGAGAAGGAAATTTACCATCCTCATCTGCTCCAGCCATCATGTGACTCCACAAAAATCTGTTTGATTCTTAACTGCCCTTGAAATGGACCAGCAATCTACTTGGTTGAAGGACAATTGGAGATGGGCAACAAATGCTGGCCTTGCTAGTGACACCTGCATCCTATGGGAAAACAAAAGTAAAAATTCAACTTTTATAACCAATTGGTCAACTGGGCCACTTTCAAACAATGAAAGTGACATGTCCCAAAGTATAATCCTTTTCTCACACTGGTGACCTTGCTTGTGACAAGATGGAGGCTCTGCCCTCAAGGCTGATCAGTCGCCATCAGCTCCTGGGCTAAATTGTGCAATTTGAGCCACCAGACAAGGAGATTATAGAAGACCACAGTATTGCTTTAAATTTTTCATCTAATATGTCTTTCTGTTGACAAGAGAGAGTTTGTATTTTCTCCACTTACACCATGAAATACTTGCGTTCCAGCAACAACAGTCCCATCAACTTCAAGCACAGGTATGGAATTAATAACATCGATTGGTCAGTATCTTCAGAATTAAGGTAGTTTTAAAAAACACAGATATGGACCATGTTTTCAGACTGGAACATCAATGAAATTCATACGTATTAAAATTGTTCATCATTGTTGGCAGCAGACACAGGGTTTTGTGTCTTCAGGTTCACCTGACAAGAAGCTCATTTCATTCAAAACTGATGGAATCATTATTTAATATTCACCATTTTTAATTTTTCATCTGTAGTGACACTTGAGATATAAATCTATCTTAATAATCTAATATTAATCTATCTTAATAATCATTTTATAACTTAATTTCAAGTTACGATTTTTCTTTCAGAAAAACCTTGGATTATAGGCTTCCTCGGAAGTAAGCAATAGTTTAAATTTATTTAATTCAAATAAAGAAACACGGAAAATATCTGATCAGAAAAGTTGCACAGTAATAGACTTATTAATGCTGTAACAAAAGTAGACTATAAATTGATCTGTATTCATATGGCTGGGTACAAATCCAGCAGTATTCAGTATTCCCAGGATAAAACAAAAGTCTTTACATACTTTGCAAATACAGCATACAGAATCTGGTTTTAGCACAAACTATCACTGAAAAATTGGGCACAAGCAACAGGCTGAATAGGCTCAAATTCTTCAACATTATTCTCTCCTGGAATAACACTGCTCCCTGGTCAACCCACTTTTCAGGTTGTTGCCAAAGCCTGATCCTGAAGAGGTGGCAACATCTACAATACACACAAATGTATATCCAAACCCAATCAGGTTCACGCCCAGAGTGCGCGGCAAGTTGACTACTATGCAAAACCCACAAATTTTATGACAATTAATTGACTTGATAGAACATAGAACAATACAGCACAAACAGGCCCTTCAGCCCACGAGTTGCGCCGATCACATCTACCAATCCACAGACCTATCTATAACCCCTATCCTATTCTTTTCCATATACTCATCCAGAAGTCTTTTAAAAGACCCCAGTGAATTTGCCTCAACAACCTCCGACGGCAGTCGGTTCCATTCACTCACCACCCTCTGAGTGAAAAACCTACCCCTGACATCTCCTTTGTATTTGCTTCCCTGCACCTTAAATCTGTGTCCTCTCGTAGTGACCATTTCAGCTCGGGGAAATAGTCTCTGAGAGTCCACCCTATCTATTCCTCTCAACATTTTATAAACCTCTATCAGGTCACCTCTCAACCTACGTCTCTCCAGTGAGAAGAGTCCCAGCTCCCTCAAGCTATCTTCATAAGGCCTGCCTCCCAATCCAGGTAGCATCCTTGTAAATCTCCTCTGAACCCTCTCAACAGCCTCTACATTCTTCCTATAATGAGGTGACCAGAACTGCGCACAATACTCCAACTGGGGTCTGACAAGAGTCTTATAGAGTTGCATCATTACTTCCTGACTCCTAAACTCTATTCCTCGATTAATGAAGGCCAGTACACCGTACGCCTTCTTGACCACTTCCTCCACCTGCGAGGCCAATTTAAGAGTCCTATGGACCCGGACCCCGAGATCCTTCTGCTCTACAACACAGCTAAGACTCCTACCCCTTATATTGTACTCCTTCATCCCATTATTCCTGCCAAAATGGACCACTACACATTTATCTGCGTTGAATTCCATCTGCTACTTCTCTGCCCAGTCTTGCATCCTGTCTATGTCCCACTGCAACTTTTGGCATCCCTCCAGACCATCCACAACACCACCGATCTTAGTATCGTCGGCGAACTTGCTAACCCATCCCTCCACTTCCTCATCCAGGTCATTTATGAAAATGACAAACAGCAGGGGTCCCAGAACAGATCTCTAGGGCACTCCACTGTTTACCGACCTCCATGCAGAACAAGACCCATCCACAACCACTCTCTGCCTTCTGCCAGCAAACCAGTTCTGGATCCACGAGGCCAAAGCCCCTTGGATCCCATGCCCTCTCACCTTCTCCAGAAGCCTTGCATGGGGGACCTTATCAAACGCTTACTAAAGTCCATGTACACTACGTCCACTGCCCTTCCTTCGTCAATGTGTTCAGTCACATTTTCGAAGAACTCAACTAGGCTCGTAAGGCAAGACCTGCCCTTGACAAAACCATGCTGACTATTTCTAATCAGTCCAAGCTTCTCCAAATGTTCATATATCTTATCCCTCAGAAGCCTCTCCATCAGCTTACCAACCACTGAAGTCAAACTCACCGGTCGGTAATTTCCTGGACTATCCCTGTTCCCTTTCTTAAAGATAGGAACCACATCCACAATCCTCCAATCCTCCAGAACCTCTCTTGTTTCCATGGACGATGCAAAGATCATTGCCAGGGGCCACTTATGGTTACCCAATGCCATTCACTCACCTATTTAGAACATAGAACATAGAACATTACAGCACAGAACAGGCCCTTCCGCCTTCGATGTTGTGCCGACCAAAATAAAAAGCAATGCCCCTCCAAACTAAACCATTCCCTTCTCTTCCATATACTTATCAATTAACCTCTTAAACGCCACCAAACTTGGCGCATCTACAACAGCTGCAGGCAGGGCATTCCACTCCCTAATCACTCTTTGAGTAAAGAACCTACCTCTGATATCCGTCCTATAACTCATACCCCTTAATTTAAAGCTGTGTCCCCTAGTGCTAGCTTTCTCCATCCTAGGAAAAAGGCTATCACTGTCCAACAATGCATTTCGCAGCAAATGCATTGTATTTGCTTTAGTGTTTGTGATGTCAGCATGGAATTGGCATTCTGAGAGCCTCGGGGAATCAGGGAGCCAGATCCACTGATCATTTGCCCCTGTGCTGCTGCCATGCTATAGAGGAAGTGTTCCCAATAAATCCTGGGTCCGCTTTAGTTGGTGCAAAGAATTTTAACTTTCCTCTCTGCCCCAGGATGAGATTTCATGGCTGGAGTTCTCCTTCTAGCCCTCACTGACCTGAAGATCAACCCTGGCATGGTGATTTCTGGCAGTTCTGTGATTAATATGTTCGTTCCTGTTTGTCGGACATGTGGGAATGTGAAGTGGCCTGGTGACTTTATCTCCATACACCGTAGATAGCTGGCGGGGTTTTAAAAACACAGCAGCGCTCCCAACTGATCACTCGGTGCCCTTCTCCACAGATGGTCACTCAGTTCCAATATATTCACACAGTTTGTATTTAAAGCCTCTAAGCCTTCTGAGAAAGCCTCTCTATTGCTTTGTAAAACTTTGATCACTTTCAATTTCAAAGTGCTGAGCTTGAAATAGGCTTTAATTCACAGGTGAAAACATTTCCGCTTAGCCTCCAGTCAGCTGTGTTTACTTACCTTTCTCTTTATGCAATAAGTGGTCTGCAAAAGAGGAAGTGAAACCACATTTGCTTGGAACAAAACGTAGTTGTTAATCAGGCTTAGGGAATTTGTAAGCATTGTGATTAGGACCAATATGGGTTCTTGAGAGGTTTTGAAGGGGCAACATCATTCACTCTTGTTTTCCTGAAAACAGAGGAATTGTGACCATTTCTAACTCCATTTTATGTTGTTCATATTCTCCAGCTTCAATTAGCAGGATTTTCTAGACTTCCTCATTCCAGAACCATAAAATCCTGCTCAAGGTCAATGACACTTTCCATGACAGTTTGACCAAATTACAAACAAAAGGGCATAGAGTGAGGTTTTGCCCAGAATGTACTTTAGAGTTGCCTCTAACTGAACATTTGCAGATTTGAGTTTTTCATTTGAAAAGTACATTGTCCTGCTGGGATCTCAAGTACATTCTAAACACAATAGACTTCAACATAGGGGAGATGGTAGCCCAGAAGCTAACTCTGCTCATAATCTAGAAGCCAAGGATAAGGTAAAAGGGACATGTTATCAAATTTCAACATAGCACCTGATGGAATTTAAATTCAATTCATAAATATGAAATTGAAAACTAGCAATCAGTAATGGTTACCACGAAACTATCATCAATTTTGGTAAAAATTCATCTAGATCATTTATGTCTTCTACAGAAGGAAATTTACCATCCTTATCTGCTCTAGCCGACATGTGACTCCACACAAATCTGCTTGATTCTTAACTGTCCTTGAAATGGACCAGCAACCCACTTGGTTGAAGGACAATTGGAGATGGGCAACAAATGCTGGCCTTGCCAGTGACTCCTGCATCCCACGGGAAAAAAAAGTAAAAATTTAACTTTTATTGCTGATTGGTCAACTGGGCCACTTTCAAACAATGAAAGTGACATGTCCCAAAATAGAATTCTTTCCTTACTCTGGTGGCTTCACTTGTGACAAAATGGACGCTCTGCCCACAGGACTGATCAGTCGCCATGAGCTCCTGGGCTAAATTGTGCAATTTGAGCCACATTCAAGGAGATTATAGAAGAGCATAGATTTGTTTTAAATTTTTCATCTAATATATTTTTCTGTTGGCAAAAGAAATTTTCAATAAGAGAAGTTTACATTTTCTCCACTTATACTTTGAAATACTTGCCTTCCAGCAACAATAGTGCCATCAACTTCAACCACAGGTATGGAATTAATAATATCGATTGATCGGCATCTTCAGAATTAAGGTAGTTTTAAAAAACACAGATATAGACCACATTTTCAGACTAGAACATCAATGGAATTCATATATTTTAAAATTGTTCATCATTGTTGGCAGCTGACACAGGATTTTGTGTCTTCAGATTCACATGACAAGAAGCTCATTTCACTGTAACCTGATGGAATCATTATTTCACATTCACCATTTTTAATCTTTCAACTTGAGATATAAATCTATCTTAATTATCTAATATTTGGTGCTCAGTGTAAGACTTAATTTCAAATTATGATTTATCTTTCAGAAGAACGTTTGATTGTAGCCACGCTTGGAAGTAAGCAATATTTTAAATATATTTATTTCAAATAAGACAACACAGAATATATCTGATCAGAAATGTTGCACAGTGATAGACTTATTAATGCTGTAACAAAAGTAGACAATATATTGATCAGTATTCATATGGCTGGGTTCAAATTCTGCAGGATTCAGTATTCCCAAGATGAAAAAAAAGTCTTTACGTGCTTTGCGAATCCAGCATACAGAATCTGATTTTAGCACAAACTATTACAGAAAAATTAGGCAAAACCAACAGACTGAGTAGGATCAAATTCCTCAACATTATACTGTACTGGAATAACACTGCTCCCTGGTCGACCCACTTTTGTGGTTGATGCCACTGCCTGATCCTGAGGAGCTGGCACATCTACAATACACACAAATGTACGCCCCATTCTAACTCAGAATGTTCACACCCAGAGTGGGAGGCAAGTCGGCTATTATGCAAAACCATGAATTTTATGACAATTAATTGAATTGATGATCCCCTTATGACCACCCAATACCATTCATCCACTTATTTAGCAGCAAATGCACTGTATGGGCTTTGGTGTTTGCAATGTCAGTATGCAATTGGCATTCTGGTCGACCCACAGAATCAGGGAGCTAGATCCACTGATCATTTGCCCCTGTGCTGCTGCCATGCTGTAGAGGAAGTGCTCCCAATAAATCCTGGGTCCACTTTGGCTTAGTTTTAAAAAACACAGATATGGACCATGTTTTCAGACTAGAACATCAATGGAATTCATACATTTTAAAATTGTTCATCATTGTTGGCAGCAGGCACAGGGTTTTGTGTCTTCAGATTCACCTGACAAGAAGCTCATTTTATTCAAAACTGATGGAATCATTATTCAACATCCACCATTTTTAATCTTCCATCTGTAGTGACACTTGAGATATAAATCTTATAATTTTATGGTTAGTGCTTATTTTATGATTCAGTTTCAAATTATGATATATCTTTCCCAAGAACCTTGGAGGGTAGGCACCCTCGGAAGTAAGCAATAGCTTAAAATTATTTAATTCAAATAAGGCAACACGGAAAATATCTGATCAGAAATGTTGCACAGTAATAGACTTATTAATGCTGTAACAAAAGTAGACTATAAATTGATCTGTATTCATATGGCTGGATTCAAATTCTGCAGTATACCCAGGATAAAAAAAAAGTCTTTACATGCTTTGTAAATACAGCATAGAGAATCTGGTTTTAGCACAAAATATCACTGAAAAATTGGGCACAAGCAACAGGATGAGTCGGCTCAAATTCTTCAACATTATTCTCTCCTGGAATAACACTGCTCCCTGGTCGACCCACTTTTCAGGTTGTTGCCAAAGCCTGATCCTGAGGAGGTGGCAACATCTACAATACACACAAATGTATATCCAAACCCAATCAGGTTCAAGCCCAGGGTGGGCGGCAAGTTGACTACTGTGCAAAACCCACAAACTTTATGACAATTAATTGACTTGATGGCCCACTTATGGTTACCTAATGCTATTCACCCACCTATTTCGCAGCAAATGCACTGTATCTCAGCATGCAATTGGCATTCTGGGTACCTCGGGGAATCAGGGAGCCAGGTCCACTGATCATTTGCCCCTGTGCTGCTGCTATGCTGTAGAGGAAGTGCTCCCAATAAATCTTGCATCCACTTTGGCTGGTGCAAAGAGTTTTAACTTTCCTCTCTGCTCCAGGATGAGATTTCATGGCTGGAGTTCTCCTTCTAGTCCTCGTTGACCTGAAGATCAACCCTGGCAAGGTGATTCCTGCCAGCTCTGTGATTAATATTTTTGTCCCTGTTTGTCAGATGTGGGAATGGGGTGTGGCCTGGTGACTTTACGTCTATACCCCCTAGATAGCTGGTGGGCTTTAAATCACAGCAGCACTCACAGCTGTTCACCAGGTTCCCTTCTCCAAAGATAGTCTCTCAGTTCCAATATATTCACACAGTTTGTATTTGAAGCCTCTAAGCCTTCTGAGAAAGCCTCTCTATTGTTTTATAAAACTTTGATCGCTTTCAATTTCAAAGTGCTGAGCTTGAAATAGGCTTTAATTCACAGGTGAAAACATTTCAACTTAGCCTCCAGTCAGCTGTGTTTATTCACCTTTTCCTTCATGCAATAAACGTTCTGCAAAAGAGGAAGTGAAACCACATTTGCTTGGAACAAAACGTAGTTGTTAATCAGGCTTAGGGAGTTTGTAAGCATTGTGATTAGGACCAATATGGGTTCTTGAGAGGTTTTGAAGGGGCAACATCATTCACTCTTGTTTTCCTGAAAACAGAGGAATTGTGACCATTTCTAACTCCATTTTATGTTGTTCATATTCTCCAGCTTCAATTAGCAGGATTTTCTAGACTTCCTCATTCCAGAACCATAAAATCCTGCTCAAGGTCAATGACACTTTCCATGACAGTTTGACCAAATTACAAACAAAAGGGCATAGAGTGAGGTTTTGCCCAGAATGTACGTTACAGCTGCCTCTAACTGAGCATTTGCAGATTTGAGGTTTTCATTTGAAATGTACATTGTACTGCTGGGATCTCAAGTACAGTTTTAACACAATAGACCTCAACACAGGGGAGATGGTAGCCCGGTTGCTATGCTCTGCTCATAATCTAAAAGCCAAGGCTACAGTTATCAAATTCCAACATAGCACCTGATGGAATTTAAATACAATTTATAAATATGGAATTGAAAACTAACCATCAGTAGTGGTGACCACAAAACTATCATCAATTTTGGTAAAAATGCATCTCGTTCATTAATGTCCTCGAGAGAAGGACATTTACCATCCTTATCTGCTCCAGCTGACATGTGACTCCACACAAATCTGCTTGATTCTTAACTGTCCTTGAAATGGACCAGCAACCCACTTGGTTGAAGGACAATTGGAGATGGGCAACAAATGCTGGCCTTGCCAGTGACTCCTGCATCCCACGGGAAAAAAAAGTAAAAATTTACCTTTTATTGCTGATTGGTCAACTGGGCCACTTTCAAACAATGAAAGTGACATGTCCCAAAATAGAATCCTTTCCTCACACTGGTGGCCTCACTTGTGACAAGATGGAGGCTCTACCCACAGGGTTGATCAGTAGCCATCAGCTCCTGGGCTAAATTGTGCAATTTGAGCCAGACTCAAGGAGATTATGGAAGAACACTGCAGAGTTTTAAATTTTTCATCTAATATACCTTTCTGTTGACAAGTCAGATTTTTAACAACAAAAATTTGTATTTTCTCCATTTATACCTTGAAATATTTGCCTTCCAGCAACAACAGTCCCATCAACTTCAACCACAGGTATGGAATTGACAACATCGATTGATCAGTATCTTTAGAATTAAGGCAGTTTTAAAAAACACAGATATGGACCATGCTTTCAGACTGGAACATCAATGGAATTCATACGTTTTAAAATTGTTCATCACTGTCGGCAGGATTTTGTGTTTTCAGATTCACCTGGCAAGAAGCTCATTTCATTGATGAAATCATTATTTCACATTCACCATTTTTAACCTTTCAATGTAGTGACACTTGAGATATAAATCTATCTTAATAATCTAACATTTAGTGCTCATTTTATGACTTAATTGCAAATTATGATTTACCTTTCAGAGGAACCTTTGATTTTAGCCACCCTCGGAAGTAAGCAATATTTTAAATGTATTTAATTCAAGTAAGGCAACACAGAAAATATCTAATCAGAAATGCTGCACAGTAATAGACTTATTAATGCTGTAACAAATGTAGACTGTATATTGATTTGTATTCATATGGCTGGGTTCAAATTCTGCAGGATTAAGTATTCCCAGGGTAAAAATGAAATCTTTATATGCTTTTCGAATCAAGCATATAGCATCTGGTTTTAGTACAAACTATCACTGAAAAATTGGGCAAAACCAATAGGCAGAATAGGCCCAATGTGAAGTGGCCCGGTCACTTTATCTCCATACTGCCAAGATAGCTGGCAGGCTTTTGGATCACAGCACATTCACAGCTGTTCACCAGATTCCCTTCTCCACAAATGGTCACTCAGTCCCAATGTATTTGCACAGTTTGTATTTGAAGCCTCTAAGTTTTCCGAGAAAGCCTTTCTATTGCTTTGTAAAACTTTGATCACTTCCAGTTTCACAGTGTTGAGCTTGAAATAGGCTTTGATTCACAGCTGAAAGCATTTCCACTCAGCCTTCAGTCAGCTGTGTTTACTCACCTTTCCCTTCATGCAATAAATGATCTGCAAAAGAGGAATTGAAACCACTTTCCCTTCAATCAAAACGCAGTCCTGGAAATGGGTGAATTGTGACCATTTGCTCAGAAGCTGATAATTTTCATCCGTCATATATTGTCCATATTCTCCAGTACAATACCTTTTATATATTTAGATTCTTTCTCTGAAATGTAAGCTGAGAATTCAATGACTATGAAATGAATATGACCTAAGATATAATTTGAGATTACTCAGAAACAAATTTCATTCAATTGAAAAAAAACCTATTAATTGAAATTTTCCTTTGATGAAAATGGATCATTTTGATACTTTCCACATCATCAACTGTATCTCTTTCAGCGTCAGGAACAACAGCAGCTTCAACAACAGGTATAGGATTTTTAAAACCATGGCGCAATGGTTTTTATCAGTCATGAAAGATTAAGATTCAACATCATCATCATTGAAATATTACTTTGCAGTCTCAGCAATAATTCTCAACTATAGAGATCAAATTTCATCTAGCCAACTATAGTAAACTGGAACGGTGATCAGTTAAAATCTATCTTTCTTTCATTCAACAATGTGGATATCACTGGGAGATGAGCATTTATTGTGCAATTTATTGGTAGTTAGGGATGGGCAATAAATGCTTGCCTAGCCAGCAATGCACGTATCCCTTGAATGAATAAAGACAATATTCTGACTCAGAACGTTACCTTTTCATTGGTTGCTGATATAAAAGCTTCAATTTCTGTGTAAATGTGTGAGACACCTTCCTAAAGTTGATGCCAGGCACTCATTCATTCAGGGAGACTGGGGTCTGAGTGGGTATAATCAGTAAAGCTTACCAACAAGGGAGAAGTGAAAAAGCAGGAGACAGCAAGGATCAAAACTAGTAGCTGGAATGTTCTGGCCATTCCTGCCAGTGGCGAACCCTGTGGTGTTGGTTCTCCGGTGGCAAAGGAGTGCTTACAATTAGAAATCCTGTTGATCAAGGAGAAAAGAGCAGGTGCCACTGCCGATTAATGATGGGCGGCCTTTGCTGCAGTGGTATAAGCCACAGAGGGTGCAAAAATTCCACCCAACGTTCACTTTCAGGTCATTGTGAAATGTGCAAGTAGTTTATTTAAATGCACAAACTGTGGTTATTTAGTCCATGATTCATGTATATTTTATGAAATATCTTTTGATTTTGCCAACTGCAGTTCCATCTAAAAGAATGCGAATATCTGATTGAGAAAATGGTGAACAAAACAGAAGTGAATGCAATTGAAATGAGATTGGAGTTATGTAATCCTGTCTGCACCAACACATTCACCACAGAACAGAGCATTAAATGCCACCCAGTCTCTTCACAGTTGGAATTTCCATTGAAGAATGTCATTCTTCCATTCATTAATTTAATATCTCTTTACTTCTAAGTAGCAGAGTGTGGAAAACAAACAAATATTTTCATTATTCATCAATGTATATGAGCACTTGTAAATCATGAACCTGAGTCTTTTGAACCTTTACGATTAAATCTCTTCTCCCACTTTAGCAGCAGGTAAAAGGCCCATTCCAATAGTTTGCACTTGTTTAACAGTGATCTCTCTTAGTCTATCAATGCATCAAATTCTTTTTCATTTCCAGTATCCATAAAAATGGAACTCACTCATTAACTTTCCAAAATAAAGGAATGCAATAATATTGCTGAATGAATTATTTTTTTAGAAAATTTGCCATTGAATAACCAGAAATTAATGCATAACTATAAAGTTCATAGTGGGAGATACAGAAGGGATGTCCAAGGTAGATTCTTCACTCAGAAGAATCTGTCCGTTTTCTTTACGCTCTGCCACTTTTCTTTTGGCTCACATCCAAATCTTGTTGCCCCCTGTGATGCCTTGCTCTTATATTTTGGCTTGTTGTCTTCTGGTCTTTTCCTTGTTTTAAAATATTATTCCTGCTAGTTTTTTCTTGTGAGGGGTGATGAATGGGGGTCACCCTTTTGTGGGGAGGGGAAAAAAGGTAGAGGTTGTGGGAGTGGGAGGAAAGAGGAAAATGGCAATGGTCCGGTTTTCTGTATTTTGGGTGGTTGGGGGGGCATTTGTTGCGATAGTCAGTGTTAACACTGGAATAGACTGTCTGCTGTGATAGTGGAGTCGGACACTTTAAGAACTTTCAAGCGGTTATTGTATAGGCACATGGAGCACTCCAGAATTGTAGGGAGGGGATAGCTTGAATTTGGGGTTGGACAGAGCTTGGCACAACATTGGGCCTGTAATGTTCTATGTCCTATATTCTAATGTTTAAGGTAAAAATTAACCTTAGGACACTATTTAATAAATAAAAAAATAAATTGGCCAATTGAATTCTGTGCTCCTGTTTCCTAAATCTAACTAATGCCACGCACAATGCATTGGTATCAATTCATTCTCCTGCTTCTTCATTTCCTTCAAATGGTTAAACATACAATGTTTTCTGTCTCAATCATTGGCTGTGAGAAACTGTTATAGGTTCAGCACATGTATTGTCAATCATTTTCTTGGATAGTGGGAGTCAGATTTTTGGGGTCAGACAGAGAGAAGACATGTCCCTTTTCTTTATGCTCTGCCACTTTTCTTTTGGCTCACATCCAAATCTTGTTGCCCCCTGTGATGCCTTGCTCTTATATTTTGGCTTGTTGTCTTCTGGTCTTTTCCTTGTTTTAAAATATTATTCCTGCTAGTTTTTTCTTGTGAGGGGTGGTGAATGGGGGTCACCCTTTTGTGGGGAGGGGAAAAAAGGTAAAGGTTGTGGGAGTGGGAGGAAAGAGGAAAATGGCAATGGTCCGGTTTTGCTGTATTTTGGGTGGTTGGGGGGGCATTTGTTGCGATAGTCAGTGTTAACAGCAGAGGACTATTAGGTTGAGGGTTGGTGTGTATGTTTGGAAAGGTTTTTTTGGGGATTTCTTCATGGGGAGGTTATGGGTCTGTTGCAGAGTCAGAATTGGGTGGTGGGGTGGATAGCACATGGGTTATGGGGCGAAGGTAAGGCGTGGGGTCTGGAAGTCCTGAGGGTTTCCTAGTAGGAATGCTAGTGGGTTGAAGGGTGGTTTGTTGCCTTCCCATGTCTTGGCACCTTTGCGTCCCTGTGTCTCTGTTTGGGTGAGCAAGGTGGAGGGGTTTCCCAGAGCTGGTTAAAAAGGGTGACTTTTTATCTGTAGGCGTTTTATGTTGTTGTGGGCAGGGTGGTGTGGTGTAGACTTGGGTAGTATGTATTGAATTGGTGTGGGGGCAGCGAGGTGGTGTAGGAACATCTTTGTTTATCCGTATCATGGTTTATGGGTTTGACATGAGGCAAGAACTTTGTTGGCAGTACAAAGATGGCTTCTTTGAACTTCTTTGAAATAAATTTATTTATTTATTAGTGTCCCAAGTAGGCTTACATTAACAATGTAATGAAATTACTGTGGGAGGGTACACTGTGGAAGGATTATCACAGCCAATCCACCTAACCTACACATCTTTGGAGTATGGGAGGACGCCTGAATACCAGAGGAAACCCATGCAGAAATGGAGAGAATATGCAGGCTCCACACAATAGTGGTCCAAGTCAGGGATCTAGCCCGGGTCCCTGGCACTGTAAGGGAGCAGTGCTAATTATTGTGCTGCATGCTGACCTATAAATGAATGATTTCACATATTGTTTTAAAGTGACCCTCTGCAGGCTTTCCACACCCTCCATGCAATTTGCTTTTTCACTCATCTTCGTGTCATCAGCAAATTTCGTCACCCTGCACTCAGCCCTTTGGAAGAAAGAGGAAGAAACCCCCACAGAATTTTAACTAGGAGGAATCTGGTATACTGAGCAGAATTAAATTGAGGTCCAAGGGCTGGAGCTTATCTTTCCTGTTTGAACCAGTAAAAGTGAAATGATCTTTCAAGATTCCATCAAGCAAATGATTGGGAAAGAGGGTTGGGGTGCATTGGGGGTGGGGGAAAGGATGGTGGCAATTGTAATATTAATCTTGGTGCAAAGATTCCTTTGTTTAGTTTTTCAACTGTTGCTAAAAGATATAATAGCAACATCTTGAATATTTTACACAGCCATGTCTGCATACACATGGTAGGGGTAGCACAGTGACACAGTATTTAGCACTGCTGCCTCATAACACTAGGGATCCGCTTCAATTCTTCACTTGGTTCACTATGCAGATTTATTCATTCTCCCTGTGTCTACATGGGTTTCCTCTGTGTGCTTTGGTTTCCTCCCACAGCTCAAATGACATGCATTTCCGCTCACCTGATGAAGGAACAGCGTTCCGAAAGCTTAGGGCTTGTGTTACCAAATAAATCTATTGGACTGTTGTGAGACTTCCTGCTGTGCTTACCCCAGTCCAATGCTGGCATCTCCACGTCACTGACTATCTGGGCATTGAGGGAGTGGAAGCCCTTCCTGTTTATAATTGGTTCTGCCTCATCTTGGGGGAACCACAGAGGGATTGTATGTTCCATCCATAGTCCCTTGTGCATGCAGCAAGTGATGGTGGCAAAGTCCACAGCCCGGGTCACCTGCTGTGCTTGGCCAATATCAAAGTTCAGTCACTGACCTGCCTGGGTGTACAAGGCATCTGAACCTGGCACACACACCTGTGCATAGAGGCCTGTGATATGCCACAGATGTCCCCACTGCATGCCTGGAATGATACAGTAGCATAGAAATTCAGAATTGTCATCATTTCAACTGGAAGCGGGCGCTCCCCTGAGATTCCAGGTCTGCCTGGACACAAGTGCGACACCATCACCTGGTGCAGGCAGAGCCAACACCGGCACATACCTTCAGACAAGCCCTCAAAGGATCACCTTGTGATATACAGTCTCTGTGTATCCCCTTCCCCCACATTTGTTGTAACTTTCTGGGCTTCACCAGCGTACCCATGCCCTCCTTCTGCAGGTTTTGCCAGTGGCTGGTCTTGCAATGGTATAGGACTCCTGACAGCTCCTCAGCCTTTTCCTCATCAGCTGCCACCATAATGGTCAGCTCCAGACCTATTGGTCTGAAATCATCTGCCTGGTGGGGGTTTCTGAACAAGAGATAGATAGATGCATGCCTTTGCTTTTATTATCCCAGGAGCACCCACTTGTGGATACTGGCAAAACAACACATTCTGCAAAGTCATGCATCACCTGAATAAGTTGCCTGCCATTGGCATCGTGGCCACGGCAGGCAAGGCGAGCAGACAGATTGGTGTGCCGGCATGGCCATTGCGCACCCTTAGTCATTGCCATGGGTGCTGCTGCAACATTACCTTGCAGGCATGTGTCGCAGTTCGGACACATTGGGCAAGGACAACCTCCTGATTATTACAATATGGGTTCCCATTCACTGCAGAGTCCCTGCTGCTTGAGCATCTGTGTAAAAGTCAGCTCCCCTGCTTGGAGCCATCAAGCAGCACATGGTGCCTTCCCCACACCCTTCATCCCTAAAATCCCAACACTCAGTAAAGTCTCCGACCCCACAGAGACAACAATGGAAAATCCCCGGGCCTGGGGAAAGCATTTCCAGCATCTTCCCCATCCCACTCTGCAACTTTGCAGGCCCTGCCTCCTCTACTCTTCCCTGCACTCCAGGGGCTGCAGCTCCAAAGCACCTTCTTGTTCCTGCTCAGTGCCGCCATACCAGGTGCCAACTTTTATAGAGCAGTTATAAATGCTGCCAGCGTTATGTCATGCCGGAGAGCAGGGAGATAGGACAGAGCAGGAGAATTCAGTCGCAGACCAGCTAAATATATGTAAAGGTATAGTAAAGCATGTATATATATCACCACCAAGCTGATTTTCAGCACGATTCCTTTAACAAGCTTGTGAAAAGGCTGCTGCTGATGTCTCTGGAACAGCACAGCAGGTTGTGAGAATCGTCCCCTTTATCTGTCTAAGCAAATACGTGCGATAAGAGAAGAAAGTAAAATTCTGGCGACCAGATGACATTCTCTGACCAGTAAAGGTAACCAGCTACTGGAATGTTGGATTGCTATAGCCAGCGTTTCATGCTGCGGTAAGCTGAGGGATTCCCATCTCCACATAGCCAAGATTGTGGCCCGAGGATGCAATTTCTCCCAGGAGTTGCAATTTCAGCTGCTCGGGGCCTGAACCATCCCTAGAGCTGTTCAGCTGATCTGGGATTTGAGTGCTTTGAACCACCATGTTCCCACTCTGCCGCACTCCGGTTCCCCTTCCTTGTGCTTCCTTAGCTCCACATTCCCAGGTCTCAGTCCTGGGATTTTTCTGCATCTTTCTCAGGCTTATACACTATTTAAAATCTGCTCCCTGCCATGACACACTTGCAAGCTTCCCATAGCAGAACAGTGTTTGCGAACCACTGCTTCAGAAAGTGTTCTTGAGGGGATGCAGAGAAGATTTACCAGAATGGTTCCAGGAATGAGATAGAGGCACACAACATTATCACAGGTTTAGATAAAGTAGACTAGCACAAAATCTTATCCATTAATCTTATCCAGGGTAATTCGAGAGGTTGAGGAGGATATTGGCAGGAGTAACAAAGAGATAGTCACTCCTAAAAGTGATTCTTGGGTAACTATTAGGAGGAGGGGTAAGAAGCAATCGGGTAGACAATCCCCTGGGGCTGTTCCCCTCCAAAACAAATTTTCTGTCTTGGAGGCTACAGTTGAGGAAGAATCAACTGGAGATGGCCAAAGGGAGCAGGTCTCTGGGGGTGAGCCTGCTGAGAATGCTCAGGTGGGTAGGGAGAATAAGAGATTGGGCCTAGTAATTGGAGACTCCATAGTTAGAGGGACAGATAGGAGAGTAAATAGTAATAAAAGTGACTCAGGGCTGGTGTGTTGCCTCCCAGGGGCTGGGGTCCAGGATGTCGCAGATCGGGTTTTTAAGATTCTTAAGGGAGAGGGGAGTCAGCCCCAAGTCATAGTTCATGTAGGGACACATGATATAGGAAGGACGAGGGAAGGGGATATTAAACAGAAATTTATGGAGTTGGGGTGGAAGCTTAGGGCCAAAACTGGCAGAGTGGTTATCTCTGGACTCTTGCTTGTGCCAAGGGATAGTTTAGAGAAGAACAGAGAGAGGGAATGTTTGAACTCGTGGCTGCGGGGATGGTGCAGGAGGGAGGGGTTCAGGTTCCTGAACAATTGGGACTCATTCTGGGATAGGTGGGACCTCTACAAGAGAGATGGTCTACACCTGAACCAGAGGGGAACTAATATCTTGGGGGGAAAATTTGCTAAGGCTATGCAGGGGGCTTTAAACTGATTCGGGGGGGGTGGGATCCTAAGTAGTTGGGGTGCTAAGAGGGATGAGAGTAAGGGGGTCATAGAGGAAAACTGTAAAACACAGCAGCATACGGGTGGGGTAGGGCATGGTTTGAAATGCGTATACTTTAATGCAAGGAGTATTCGCAATAAGGGGGAGGAACTTGCAGCTTGGACCAGTACCTGGAACTTCGATGTTGTGGCCATTTCAGAGACTTGGGTAGAGCAGGGACAGGAATGGATGTTGCAGGTTCCGGGGTTCAAATGCTTTAGTCGGAGTAGAGAAGGAGGTAGAAGAGGGGGAGGAGTGGCATTATTAATCAAAGACTGTATCACAGTGACAGAAAAGAAGTTTGATGAGGACTTGTCTGTTGAGGTAGTATGGGCTGAGATTAGAAACAGGAGAGGAGAGGTCACCCTGTTGGGAGTCTTTTATAGACCTCCTAAAAGTTCTAGAGAGGTAGAGGAAAGGATTACAAAGTCAATTCTGGTCAGGAGTGAAAGTAATAGGGTAATTGTTATGGGGGACTTTAACTTTACTAATATTGATTGGAATAGCTATAGCTCTAGCTCGTTAGAGGGGTCAGTTTTCGTACAAAGTGTGCAGGAAGGTTTTTGACTCAGTATGTAGATAGGCCAACTAGAGGTGAGGCTACATTGGATTTGGTGCTGGGCAATGAGCCAGACCAGGTGTTAGGCTTGGAAGTTAGTGAACATTTTGGTGATAGTGACCACAATTCGGTTACGTTCACCTTAGTGATGGATAGGGATAGGCATGAAGCTGGGGGCAGTAGTTATAGCTGGGGGAAGGGTAATTATGAGGCCATCAGGAGAGAATTAGGGTGCATAGATTGGACTAGGAAACTACAGGGACTGGGAACATCTGGAATGTGGAGCTTATTCAAGGAGCAGCTGCTGCGAGTCCTTGATAAGTATGTCCCTGTCAGGCAAGGAGGAAATGGTCAAGTAAGGGAACCTTGGTGTACGAAAAAAGTTAATTCGCTGGTTAAAAGGAAAAAGGAGGCTTATGTCAGGATGAGGCTTGAAGGCTCAGTTAGTGCAATGGATAGCTATAGATTAGCCAGGAGGGAGCTAAAGAGTGAATTGAGGAGAGCTAAGAGGGGACACGAGAAGACTTTGGCTGCTAGCATGAGGGGACATAGCTTTAAATTAAGGGGTGGTGGTTTTAGGACAGATGTCAGAAGTAGGTTCTTTACCCAGAGGGTGGTAAGGGTATGGAATGCCTTGCCTGCGTCAATTGTAGATGCGCCAAGTTTGGTGGCGTTTAAGAGGTTAGTAGATAAGTTTATGGATGAAAGGGGAATGATTTAGGTTAGAGGGTCACTGCTTGTTCCTAATTGGTCGGCGCAACATCGAAGGCCGAAGGGCCTGTTCTGCGCTGTAATGTTCTACGTTCTATGTTCTATGATAGGATCAAGGAGAATCCTAAAGCTTTCTTTAGATATGTTAAGAATAGCAGATTGGTTAGGACAAGATTAGGGCCAGTCACAGACAGCAGTGGGAAGTTGTGCGTGGAGCCTGAAGAGATTGGAGAGGCACTGAATAAATATTTCTCTTCGGTATTCATGCAGGGTGATGTAAATGTAGTTATGGAGAACACTGAGGTACAGGGTTGCAAACTGGAAAGTATTGAAGTAGATAGGGAGGATGTGCTAGATATTCTTGAGGGTTTGAAGTTGGATAAGTCCCCTGGGCCGGACGGGATTTACCCTAGGATTCTCTGGGAGGCAAGAGAGGAGATTGCAGAGCCTCTGGCTCTGATCTTCAGGTCGTCGTTGGTTACGGGTGTGGTTCCGGAGGACTGGAGGATAGCGAATGTGGTCCCATTGTTCAAGAAGGGGAAGAGAGACCTTCCAGGGAATTATAGGCCAGTGAGTCTTACTTCTGTTGTGGGCAAAGTATTGGAGAGAATTATTAGGGATAGGATTTATAGTTATTTAGAGAGAAATGAATTGTTTGGGGATAGTCAGCATGGTTTTGTGAAGGGTAGGTCGTGCCTTACTAACCTCATTGAGTTTTTAGAAAAAGTGACTAAGGAGGTGGATGGGGGTAAGGCGGTTGATGTGGTATATATGGACTTTAGTAAGGCGTTTGATAAGGTGGCCCATGTAAGACTTCTGCAGAAAATGCAGATGTATGGGATAGAGGGTGATTTAGCTAATTGGGTTAGGAATTGGCTAGCAGATAGAAGACAGAGGGTGGTGGTTGATGGAGATATTCATCGTGGAGTTCGGTGACAAGTGGTGTACCTCAGGGGTCTGTTTTGGGGCCCCTGCTGTTTGTAATTTTTATAAATGATCTGAATGAGGGTATGGAAGGATGGATTAGTAAATTTGCAGATGACACTAAAGTCGGTGGAGTGGTAGATAGTGAAGAGGGGTGTTATAGTTTGCAGAGAGACTTGACAAGTTGCAGAGCTGGGCCGAGAGGTGGCAAATGGAGTTTAATGTGGAAACGTGTGAGGTAATGCACTTTGGCAGGAACAATAAATGTGTAGAGTATAGGGCTAATGGTAGGGCTCTTAATAGTGTTGAGGAACAGAAGGATCTTGGTGTATGTGTCAATAGATCCCTGAAAGTAGGCAGTCAAGTGGATAAAGTTGTTAAGAAGTCATATGGAGTCTTAGCTTTTATTGGCAGGGGGATTGAATTTAGGAGCCGCAGCATCATGTTGCAACTGTACAAAACTCTAGTGCGGCCGCACTTGGAGTATTGTGTGCAGTTCTGGTCCCCACATTATAAGAAAGATTGGAGGCATTGGAGAGGGTACAGAGGAGGTTTACCAGGATGTTGCCTGGTATGGAGGGCAGGTCTTATGAGGAGAGGCTGAGGGATCTGAGGTTGTTTTCGTTAGAAAGGAGGCGGCTAAGAGGAGACCTTATCGAAACATATAAGATGATTAGAGGTTTAGATAGGGTGGACAGTGATAGCCTTTTTCCTAGGATGGAGAAAGCTAGCACGAGGGGACACAGCTTTAAATTAAGGGGTGATAGTTATAGGACGGATATCAGAGTAGGTTCTTTACCCAAAGGGTGGTTCGGGAGTGGAATGCCCTGCCTGCAGCAGTTGTAGATGCGCCAAGTTTGGTGGTGTTTAAGAGGTTAGTTGATAAGTATATGGAAGAGAAAGGAATGGTTTAGTTTGGAGGGGCATTGCTTTTTATATTGGTCGGCGCAACATCAAAGGCCGAAGGGCCTGTTCTGTGCTGTAATGTTCTATGTTCTATGTTCTATTAGTCAATGGTGCAAAGGCGAGACAAAAAAAAATAATGATTTGAATGAGCACTTCAAGGAGTTGTAACAATGACAACAGAGTATGGAAATGACCTGGAACTCATTGCCTGAGAGGATGGAGGAAGGATAGAGATGGAGATGATGAATGATTTTAGAAGGAAATTAAATGGGCAACTGGGCAAAATGAACTTAGAGCGCTGTGTAGATTGAAATAGAAAGTCACAGAAATCCTACAGTAGAGAAAGAGGCCATTCGGCCCATTGAGTGTGTACTGACCAGGCCATACCCCCCCCCCCCCATATCCGTACATATTTTACCAACTAATCCTCTAACCTATGCATCTACGGTCAATTTCGCATGGCCAGTCAACCTAACCCGCACATCTCTGGACTGTAGGAGGAAACCAGAGCACCCAGACAAAACCTATACAGACATGAGGAGAATCTGCAAACTCCACACAGACAGTGACCCAAGCCAGAAATTGAACCCAGGTCCCTGGAGCTGTAAAGCAATAGTGTGCTACCGTGACGCCCATACTGTATTTGATCAGTATGTGCAGAAAAAGTAACTGAAACCTGTTGGCATATTTAAGCCTTCAAATTTGGATTCTCCATTAATTTCCCACTACATCTTTACCTTCCACATTAACATGAAAATACAGTGTTCAATTCAGTAGATCAGAAAAGCTTATTTTAATTTTCATATGACCAATGGGCTGTGGTCTCCATACTAAATAGTGTCCAAATAGAATCCGTGTGGATGAAATGTACATCCATTTGCAGCAACCTCCTGTTTGTTATATTGCAGCACTCTTAGCAATCAGATTTTTCTCTTCATTGTGATTTATTTGTTCATTTTCATCTTTATTTCCAGCCACAATGACCAGCCAGCCTTATTTTCCAATACCATTTCCAACAAAAGGTAAAGTAGACAGAAATTGTAATCGTGTTTATGTTTTTATTTAGATTATGGTGAATGAGTCAGGAATGGTAATAGTGAGTGGGCAGGGTGTGATTGGGATACGGGATAAGCTCAACTGCTGAGCCACCAGTCCAATTCATTTCCCAGGCAATTGTCTGAAGCTCATCCAGGCTCTTTACGGCCAAATCCCATTATCCAGCTCTTGATCTATTGTTCTGTGGGTTGCAACACTTCGAGTGTATATCCAATTTTTTTTTTGAATGGGAAGAGGGGGTAATGGATGAATATTCCTCAGATAGCAAGCTCCAACCTCATGATCATTATCATCAAGAAGAATTAAATTAGTAGCTACATGGGAACACCATCATCTGGAAGTTTACATCCAAGCCACTCACCAGCCTCACTTGGAAATATAGTGCTGTTCATTCACTTCTGCTGGGTCCAAGTCTTGGAATTCATTTGCTAACAGCACAGGGTGGTGAATCTGTGGAATTCTTTACTACAGAGGACTGAGGCATTTGGATCATTGTGTATTCAAGGCTGAGATAGACAGATATTTCATCATTAAGGGAATCAAGGGTTATGGAGATTAAGTGGAAAAGTGGTGTTGAGGATTATTATTATCAGATCAGTCCTGATCTCATTGAATAGCAGAGCAGACTCGATGGGTCAAACAGCCTACTGCTGCTCCTACATCTTATAGATGCACCAACATCACAAAGACTACAGTGGTTCAAGAAGGCAGCTCATTGCCACCTTCTCCAGTGCAAATGGGTGTGGGCAATAAATGCTGGCCAAGCCAGTAGCGCATCCCCCAAATGAATTATAAAAAATAATTTATTAATTCTCATCTAAGACTTCTTTCAACTTTGTTGAGGTTGTGTGACTGGATATTGATCTCTGTAGAAAGCGAGGTCCTCATTATCTATGTGACCCAGGCCTCATCATTTTATACCCCACAATTACATTTCACCAAAGCCTCCTTATTTCACAAGAAAATAATCCCATCCTATCTAATTTTTCTTTGTAGCTAATCACATCCATTCATGGCACATCTTTGTAAATTCCCTCTCCAACTTTTCAGCCATGGGGTATGGGGATGGAATATGTGGGTATCAGTTCACACCCTGCCACCGCTGCAAGCAAGCAAAGATGGAGAATTTGGAACTGAACTAAATCTCCTATCGCTGCAACAGAACCAGAAAATCCCACTGGTGTAAAGTGCCACCCCATATGTTTTTTGTGATGCATTGACCAGAACAATATGCAATTTAGATAATATGCAGCATCCAGTCTGTTCTTCAAATCTGAATTTAACTTTTGTTTCCTCCGAATTAATAGCATTAACTACCACAGGTAAGTTCACTCTTGTTTGTGTGCTTTTCAATTTAATTGGTCACATATAATGCTATTCTTTATAGACTTCACTGTAAGTTGATGATTCTGACTGGGAATTGTTTCTTCATTATGTTTATTTCAAGGTATTCTTAATAAGGTATCATAACCAATTCTGCATTCACATTCTGCAGAAAGAATATATTCATATTTAATAAAATGGATTGTCTTGCTCACTTTAAAATCAATTATCTCCGCATCTAGCTTTCATTTTACACCTTTCCTTTACATTCTCCAAGCTTGTTGATCAAGATTTCATTCTGTTTTGGTAATTTTTGTTTGAGATGATCATAGATCATCTGCAGATGATACTAAAGTTGGTGGTGTGGTAGATAGTGAAGAGGGGTGTTTTAGTTTACAGAGTGACTTGGACAAGTTGCAGAGCTGGGCCGAGAGGTGGCAAATGGAGTTTAATGTGGAAAAGTGTGAGGTAATGCACTTTGGAAGGAACAATAAATGTGTAGAGTATAGGGCTAATGGTAGGGCTCTTAATAGTGTTGAGGAACAGAAGGATCTTGGTGTATGTGTCAATAGATCCCTGAAAGTAGGCAGTCAAGTGGATAAAGTTGTTAAGAAGGCATATGGAGTCTTAGCTTTTATTGGTAGGGGGATTGAATTTAGGAGCCGCAGCGTCATGTTGCAACTGTACAAAACTCTAGTGCGGCCGCACTTGGAGTATTGTGTGCAGTTCTGTTCGCCACATTATAAGAAAGATGTGGAGGCATTGGAGAGGGTACAGAGGAGGTTTACCAGGATGTTGCCTGGTATGGAGGGCAGGTCCTATGAAGAGAGGTTGAAGGATTTGAGGTTGTTTTCGTTAGAAAGGAGGCGGCTAAGAGGGGATCTTATTGAAGCATAGAAGATGATTAGAGGGTTAGATAGGGTGGACAGTGATAGCCTTTTTCCTAGGATGGAGAAAGCTAGCACGAGGGGACACAGCTTTAAATTAAGGGGTATGAGTTATAGGACGGATATCAGAGGTAGGTTGTCATGCAAACATTCTACAAACTCATATTCCAGACTGCCTTTGGGAATTTGATATGTTCAGCCAAAACTCTTCTGAATTTCAATTCTAATCTATTCTAACTGTTCTAGGATTAGTCTGATCCCCGGTTAAAAACTGCATACAACCAACTCAGGTTCTGTGGGCTGGGATTCTCCTAATGTCTACATATCTACACCTCATGTTGCAACTGTACAAAACTCTGGTGCGGCCGCACTTGGAGTATTGTGTACAGTTCTGGTCGCCACATTATAAGAAAGATGTGGAGACATTGGAGAGGATGCAGAGGAGGTTTACCAGGATGTTGCCTGGTATGGAGGGAAGGTCTTATGAGGAGAGGCTGAGGGATTTGAGGTTGTTTTCATTAGAAAGAAGGCGGCTAAGAGGAGACCTTATTGAAGCATATAAGATGACCAGAGGTTTAGATAGGATGGACAGTGATAGCCTTTTTCCTAGGATGTAGAAAGCTAGCACGAGGGGACATAGCTTTAAATTAAGGGGTGGTAGTTATAGGACGAATGTCAGAGGTAGGTTCTTTACCCAGAGGGTGGTAAGGGCATGGAATGCCCTGCCTGCTGCAGTTGTAGATGCGCCAAATTTGGGGGCATTTAAGTGGTCAGTGGATAGGTTTATGGATGAAAAGGGAATGGTTTAGGTTAGAGGGTCATTGCTTTTTCTTAATTGGTCGACGCAACATCGAGGACCGAAGGGCCTGTTCCGCGCTGTAATGTTCTATGTTCTATGTTCAGAGACTTCAGCAGTTCAAGAAATAACCTCATCAGTACTTCTGAAGAGTAACTAGTGAAGGGCAAGAAATCCTAATGTAGCCAGCAATGGTTACTTCCCATAACAATGAATTCTTTAAAAATTTGGACAGAAATATGGAAGGCATGATTGGGGAATTTACAAATGACACAAAAATTGGCCATGCACTTGAAAGCAAAAAGGATATCTATGGATTCTAGAATGTTGTGAATATTCAGTTTGAGTGGACAGAAAAGTGATAAATGAATTTCAATACAGGGAATTGTGAGATTGTCAGATTCCAGTTGAGTTACATCCCTTATGTGGACTGCCTCAACTGGAATCTTGGGTTCATATCACACTATCTGTAACCCCCATGACTTGTCTGAACTTGTAACATTTCACTTACTGTCCTGCCTGAAGACAACACACATCTCTTTAACCTATCCTTAATGCCATCTCCACTCACGTTGCCTATACCGTTAAGACTTGAATAGCAGATTAGCTGTAAAGACTTGCATTCTAATCAGTATTCTGTAAACAGTGTGTGCTTTTATATGTCCTGATCAGAACTTTCCACTCACCTGACAAAGGAACAGCATTCCAAAAGCTTGTGGGTTTACTATCAAATAGATTTATTGGACTTTAACCTGGTGTTGTGAAGCTTCCTACTATGTTTACCCCAGTCCAATGCCGGTATCACTACATCAAAACCGACGTAGACAGGGGAATAATGTGCAAACTCCATATAGTCAGTCACCCAGACTGGAAATTAATCCAAATTCTTGGTGTAGGAACGCAACGGTGCTAACCATTGTAACATGGTGCTGTCAATGAATGAATAATGAATGAAATTTCATAATTCATGCCTTGACAACTGGTATTCTACATTGAGAGATGATGGGATGATTTTCCATTCTGGATATTTACACCATTAACTGTCTTTCCAGCACAAACATCAATGTCAACAAGAGAAACGTAAGAGACACTATTCTGTCAACAATGATTTCTTATAGCCTTGGAATCAAAATTCTGAATATGAATAGTAAGCTTCTTTGTTGTGAAAAGGACGAAATTTTAACTCTCAAGGATGTGTAGTGGGGTTGAAGTTGCTTTCAGTGTCAGCAGAGATTTACAGACATAACAAATGCCATCGGAATAGGAATCAAATTTAGTCACTTCTACTTCCTGATTTAACAGGTACGCTTTTGGATAAGAGTGAACACACCAACCCATTAATCAGTTAGTGGGAAAATTAAAGTAGTTCATCAGTGGTGTGTTTAAGACATGATTTTGCTTTGAACTGTAAAGGTACAACTTTCCTGCGCTGTGGGACAGCAGCACCATAGTCAACAAATTGGCACTGCAGCAGGGTCAATGAATCAATAAATCTGATAGTCCTCAAAGCTTTTAACAAATGAAAATGTATGACTGCTGGATAGCCAATTTGAAAGTTCACAACACTTGTTCAGAGAGCCTGAAAACACTCCTTCAGAGATAATTTCCAATGTTTTGGCAGTCACTTCATCAACTTTGTTCTTTACTCATCTCTCTACAATATATATCACATATATCTTGAGGTCCACTAATAACTTAAACATAGTTAAACAGGGCACATTTCTCAAAATTTGCAGATGAGCCAATGTCCTCCTAGTAATATATCAACTTGGTAAGAGTGATCATAACCTGATTAAATTTCACGTCCTGTTTGACAGTGAGGAATCATGTTCTTAAACTCGTATCTTAAATTAAACCTAAAAGGCAATTACAATGCTGTGAAGACTGAATTAGCTGAAGTGGTCTTGAAAAATAGGTTAAAAGAAAGAGGATAGTGAAGCAGTATTAGACGTTAAAGGAGATTTTTGATAACTCTGAGCAGGATTCCTGTCTTTGCCTACGTTAAGGATAGTTTAAAATTGAAAGAAAAGACATACAGAGTTGCGAACATTAGTGGCAGGGTGGAAGATTGCAAATTTTTTAAAGACTGTCCTTGTCCCAGTCCAGTCTCATTTGTGCCAGGATTTTGTGTATAAGGTGTGAATATAACATCATGCATCTAGGCCCATGAAGTTCCTGGAACATTGAGTCAATGGAGACATCTGCAAAATTTCAGATGAGGAAAAGGCACTGTGCTGTGTGTGATTGGGGGTGGTGGGTATATGTTTAACTGTGTAAGTGGCCTCAAAATGGGGACGGGTGAGGTCCAAACATGGCATTGACACATCTATTTCAAAATATTCAGGAGCTTAAAAAATGCATATACACCTGAAACTTGATGGAATCAAGGAATTCAGAGGTGAGAATTGAGAGGTCTGTGAAGGAGGGAAATCTCCTCTGAGATGATGGGAGAGGTTTTCCATACAAGAAAAGTCTAAGCTGGTCTGGCAGTGAGAGTCCAGCACCTTTATTTTCTACCCTGCATTGATGGTGCAGTACAAAACTAAAATGAGGAGATGCTCTGTTGGTAAGGGCTTTGCAGACAGATTGGAGGGCAGATGCAAGCAGTATGGGGATTTCAGGGGGGCTTTCAGGAATTGAGAATTTCACAGACTAACAACCCTGTGAGAGGAACAAATTCTCCTCATCTCTGACTCAAATTGCAGACTTTTCATTTTTAAACTTTGTCCCTTGGTGCTGGTCTGTCTTGCAAGAGCATACATTCTCCCTTTATCCATGCTACCTAATCCATTGGGGATCATATATATTTCAATAAGATCGCCTCACATTCTCCTTAGAGGGCATACGAACCAACCTTTCTTCTTGATAAGTCCTTCATACCTGCAATTAGTTGAATCCACCTTTTCTGAGAACTACATATTTTTTCAAAAGAGTCCATGTTTCATCCACCTAACCTGCACATTTTAGACAGTGGGAAAAAACCAGAGCATCCAGAAGAAAACCATGCAGACACAAGAAGAATGCTCAAACTCCACACAGACAGTAACCGAAGGCTGGAATTGAATTTGGGTCCATGGTGCTGTGAGGCAGCATTGCTAACTACTGTCCCCCCAACATTAGTTTAGACAAATGGGAGTTGATCTCAGTGAAAGATGTAGGAATCTGAACATACTTGACAACATAGACACTGAGAGGTTATTTCTGCTGGCTGGAAAATCTACAACATGGATGCACATTCTTAGTATAAGGGAATGATCATTTAGGAGGAGATACAGAAATTTCTTGACACAAAAGTTTGGGACTCTTCGCAATTGTGCAACCAAGATGATTTTGTATGTTCTTTTGCTGAATATGTTTCAATCTGAAATAAGGAAACTTTTGGTCTCTCAGGAATCAAGGGCCCTGGGGAATGGATGAGTTAAAGGATTTGTAGCCAATGATCAGCTGTAATTTTTTTCAATGGGCAGCACTTTTTACATGGCTTTGTAGTCTACTTCTGATCATATTGCTTAAGTTCATAGCTAAGAACATCACAACAGAAGAACTAGGAATCCATCTGTCTCTGCTATTCAATAAGATCATGGCTGATCTTTTCATGGACTCAGATCCTCTTACCCACCCGCTCACCAAAGCCCTTAATTTCTTAATTGTTCAAAAATCTATCTATCTTTATCTTAAAACATACAAAAATCTTCAATGTCTTCACTGCGCAGGGAATTCCACAAATTCACAATCCTTTGGATGAAAAAGTTCCTCTTCAATTCAGTCCTAAATCTGCTCCCCCTTATTTTGAGATTATGCCCCATGGTTCTAGTCTGGTGATCAGACACCAGTAAATAACACAGCAATAGATGCAATTGAGTGTCTCAATTGATGTTCAATGCTTATCCGTTCTTTCATTATTAATTCTCTACCATGTGAATGAGATCCAGTGTTCTAGTTATTCTTCTACCCACAGAAAAAATATGTATTTACATCTACAGAGCTGATAGGGAGTCACTGTTAGGATTTTGAGCCAGCCACAATGAACAATCAGCGAAGTATTTCAAAGTCAGGATTGTAAGTGGCATGGAGGGGAACCTCCAGGTGATGGTATTGCCAGGCATCTGCTGCTGTTGTCCTTCTAGATGGTAGTGCTCTTGGGTTTGGAAGATGCTGCCTAAGGAACTTTGGTGGCTTCCTTCAGTGCATTTTGTAGATCATACACAGGGCTGCCACTGTTTGTCAGTGGTGGAAGGGATTGAATGTTTGTGGAAGGGATAAGAACTAGGTGGGTGCGTTGTTCTAGATGGTCATGAGCTTCTCGAGTTTTATTGGAGCTGTACTCATCCAAGCAAGTGGAAAGTATTTCATTGCACTCCTATAGATGGTGGACATGCTTTCAATAGTCAGGAGCTGCATTACTCGCAGCAGACGTCCTATCCTTGGACCTGCTCTGATAACAACAGTATTTATATAGCTAGTCCACTTCTGGTCAGTAGAAAACTCCAGAACCTTGATAATGGGAGATCAGAGTTGGCAATGCCAGAGTCAAAGGTTGATCATTATATCCTTTCTTGTTGGAGATGGTCATTTTTGGCCACTTGTTAACCCAGCCTGGATATAGTCCAGGTTTTACTGCATTTGTGCATTGTCTACTTCAGTGTCTGAGGAGTTGTAAATGATACTGAATGTTGTGCAATCATCAACAAACATCCCCATTTCTGACCTTATGATGGAAGGAAGGTCAGTGATAAGCAGCTGAAGATAATTGGGCTGAGGACACTTTCCTGAGGAACTCCTGCAGTGATGTCTTACAGCTGAGGTTATTGACCTCCAATCGCCACAGCCATCTTCCTTTGAGTTGGAGTATTGTGCGCAGTTCTGGTCGCCTCATTGTAGGAAGGATGTAGAGGCTATTGAGAGAGTTCAGAGGAGATTTACAAGGATGCTGCCTGGATTGGGAGGCAGGCCTTATGAAGATAGGTTAAGGGAGCTGGGACTCTTCTCACTGGAGAGACGTAGGTTGAGAGGCGACCTGATAGAGGTTTATAAAATGTTGAGAGGAATAGATAGGGTGGATTCTCAGAGACTGTTTCCCCGAGCTGAAATGGTCACTACGAGAGGACACAGATTTAAGGTGCAGGGAAGCAAATACAAAGGAGATGTCAGGGGTAGGTTTTTCACTGAGGGTGGTGAGTGAATGGAACCGACTGCCGTCGGAGGTTGTTGAGGCAAACTCACTGGGGTCTTTTAAGAGACTTCTGGATGAGTATATGGAAAAGAATAGGATAGGGGGTTATAGATAGGTCTGTGGATTGGTAGATGTGATCGGCGCAACTCGTGGGCCGAAGGGCCTGTTTGTGCTGTATTGTTCTATGTTCTATGTTCTATGTTCTATGACTCCAACTAGTGAAGGGCTTTCCCCCGATTCCCCTTGATTCCAGTTTTGTTAGGTGTCATTGCTGCAACATTAGGTCAAATGGTGCCATGATGTCAAGGGCAGTCACTCTACCTTACTTCTGGCATTCAGCTCTTTAGAA
Source organism: Sphyrna mokarran (assembly GCA_024679065.1). Classification (NCBI taxonomy): domain Eukaryota; kingdom Metazoa; phylum Chordata; class Chondrichthyes; order Carcharhiniformes; family Carcharhinidae; genus Sphyrna; species Sphyrna mokarran. The sequence continues at coordinate 63,683,314 of JAGIQG010000008.1, read as the reverse complement.
CTAAAGCTATAATAAAATCAGAAGTTGAGTGATCCTGATGGAATTCAAATTGAGCATCCATTGAACAGGTTATTGCTGAGTAAGTGATGCTCGATAGCACTGTTGTTACCCTTCCATCATGTTACTACTGGCCGAGAATAGAATGATAGTGGGGGGGGGGGGGGGGGGGGTGGGTGCGTGGGGGGGGGGGGGGGGGGGGGGGGTGGGGGGGGTGGCTGGAATTTGCAGATTTGGATTTATCCTGTTTCTCATATACAGGGCATACCTGCAAAATGTTCCACATTGCCAAGGTAAATCCCAATCTTGCAAAGGTAAGGTTGCCATAGACCCAGTTGACCATTGGCTGATCTCCCTTTGAAGAAGAGAGTTGATTGGTCGTGATTTTGAAAAGGACAAATACAACTCAGCCATTTAGCGCCCCACAATCTGCTCTCAAACATCATTGAAACAATGTAAGTGGCCATCAAAAGCACTTACTGAGTAAATTGCTGCTCAGTAACATTCAGTAGGTTGCAAAGGGGTCACTCAGTTCCTGACTTCATAACAATCTTAGTTAAAAAAGGAAACAACAAAGATGTCTCCAGAATGCCTGCCACTGTTTGACCAAAATCCATGATGTTGTGATGGTCACAGAATGGGTGAGATGGTAGCATAGTGGCTATGCTCAGTTATTAATCTAGAAGCCAAGGCTAATGTAAAAGAGACATGCTGTCAAAATCCAGCATAGCAGCTGGTGGAATTTAAATTCAATTTGTAAATGTGGAATTGAAAACTAGCCATCAGTAATGGTGACCATGAAATAGTCATCAATTGTGGTAAAAATCCATCTGGTTCATTAATGAACTTTTGGGAAGGAAATTTGCCATCCTTATCTGATTTGACCTATAAATGACTCCAGACCCACAGAAATTTGATTGACTTATAACTGCCCTGACAATGGGCCAGCAATTTCCTTATTGGAAGGACAGTTGGAAAGGGATAACAAATGCTGGCTTTACCATAATGCCTCCATCTCATGAATAAAATATAAAAACTCTGCATTTGTTGTTGATTATTCCCCATATTTGCAAAAGGTTATATTGGCCTTGGAGGCAGTACAGAGAAGGTTGATGCCAGAGATGAGGGGGTTAGCTTATGAAGAGAGATTGAATAGACTGAGGGGGGATCTTATAGGGACTCACAAGATAATGAAGGGGCTATATAGGGTAGAGGTAGAGAAATTTTTCCCACTTGGAAAGGAAAGCAGAACTAGAGGGCACAGCCTCAAAATAAGAGGCGGGGTTCAGTTTAAAACGAAGTTGAGGAGTAAGTTCTGCACTCAAAGGGTGGTGAATCTCTGAAAGTCTCTGCCCAATGAAGTGGTGGAGGCTCAATCGTTGAATATATTTAAGTCACGGGTGGATAGGTTTCTGATAGACAAGGCAACTAAGGATTATCAGGAGAAAGTGGGAAAGTGGAACTGATTCACTTCAGATCAGCCATGATCTTATTGAATGGCAGGGCAGGCTCGAAGGGCTAAATGGCCTACTCCTGCTCCTATTTCTTATGTTCTTATGTTTCTTATGATTTGTCAACTGAGTCACTTTCAAACAAAGAAAGTGACATGACCCAAAATAGAATCCTTTCCTTCTACTGGTGGCCTTGCTTGTGACAAGTGGAGATTCTGCCCACAAGGCTGATCAATAGTCAGCAGCTCCTGGGCTAAATTGTGTAATCTGAGCCACCACTCATCTAATATATCTTTCTGTTGACAAGTGAGATTTTCCACAAGAGAAGTTTGTATTTTCTCCACTTAAACCTTGAAATACTTGCCTTCCAGCAACAACAGTCCCATCAACTTCAACTACAGGTAAGGAATTGATAACATAGATTGATCAATATCTTCAGAATTAAGATAGTTTTAAAAAACACTGATGTGGACCTAAGTTTTCAGACTGGAACATCAATGGAATTCATACATTTTTAAATTGTCCATGATCATTGACAGCAGACATAGAGTTTAGGGGCTTCATGTTCAGCTGACAAGAAGCTCATTTCATTCAAAACTGATGGTATCATTATTTAACATTTATAATTCTTAACATTTCATCAGTGGCTGATAACACTTGAGTTAAAAATTTGTCGTAATTATGTAATGTAGAGTACTCATTTTGTGATATACTTTTAAATGATGAAGAATTTAAGATTGGAGGCACCCATGGAAATAAGCACTATTTTAATATTACCAAGTTCAAATAAGGCAAAACAGAAAATATCTGACCAAAAACGTTGCACAGTAATAAACTTATTCCCACCTCAATCCTTAATACTGGAACAAAAGAACACCATCAATTGGTTAATATTCATTTGGCTGGGTTCATATTCTGCAAGATTCAGTACTCCCAAAATGAAGAAAATATCTTTCCAGGCTTTGCAAACCCAGCATACAGAATATGGCATAAACTATCAAAAATTGGGCACAACCAACAGGCTGAATAGGTTTGAATTCCTCAACATTTTTTTTCCTGGAATAATACTGCTCCCTGATCTATCCACTTTTCTGGTTGCTGTAACAGCCTGTTCCTGAGGAGTGGGCAGCAATATACAATATACACAAATGTACACCCCATCCCAATCGGGTTCACACCCAAAGTGACAGTAAGCCAACTATTATGCAAACCCACTCACTGTGTGACAATTAGTGGACTTGATGGTCCACTTACATCCACCCCTGCCATTTACCCACCTATTTAACATAAATGCACTGGGTGGGCTTTGGTATTTGCTATGTCACCAGGGACTTGGATTAATGTATCCCTCAAGGGATCAAGGAACTAGGTCCATTGATCATTTGTATCTCTGCTGCTGCCATGCTGCAGATGAAGTGTGTCCAATAATGCTGGGGCCTGATCAGCTTCGGCTGGTGGCAAGGGATTGCCACTTTCCCCTGGCATGCATTCTCATGGCTGGAATGTCCACTCTAACCCTGGCTGGCTTGAAGATCAATGCTGGCATGGAGGTTTTGGGCAGCTTAATATCTTCATTCCTGCCTGTCAGCAGTAGAAATGTGAAGTGGCCTGGTCACTTTAATCTCCATACCCTAGAAATAGATGGCAGGCTTTTAAATCACAGCAGCACTCACAGCTGTTCACCAGATTCCCTTCTCCACAGATGGTCACTCAGTCCCAATGCATTCACACAGTTTGTATTTGAAGCCTCTGAGCCTTCCGGGAAAGCCTCTCTATTGCTTTGTTAGTCTTTGACCGCTTTCAATTTTATAGTGCTGAGCTTGAAATTGGCTTTGATTTACGATTGAATGGATTTGTATTTAGCCTCCAGTCAGCTGTGTTAACTTACCTTTCCCTTCATGCAATAAATGGTCTACAAAAAAAGAAGTAAAACCACATTTCCTTGGAAAAAAAATACAACTGTCAATCAGGTTTAGAGTCTTTGTAAACATCGTGGTTAGGACCAATGTAGGTTCTTCAGAGCTTTGAAGAGTCAACGTGATTCCCTTTTGTTTTCACCCAAGTCTTAAAACAGATGAATGGCACCATTAGCTCAGAAACTACTATTTTCCACTCCATTTTATATTTGTTCAATCCTCCAGCTTCAATGGGCGGGATTTTCTGGCCTCGCTGTCCCAAATTCCTGCTCAGCGTCAATGGACCCTCCTGTGAAAGTCTAACCAAATTATGAACAAAAGGAAAGAGAGTGTGGTTTTGCCTAGAAGGTACATCAAAGCTGTCTCAAACTGATCATTTGGAGGTTTGAGTTTTTCATTTGAAAAGTAAATTGTCCTGTTGGGATCTTAACTACAATATAAACACAAAAGCACTCAACACAGAAGAGATGGTAATATAGTAGCTATGCTCAGCTAATTATCTAGAAACCGTGACTAATGTAAAAGGGACGTGGTATGAAATTCCATCATAACAGCTGGTGGAATTTAAACTTAATTCATAAATGTAGAATTGAAACTAGCCATCAGTACTGGGGACCATGAAACAGTTATCAATTGTGGTAAAAATCCATCTGGTTTGTTAATACCCTGCAGGGAAGAAAGTTTGTCATCCTTATCTGCTCTGGCCTACATGTGACTCCAGACCCACAGAAATTTGGTTATTTTTCATTGCTCTTAAAATGGGCTAACAATTTAGTTGGTTAAAGGACAATTGGAAGGGGGCAACAAATGCTGGTCTTGCCAGTGATGCCCACATCTCATGAAAAAAAGGAAAATCTCTGCTTTTACTGCTGATTTGCCAACTGTGCCACTTTCAAACAAAGCAAGTGACAGGTCCCAAAGTAGAATCCTTTCCTCACACTGGTGGCCTCACTTGTGACAAGATGGAGGCTCTGTTCACAAGGCTGATCAGTAGGCATGATATATTGCGCTAACTTGTGCAATTTGAACCCTCAGCCAAGAGATTATAGAAGATAGTTTTAAAATTTTTCATCTAATATATCTTTGTGTTGACAAGTGAGATTTTCTACAAGAAAAGTTTGTATTTCCTCCACTTACCCCTTGAAATACTTGCCTTCCAGCAACAACAGTCCCATCAACTTCAACCACAGGTATGGAATTGATAACATCTGTAACTTTAGAATTAAGGACCAAGGTTTTCAGACTGGAGCATCAATGAGATTCATATGTTCTAAAATTGTTCATTATTGTTGGCAGCAGACACAGGGTTTCATGTCTTCATGTTCATCTGACAAGAAGCTTATTTCATTCAAAACTGATGGAATCATTATTTAACATTTACCATTCTAATCATTTCATCTGTAGTGACACTTGAGATATAAATCTACCTTAATTATTTCATATTTAGCACTCACTTCGTAATATAATTCCAAACTATGAATGATATTTCAAAATAACCTGGGATTGGAGGCACCCTCGGAAAAAAGCAATAGTTTAATTTTACTTCATTCAATTAAGGCAACACAGAAAATATGTTATCAGGCATGTTGCGCAGCAATAGACTTATTCCCAGCTCAATCCTTAATGCTGGAACAAAAGAAAACTTTACATTCATCAATATTCATATGGCTGGGTTCATATTCTGCAGAATTCAGTATTCCCAAGATGAAAAAATATCTTTATATGCTTTACAAATCCAGCATACAGAATCAGGTTTTAGCACAAACCATCACTGAAAAATCGGGCACAACTAACAGGCTGAATAGGATCAAATTCCACAACATTATTCTTTCCTGGAATAACACTGCTCCCTGGTCTATCCACTTTTTTGATACTACAAGTGCCTGCTCCTGAGGAGCATGCAGCAATGTACAATTTATACATGTGCACCACTTCCCAATTTGGCTCACACCAAGAATATTATACAAACCCGCTAAATGTATGAAAATTAATGGAATTGTTGGCTCACTTACTGCTACTCCCTGCCATTCACCCACCTATTTCTCAGCAAATGCACTGCATGGACTTTAATGTTTACTATGTCAGCATGGACTTGGCATGCTGGATGCCTCGGGGATCAAGGAGCTAGGTGCAGTGATCATTTGCCCCTCTGCTACTATGCTGCAGAGGAAATGCTCCAAACAATCCTGGTTTGGGCTGGTAGTAAGGTTTTAACTTTGCCGGGATGGGTTTTCGTGTCTAGAGTCCTCCTTCTTACTCTGGCTGACATAAGATCAACCCTGACATGGTGATCTCTGGCAGCTTAACATCTTCATTCCTGCCTGTCAGCAATAGGAATGTGAAGTGGTCTGGTCACTTTAATCTCCATAACCCCTCGATAGCTGGCAAGCTTTTAGATTCAGAAAAGTTTTGCAACACCAATTTTAAATCCAACCAATTTATTTGATAGTATCAAATAAATTGGTTGTATTTAAAATTGGTGTTGCAAAACTTTACTGAGTTTACCCCAGTCCAACGCCGGCATCTCTACATCAAGGCTTTTAGATCACAGCAGCACTCAGCTGTTCACCAGGTTCCTTTCTCCACAGATGGTCACTCAATTCCAATGTATTCACACAGTTTTATTTGAAGCTTCCGAGCTTCTGATAAAACCTCTCTATTGCTTTGTAAACCTTTGATCATTTTAATTTTATTGTGCTGAGCTTGAAATAGGTTTTGATTCACAGGTGACTATATTTCTACTCAGCCTCCTGTCAGCTGCCTTTACTTAACTTTCCCTAAATGCAATAAATGTGCTGGAAAAGAGGAAGTGAAACCACATTTCCTTCGAATAAAATACAGCTATCAATCAGGCTTAGTCTTTGTAAACATTATGGTTAGGACCAATGTGGGTTTTTGAGAGGTTTTGATGGGGCAACGTGATTCACTCTTGCTTTCACCCAAGCCTGAAAACAGATGAATTGTTCAAATAGTTCAGAAGCTCTAATTTTTAACTCCATTATATGTTTTTTCAATTCTCAAGCTTCAGTGGCAGGATTTTCGGACCTAGCACATCCTAAGAACGAGGTCAATAGATCTTTCCATGGAAGTCTGACCAAATTAAGAATATAAGGAAAGAGAGTGAGATTTTGCCTAGAACTTATTGAGCATTTGCAAATTTGAGTTTTTGATTCGATTTGATTTATTATTGTCACATGTATTAACATCTAGTGAAAAGTACTGTTTTTTTGTGCACTATATAGTAAAAAATATACCATTCAAAGAGAAGGAAATGAGAGAATGCAGAATGTAGATTTACAATTTAAGCTAGAGTATAAAGAAAGATCAACTTAATGCAAGATATGTTCATTCAAATATCTAATAGCAATAGGAAAGAATTTAGTTGGTACATGACCTTAGACTTCCTTCCTGAAGGAAGAAGATGCAAGAGTGAATGTCCGGGGTGTGTGGAGTCCTTAATTATGCGAGCTGCTTTGCTGGGACAGCGGGAAGTGTAGACAGAATCAATGGATGGGAAGCTGATTTGAAAAATAGATCGTCCTTTTGAGATCTCAACTACAATCTAATCACGAAAGCAATCAACACAGTAGCTACACTCTGCCAATAATCTAAAAGCCAAGGCTGAAGTAAATGGCATAGGATGTCAAATTCCAAGACAGCAGCTGGTGGAATTTAAACTTAATTCATAAATGTAGAAGTGAAAACTAGCCATCAGTAATGATGACCATGAAAGTATCATCAATTGTGGCAAAAAATCATTTGGTTCATTAATGTCCTCTAGAGAAGGAAAATTACCATTCTTATCTGCTATAGCAACATGTGACTCCACAACAATCTTTCATTCTTAACTTCTCTTGAAATGGGCCAGCAACCTGCTGGGTTGAAGGATAATTGGAGATACGCAACAAATGCTGGCCTTGCCAGTGACGCCTGCATCCAAGCAAAGATTCGGTTTTTATTGCTGATTGGTCAACGGGGCCACTTTCAACAATGAAAGTTTCCTTATGCCGGTGGCCTTGCTTGTGACAAGATGGAGGCTCGGCCCACAAGGCTGATCAGTAGCTATCAGTTCCTGGGCTAAATTGCGCAATTTGAGCCACCATTCAAGGAGATTATAGAAGAACATAGCATTGTTTTAAATTTTTCATCTAATATATCTTTTTATTGACAAGAGAGATTTTCCTCAAAAAAAGTTTGTATGTTCTTTGTTCTTTACTTATGCCTTGAAATACTTGCCTTCCAGCAACAACAGTGCCGTCAACTTCAACCACAGGTATGGAATTAATAACATTGATTCGTTAGTATCTTCAGAATTAAGGTAGTTTTGAAAAACATAGATATGGACCACGTTTTCAGACAGGAACATCAATGGAATTCATACATTTTAAAATTATTCATCATTGTCTGCAGCAGACACAGGGTTTTGCGTCTTCAGATTCACCTGACAAGAAGCTCATTTCATTGAAACCTGATGGAATCATTATTTAACATTCACCATTCTTAATCTTTCATCTGTAGTGACACTTGAGATATAAAGCTATCTTGATTATCTAATATTTAGTGTTTTGTTATTTTGTTATTTAATTTCAAATTATGACATCTTTCAGAAGTACCCAGGATTGAAGGCCTCAACAGAAGTAAGCAATATTTTAAATTTATTTAATTCAAATAAGGCAACACCTAAAATATCTCATCAGAAACATTGCTGTCATTGTTTGACCCTGAGGAGCTGGCAATATCGACAATACACACAAATGTACACCCCATCCCAATTGGTTCACAACCAGAGTGGGTAGCAAGTCGACTATTATGCAAAACCTACAATTTTATGACAATTAGTTGATTCGATAGCTCACTTATGGCCACCCAATGCCTTTCATCCGCCTATTTAGCAGCAAATGCACTGTGAGGGCTTTGATGTTTGCAATGTCAGCATGGAATTGGCATTCTGAGTGCCTCAGGGAATCAGGGAGCTAGATCCACTGATCATTTGCCCCTCTGCTCCCACCATGCTGTAGAGGAAGTGCTCCAAAAAAATCTTGGGTTCCGCTTTGGCTTAGGGAAAAAGTTTCACCTTGCCTCTTTGCCCCAGGATGAGATTTCATGGCTGGAGTTCTCCTTCTAGTCCTCGCTGACCTGAAGATCAACATTGGTATGGTGACTTCTGGCAGTTCTGCAATTAATATTTTTGTCCCTGTTTGTCGAATGTGGGAATGTGAAGTGACCTGGTCACTTTATCTCCATACCACCTACGTAGCTGGCAGGGTTTTAAATCACAGCAGCACTCACAGCTGTTCACCAGGTTCATGGTGAACATAGATGGTTCTCCATAGATGGTTCACTTCCAATATATTCACACAGTTTATATTTGAAGGCTCTAAGCCTTCTGAGAAAGCCTCCCTATTGTTTTGTAAAACTTTGATCACTTTCAATTTCAAAGGGCTGAACTTGAAATAGGCTTTGATTTCCAGCTGAAAGCATTTCCATTCAGCCTCTAATCTGCTGTGTTTACTTACCTTTCGCTTCACGCAATAAAAGGTCTGCAAAAGAGGAAGTGAAACCACATTCCCTTGGAACAAAACACAGTTGTCAATCAGGCTTAGAGTCATTGTAAGCATTGTGATTCGGACCAATGCGGGCTCTTGAGAGGCTTTAAAGGGGGATAATAATTCACTCTTGTTTTCACCCAAGCCCTGAAAACAGAGGAATTGTGGCTATTTTTCACTCCATTTTATGTTGTTCATATTCTCCAGCTTCAATTAGCAGGATTTTCTGGTCCTGCTTGTCCCAAAACCATAAAATCCTGCCCGAGGTCAATGACCCTTTCCATGAAAGTCTGACCAAATTACAATCAAAAGGATGTAGAGCGAGGTTTTGTATAGAATGTACATTAGAGCTGCCTCTAATGGAGCATTTGCGGATTTGAGTTTTTCATTTGAAAAGTAGATTGTCCTACTGGGACCTTAAGTACAATCTAAATGCGAAAGTCCTCAACACAGTGGAGATGGTAGCCTAGTAGCTACACTTCGCTAATATTCTAGAAGTCAAGGCTAATAATAAAAGGGGAATGATGTCAAATTCCAACATAGCTCTGGTGGGATTTAAATTCAATTCATAAATGTGGAATTGAAAAGTAGCCATTAGTAATGGTGACCATGAAACAGTCACAATTGTGGTAAAAATCCATATCGTTGATTAATGTTCTGTAGCGAAAGAAATTTGCCATTCTCATCTCTGGTCCACATGTGATTCCAGATCCACAGAAATTTGGTTTCTTACAATGGGCCAGCAATCTACTTGGTTGAAGGACAATTAGAGATGGGCAACAAATCCTGCCCTTGCCAGTGACACCTGCATCCCATGGAAAAAAAAGTAAAGCTCTGCGTTTATTGTCGATTTGTCAAGTGGCCACTTTCAAACAATGAAAGTGACATGTCCCAAGCTAGAATCCTTTCCTCACACTGGTGGCCTTGCTTGTGACAAGATGGAGGCTTTCCCCACAAGGCTGATCAGTAGCCATCAGTTCCTGAACTAAATTATGGAATTTGACTCAAGGGGATTATAGAAGAAAACTGCATAGTTTTAAATGTTTCAAAAAATATATCTTTTCATTAATAATTGAGATTTTCCACAAGAAAACTTTATATTTTCTCCACTTACATCTTGAAATACTTGTCTTTCAGCAACAACAGTCCCATCAACTTCAACCACAGGTATGGAATTAATAACATCGATTGATCAGTAACCTCAGAATTAAGGTAGTTTTAAAAAACACAGGTATGGACCTTGGTTTTCAGACTGGAACATCAATGGGATTCATACGTAAGAGGGGATCTTATTGAAGCATATAAGATGATTAGAGGTTTAGATAGGGTGGACAGTGATAGCCTTTTTCCTAGGATGGAGAAAGCTAGCACGAGGGGACACAGCTTTAAATTAAGGGGTATGAGTTATAGGACGGATATCAGAGGTAGGTTCTTTACTCAAAGAGTGATTAGGGAGTGGAATGCCCTGCCTGCAGCTGTTGTAGATGCGCCAAGTTTGGTGGCGTTTAAGAGGTTAATTGATAAGTATATGGAAGAGAAGGGAATGGTTTAGTTTGGAGGGGCATTGCTTTTTATTTTGGTCGGCACAACATCGAAGGCCGAAGGGCCTGTTCTGTGCTGTAATGTTCTATGTTCTATGTTCTATTGTTGGCAGCAGGGTTTGTGTCTCCATGTTCACCTGACAATAAGCTCATTTTATTCAAAACTGATGGAATCATTGGCCGCAATTCTCCCACAAGCACTGAATTGCAGAGAAAACTGTTCTAAGTACCGACTGTTCTGCCACTTCAGCTTTTCACCCGAATCTCCACACTCTCTGAACTGCAGAGGCCCCAGTCTTGAATCTCATTAAAAACCCAGGGAGACGGTACCCATTCTACACTGGAAGCTGACAGCTCTGGAACTCTGTGCATGCGCAGTGGCCCCAATCTGACACACTCCCCATTCACTGACCAGCTCAATTACTTGTCATCCCAGGACTCCCACACCACTGCCCAGATACTCCCACAGCTTGATCGTGGCCGTGCAACAATCTTATAGCCCCATAGAGCCCTGATGTCAAGCCCTGCTCCTCAGCAGTGGTGATCCCCTCCACACCCCTTACCCTGGCAGACCCCCCATCCACTGCCAAACCTCCCCTCCCCTGCGGTCAGACCACCTCAGACAGAGGACCCCCAAAGTAGGCCATTCTCCAGCCCACTCCAATCGCTGCCCTTCCTCCATCCTAAACCAATCCTGTCTGCAGAGTGCCTGCGGGACCCCTCAGCCCTGACCAGAATAGGCTCCTTAACTTTGTCATTACCTGATGGCCGGTGCATTGCCAAGGTCCCCTGGGTATGGACACTTTGCTCCTTTGGCAGTGCTGGGAGCACAGCCTAGCACTGCCAGGATGCCCATGCCAAGGGAGCACCATCCTCCCACCGCCAGACCTCTCAGGGGCCCTGACTGTCCCTTTTCATTCTAATGAGATCTCCCGCTAGTTCCTCGAACGTGGGGAGCTAGTCTGAATCCCACCGGAATAAAGTATTCTTGGCAGGGGAGGAGATTCAATCAGGACTAATGAGTTCCCGATAATTATATTAGAAACATATTTAAAATACATTTAAAACAAATTGAAATTCCTTACCTGCCTTCCTGTCAGTTTCCAGTGTGTTCTGGCTGGCAACTGTTCGCCAGCTCTGGGAAATGCGCATGTGTTCCCGACAAATGCGCTAATTCCCGAACAAGACTGTTGACACACATTTCCCACCATGACCCAGCAGAAAAGTTGCAGGTCGCAATTGGAAAACGGCGGCCAATATTATTTCACATTTACCATTCTTAACCTTTCATCTGTAGTGACATTTGAGATATAAATCTATCTTAGTAAACTAATATTCAGCACTCATTTTGTGGTAGAATTTCACATTTTCATCTATCTCTCAGAAAACCTGGTGTTGCACGAACCCTTGGAAGTAAGCAATATTTCAATTTTACTTCATTCAAATAAGGCAGCACAGAAAACATCTGATCAGAAATTTTACACAGTGATACACTTATTCGCAACTCAATCCTTAATGTGCTGGAAATCTTGCAACTCCAATCACCGCCACTAACTGAGCATGCGCAGAAAGAAAAATGATAGAATGCGGCTCCTGTGCCACATTGTTCTCGGGCTCCCCATCATCCCATTCAAATTCTGATTCTCCATCAATTTCCCTTATCTTCCACATTCACATGAAAATACAGTATTCAATTCAGCAGATCGGAAAAGTTCATTTTAATTTTTCATGTGACCAATGGGCTGTGGTCTTCATAAAAATGAGCAGCCAAATAGAATCCATGTGGATGAAATGCGCATCCATTTGCAGCAACTTCCTGCTTGTTAGATTGCAGTGTTCTTCGCAATCTGATTTTGCTCTTCATTGCTACTTATTTGTTCATTTTCATCTTTATTTCCAGCCACAATGACCAGCCACTCTTATTTTGCAATACCATTTTCAACAAAAGGTAAAGTAGATAGAAATTGTAATCGTATTCATGTTTTTATTTAGATTGGGGTGAGTGAGTCAGGAGTGGTAATTGAGCAGCGGGTGGGTGGGCAGGATGTGATTGGGGTAAGAGATAAGCTCAACTGCTGAGCCACCACTCCCATGCCTCTCCGTGGCAACTGTCTAAAACTCATTCAGCCTCTTTACAGCCTAATCCCATTATTCAGCTCTTGATCCTTAGACCTGTAGGTTGCAGCACTTCGAATATATATGAATGTGATGGAGGGGGTGATAGATGAAGACTCCTCAGACAGCAACTTCCAAACTCATGATCAGTACTATTTAGAAGGACCAGGTTAGCAGCTACATGGAAACACCATCATCTGAAAGTTTTTATCCCAGCCACTCACCATCCTCATTTGGAAATGTAGCGCTGTTCATTCACTGCTGCTGAACCCAAGTCCTGGTATTCACTTGCTAACAGCCCAGTGTCATAAATCTGTGGAATTCTTGCCTGCAGTGGGCTGAGGGGTTTGGGTCATTGAGTATGTTCAAGGCTGAGATAGATTTCTCATCTGTAAGGGAATCAAGGATTATGGGAGTAAAATGAAAAAGTGCTGTTGAGGATTATCGTATCAGATCAGTCCTGATCTCATTGAATAGGAAAACAGAGTCGATGGATCGAATGGACTACTTCTGTTCTGACATCTAATGGATACATCGACACCACAGCCTCAAGTAGGCAGCTCACTGTCACTTTTTCCAGGGCAAATGAGTGTGGGCAATAAATGCTGGCCAAGCCAGCACCACAACCCTCAAATGAATTATAAAAAATTAATTTATTAATTCTTGTCTCAGACTTTTTTCAACTTTGTTCAATTTGTGTGACTGGATATTGACATCTCTGTAGAAAGCAAGGTTTTCATTATCCACATGACCCAGGCCTCATCATTTTATACCCCACAATTAGCAAGCCTCACCCAAACCTCCTCATTTCACAAGAAAATAATCTCATCCTATTTTATCTTTCCTTATGGCTAATTATGTCCATTCATGACATAGCTTTGTAAATCTCCTCTGTAACTTTTCTTGTGTAGCCACAGAGTATGGTTATTTGTGGGATTTAGTTCACATGCAGCCAATGCTGCAGGCGAGGATGCAGAATTTGGTGCTGAACCAAATCTCTGTTTGCTGCAACAAGACCAGAGAATCTCACTGGCATGAAACACCACCCCATATTTTTTGTGTGATGCATTGACCAGAACAATATGCAATTTAAATAATATGCAACATTTAGTTCATTCTGCAAATCTGAATTCAACTTTTGTTTCTTCCAAATTAACAGTATTAACTTCTACAGGTAAGTTCACTTATGCTTGCGCTTTTCAACTTAATCTGTTAGTCACATATAATGCTGTTCTTTACTGACTTCACTGTTAAGTTGATGATTCCGACTGGGGATTGTTTCTTCATTATGTTTATTTCAAAGTATTCTTAATAAATTTTCATAACTGTCTGATTCTGTATTCACATTCAGCAAAAATAATCTCTTCATATTTAACAAACAAATTTTCTTGCTCAATTTAAAATCAATCATCTCTTCATCCAGCTTCCATTTTATACCTTTTCTTTCCATTCTCCAAGCTTGTTGATCAAGATTTCGTTTTGCGTTAGTAACGTTTGTTTGAGATGATCGTGACAATAGTGGCGGAGGGTGGCAGAAAAATGAGGGAGTGATTGTCCCTGTGCTTGGCTATAAAAAATCAGTAGTATTCAGGAGGAAAAGAATATCAGATTTAAGATGGAAAAGGATGATAAGCCAAGGGGAATTTCTAACATCAGATCTTTGTAAATCATCAAAAAAATCTAAGCCACCTATGGAACTCAAGAAATCACATTCCTTATTAAAGTCAGAAAACAAAGATGAATGGACTGGATTTTTGCTGAGGTGGAACTCTTAACTAAAATAAGAATTTGTCACGCAACATTCTACAAATTCATATTCCAGACTGCCTTTGGGAATTTAATACATTCAGCCAACCCTCTTTAGAATTTCCATACCCCCACCACCCTCTGTGTGAAAAAACTCCCCCTGGCATCCAAATTATACCTTACCCCCCTCACCCTAAGCCCGTGACCCCTTGTGCTATTCAAGTCCATCCTAGGAAAAAGCTTAACCCTGTTTACTCTATCTATACCCCTCATAATCTTGTATACCTCTATTAGATCTCCTCTAAGTCTACGTCCTTCTAAGGAAAGCAGTCCCAATTTGCCTAACCTTTCCTCATATCTCAGACCTTCCATACCAGGCAGCATCCTGGTAAACCTCCTCTGCACTCTCTCCAGAGTTTCCATGTCCTTCCGGTAGTAAGGCGACCAGAACTGGACGCAGTATTGCAAATGAGGTTTAACTTCAGTAGGTTGCAGAAGGGTCACTCAGCTCCTGACTTCATAACAGTCTTTGTTTAAAAAAAAGAGTTGTCGCCAGAATCCCTGCCACTGTCTGAACAAAATCTGTGGTGTTGTGACGGTCGCAGAATAGGTGAGATGGTCGCACAGTGGCAACGTTCAGTTACTAATCTAGAAGCTGAGGCGAATGTAAAAGAGACATGGTGTCAAATTTCAACATCGCAGCTGGTGGAATTTAAATTCAATTCATAAATCTGGAATGGAAAACTAGCCATCAGTGATAGTGACCATGAAGTAGTCATCAATTGTGGTAAAAATCCATCTGGTTCATTAATGTCCTTTTGGGAAGGAAATTTGCCATCCTTATCTTGTTTGACCTACAAATGACTCCAGAGCCACACAAATTTGGTTGACTCATAACTGCCCTCAAAATGGGCCAGCAATTTCCTCATTGGAAGGGCAATTGGAGAGTGAGAACAAATGCTGGCCTTAACATGATGCCTCCATCTCATGATTAAAATATAAAAAACTCTGTATTTGTTGCTGATTTGTCGACTGGGTCTCTTTCAAAAAAAGAAAGTGACAAGTCCAAAGTAGAATCCTTTCCTTACACTCGTGGCCTTGCTTGTGACAAGATGGAGACTCTGCCCACAAGAATGATCAGTAGCCATCAGCTCCTGTGCTAAGTTGTGTAAACTGAGCCACCACCCATCTAATATATCTTTCTGCTGACAAGTGAGATTTTCCACAAGAGAAGTTTGTATTTTCTCCACTTACACCTTGAAATACTTGCCTTCCAGCAACAACAGTGCCATCAACTTCAACCACAGGTAAGGAATTGATAACATAGATTGATTAATATCTTCAGAATTAAGGTAGTTTTAAAAAAGCACAGATATGGACCTAAACTTTCAGACTGGAACATCAATGGAATTCATACATTTTAAAATTGTCCATCATTGTTGACAGCAGACATAGAGTTTAGGGGCTTCATGTTCAGCTGACAACAAACTCATTTCATTCAAAACTGATGGAATCGTTATTTAACATTTATAATTCTTAACATTTCATCTGTGGTGACACTTGAGATAAAAATCTGTCCTAATAATCTAACGTAGACCACTCATTTTGTGATATACTTTTAAATGATAAAGAACTTAAGATTGGAGGCACCCATGGAAATAAGCACTATTTCAATTTTACCTAATTCAAATAAGGCAAAACAGAAAATATCTGACCAAAAATGTTGCACAGTAATAGACTTATTCCCACCTCAATCCTTAATACTGGAACAAAAGAACACCATCAATCGGTTAATAGTGATATGGCTGGGCTCATATTCTGCAGGGTTCAGTATTCTCAAAATAAAGGAAATATCTTTCCAGGCTTTACAAACCCAGCATATAGAATCTGGCATAAATTATCGGCAAAAATTGGGCACAACCAACAAGCTGAATAGGCTTGAATTCCTCAACATTATTCTTTCCTGGAATAAGACTGCTCCCTGATCTATCCACTTTTCTGACTGCTGTAACAGCCTGTTCCTGAGGAGCTGGGGGCAATTACAATATATGCAAATGTACAACCCATCCCAATCGGATTCATACCCAAAGCAACACTAAGCTAACTATTATGCGGACTCACTCACTGTGTGACAATTAGTGGACTTGATGGCCCACTTACAGCCACCCCTGCTGTTTACCCACCTATTTAACATAAATGCACTGGGTGGGCTTTGGTATTTGCTATGTCACCATGGACTTGGAGTGATGTACCCCTTAGGGGATCAAGGAACTAGGTCCATTGATCATTTGTATTTCTGCTGCTACTATGCTGCAGATGAAGTGTGTCCAATAATGCTGGGGCCCGATTGACTTTGGCTAGTGACTAGGGTTTGCCACTTTCCCCTGGGATGCATTTTCATGGCTGGAATGTCCATTCTAACCCTGGCTGATCTGAAGATCAACGCTGGCATGGAGGTTTTGGGCAGCTGAATATCTTCATTCCTGCCTGTCAGCAGTAGAAATGTGAAGTCACTTTAATCTCCATACCGTAGAAATAGGTGGCAGGCTTTTAAATCACAGCAGCATTCACAGCTGTTCACCAGATTCCCTTCTCCAGAGGTGGTCACTCAGTTCCACTGCATTCACACAGTTTGTATTTGAAGACTCTGAACATTCCGGGAAAGCCTCTCTATTGCTTTGTAAATCTTTGATCAATTTCAATTTCAAAGTGCTGAGCTTGAAATAGGCTTTGATTCACAGCTGCAAGCATTTCCACTCAGTCTCCAGTCAGCTGTATTTACTTACCTTTCCCTTCATGCAATAAATGGTCTGCAAAAGAAGTAAAACCACATTCCCTTAGAGAAAAAAAACAGCTGTCAATCAGGCATACAGTCTTTGTAAACATTGTGGTTAGAACTAATGTTGTTCTGTAGATCCCTGAAAGTAGGCAGTCAAGTGGATAAAGTTGTTAAGAAGGCATATGGAGTCTTAGCTTTTATTGGTAGGGGGATTGAATTTCGGAGCCCAGCATCATGTTGCAACTGTACAAAACTCTAGTGCGGCCGCACTTGGAGTATTGTGTGCAGTTCTGGTCTCCACATTATAAGAAAGATGTGGAGGCATTGGAGAGGGTACAGAGGAGGTTTACCAGGATGTTGCCTGGTATGGAGGGCAGGTCCTATGAAGAGAGGTTGAAGGATTTGAGGTTGTTTTCGTTAGAAAGGAGGCGGCTAAGGGGGGATCTTATTGAATCATATAAGATGATTAGAGGTTTGGATAGGGTGGACAGTGATAGCCTTTTTCCTAGGATGGAGAAAGCTAGCACGCGGGGACACAACTTTAAATTAAGGGGTATGAGTTATAGGACGGATATCAGAGGTAGGTTCTTTACTCAAAGAGTGATTAGGGAGTGGAATGCCCTGCCTGCAGCTGTTGTAGCTGCGCCAAGTTTGGTGGCGTTTAAGAGGTTAATTGATAAGTATATGGAAGAGAAGGGAATGGTTTAGTTTGGAGGGGCATTGCTTTTTATTTTGGTCGGCACAACATTGAAGGCCGAAGGGCCTGTTCTGTGCTGTATTGTTCTATGTTCTATGTTCTATGTTAACAGGCTTTGAAGAGACAACGTGATTCACTCTTGTTTCCACCCAAGTCTTAAAACAGATGAATGGCACCACTAGCTCAGAAGTTACAATTTTTCACTCCATTATACATTTTTTCAATTCTCCAGCTTCAATGGGCAGGATTTTCTGTCCTCGCTCGTTCCAAAACCATTAAATCCCATCCAGAGTCAATGGACCTTTCTGTGAAAGTCTAATCAAATAATGAACAGAAGAATAACAGAAGAAAAATGATGTTTTGCCTATAATGCACATCAAAGCTGTCTTTAATTGATCATTTGCAGATTTGAGTTTTTCATTTGAAAAATAAATTGTCCTGTTGGGATTTCAACTACAATAGAACATAGAACATTACAGCGCAGAACAGGACCTTCGGCCTTCGATGTTGCGCCGACCAATTAGGAACAAGCAGTGACCCTCTAACCTAAACCATTCCCCTTTCATCCATAAACTTATCTACTAACCTCTTAACCGCCACCAAACTTGGCGCATCTACAACTGACGCAGGCAAGGCATTCCATACCCTTACCACCCTCTGGGTAAAGAACCTACCTCTGACATCTGTCCTAAAACCACCACCCCTTAATTTAAAGCTATGTTCCCTCGTGCTAGCTTTCTCCATCCTAGGAAAAAGGCTATCACTGTCCACCCTATCTAAACCTCTAGTCATCTTATATGTTTCAATAAGGTCTCCTCTTAGCCGCCTTCTTTCTAACGAAAACAACCTCAAATCTCTCAGCCTCTCTTCATAAGACCAGCCTTCCATACCAGGCAACATCCTGGTAAACCTCCTCTGTACCCTCTCCAATGCCTCCACATCTTTCTTATAATGTGGGGACCAGAACTGCACACAATATTCCAAGTGCGGCGCACTAGAGTTTTGTACAGTTGCAACATGACGTTGCGGCTCCGAAATTCAATCCCCCTACCAATAAAAGCTAAGACTCCATATGCCTTCTTAACGACCTTATCGACTTGATTGCCAACTTTCAGGGATCTATGCACACATACACCAAGATCCCTCTGTTCATCAACACTATTAAGAGTCCTACCATTAGCCCTATACTCTACACATTTGTTATTCCTGCCACAGTGAATTACCTCACACTTTTCCACATTAAACTCCATTTGCCACCTCTCGGCCCAGCTCTGCAACTTCTCCAAGTCTCTCTGCAAACTATAACACCCCTCTTCACTATCTACCACTCCACCGACTTTAGTGTCATCTGCCAATTTACTAATCCATCCTTCAATACCCTCATCCAGATCATTTATAAAAATTACAAACAGCAGGGGCCCAAAACAGATCCCTGAGGTACACCACTAGTAACCGAACTCCACGATGAATATCTCCCATCAACCACCACCCTCTGTCTTCTATCTGCTAGCCCATTCCTAATCCAATTAGCTAAATCACCCTCAATCCCATACATCTGCATTTTCTGCAGAAGCCTTCCATGGGCCACCTTATCGAACGCCTTACTAAAGTCCATATATACTACATCAACTGCCTTACCCCCATCCACCTATTTGGTCACTTTTTCAAAAAACTCAATAAGGTTAGTAAGGCACGACCTACCCTTCACAAACCATGCTGACTATCCCCAATCAATTCATTTCTCTCTAAATAACTATAAATCCTATCCCTAATAATTCTCTCCAATACTTTGCCCACAACAGAAGTAAGACTCACTGGCCTATAATTCCCCGAAAAGTCTCTCTTCCCCTTCTTGAACAATGGGACCACATTCGCTATCCTCCAGTCTTCTGGCACTATACCCGTAACCAACGACGACCTGAAGATCAGAGCCAGAGACTCTGCAATCTCCTCTCTCACCTCCCAGAGAATCCTAGGGTAAATCCCATCCGGCTCAGGGGATTTATCTAACTTCAAACCCTCAAGAATATCTAGCACATCCTCCTTATCTACTTCAATACTTTCCAGTTTGCAACCCTGTATCCCAGTGTTCTCCACAACTACATTTACTTCTCCCTGCGTGAATACCGAAGAGAAATATTTGCTCAGTGCCTCTCCAATCTCTTCAGGCTCCACGCACAACTTCCCAATGCTGTCTATGACTGGCCCTAACCTTGCCCGAACCAATCTTCTATTCTTAACATATCTAAAGAAAGCTTTAGGATTCTCCTTGATCCCATCAGCCAAAGTCTTCTCGTGTCCCCGTTTAGCTCTCCTCAACTCACTCATTAGCTCCCTCCTGGCTAATCTATAGCTATCCATTGCACTAACTGAGCCTTCAAGCCTCATCCTGACATAAGCCTCTTTTTTCCTTTTAACCAGTGAATTAACTTTTTTAGTACACCATGGTTCCCTTACTCGATCATTTCCTCCCTTGCCTGACAGGGACATACTTCTCAAGGATTCGCAGTAGCTGCTCCTTGAATAAGCTCCACATTTCAGATGTTCCCAGTCCCTGTAGTTTCCTAGTCCAATTTATGCACCCTAATTCCCTCCTTATGACCTCATAATTACCCTTCCCCCAGCTATCACTACTGCCCCCAGCTTCATGCCTATCCCTATCCATCACTAAGGTGAACGTAACTAAGGTGAATTGTGGTCACTATCACCAAAATGTTCACCAACTTCCAAGTCTAACACCTGGTCTGGCTCATTGCCCAGCACCAAATCCAATGTAGCCTCACCTCTAATTGTCCTATCTGCATACTGAGTCAAAAAACCTTCCTGCACACTTTGTACAAAAACTGATCCCTCTAACAGCTAGAGCTATAGCTATTCCAATTAATATTAGTAAAGTTAAAGTCCCCCATAACCATTACCCTATTACGTTCACTCCTGTCCAGGATTGACTTTGCAATCCTTTCCTCTACCTCTCTAGAACTTTTAGGAGGTCTATCAAAGACTCCCAACAGGGTGACCTCTCCTTTCCTGTTTCTAATCTCAGCCCATACTACCTCAACAGACAAGTCCTCATCAAACTTCCTTTCTGTCACTGTGACACAGTCTTTGACTAATAATGCCACTCTTCCCCCCACTTCTACCTCCTTCTCTACTCCGACTGAAGCATTTGAACCCCAGAACCTGCAACAACTATTCCTGTCCCTGCTCTATCCACATCTCTGAAATGGCTACAACATCGAAGTTCCAGATACTGATCCAAGCTGCAAGTTCCTCCACCTTATTGCGAATACTTCTTGGATTAAAGTATACGCGTTTCAAACCATGCCCTACTCCACCCGTACGCTGCTGTGCTTTACAGTTCTCATCTATGACCCTCGACCCTCTTAACATCCAAACTACTCAGGATCCCACCCCCCCTCTGAATCAGTTTAAAGCCCTCTGCATAGCCTTTGCAAATTTTCCCCCCAAGATATTGGTTCCCCTCTGGTTCAGGTGTAGACCATCTCTCTTGTAGAGGTCCCACCTACCCCAGAATGAGCCCCAATTGTTCAAGAACCTGAACCCCTCCCTCCTGCACCATCCCCGCAGCCACGAGTTCAAACATTCCCTCTCTCTATTCTTCTCTAAACTATCCCGTGGCACAGGCAAGAGTCCAGAGATAACCACTCTGTCTGTTTTGGCCCTAAGCTTCCACCCCAACTCCATAAATTTCTGTTTAATATCTCCTTCCCTTGTCCTACCTACATCATGAGTCCCTCCATGAACTATGACTTGGGGCTGACTCCCCTCTCCCTTAAGAATCTTAAAAACCCGATCTGTGACATCCTGGACCCCAGCCCCTGAGAGGCAACACACCAGCCCTGATTCCCGTTTATTACTATTTACTCTCCTATCTGTCCCCCTAACTATGGAGTCTCCATTTACCAGGCCCAATCTCTTATTCCCCCTACCCACCTGAGCATTCCCAGCAGGCTCACCCCCAGAGACCTGTTCCCTTTGGCCATCTCCAGTTGATTCCTCCTCAACTGTAGCCTCCAGGACAGAAAACTTGTTTTGGAGGGGAACAGCCCCGGGGGATTGTCTCCCCGATTGCTTCTTACCCCTCTTCCTAATAGTTACCCAAGAATCACTTTTAGGAGTGACTATCTCCTTGTAACTCCTGTCAATATCCACCTCAACTCCCGAATTATCCTAAGTTCCTCTAATTCCAGCTGTTTTTACAATGTAAACAATTTTACAATGTAAACACAAAAGCTCTGAACACAGGGGAGATGCTAGTATAGTAGCTATGCTCAGCTAATCATCTAGAAACCGAGGCTAATGTAAAAGATATGAAATTCCAACATAGCAGCTTGTGGAATTTGAACTTAATTCATTAAATGTAGAATTGAAACCTAGCCATCAGTAATGGGGACCATGAAATAGTTATCAATTGTGGTAAAAATCCATCTGGTTCATTAATACCCTGTAGGGAAGGAAGTTTGCCATCCTTATCTTCTTTGGCCTACATGTGACTCCAGATCCACAGAAATGTTGTTACTCTTCAACCCCTTAAAATGGGCCAACAATCTATTTGGTTAAAGGACAATTGGAAGGGGGCAACAAATGCTGGTCTTGCCAGTGGCACCTGCATCCCATGAAAAAAAAGGAAAATTTCTGCTTTTATTGCTGATTTGTCAACTGTGCCACTTTCAAACAAAGAAAGTGACAGGTCCCAAAGTAGAATCCTTTCCTCACACTGGTGACCTCACTTGTGACAAGATGGAGGCTCTGCCCACAATACTGATCTGTAGCCATCAGCTCCTGGGTTAAATTGTGCAACTTGAGCCACCACCCAAGGAGATTACAGAAGATAGTTTTTAAATTTTTCATCTAATATATCTTTGTGTTGACATGTAAGATTTTCTACAAGAAAATTTGTATTTTCTCCACTTACCCATTGAAATACTTGCCTTCCAGCTATAACAGTCCCATCAACTTCAACCACAGGTGTGACATTAATAACATCGACTGATTGGTAACTTCAGAATTAAGGTCATTTTTAAAAAAACACAGAAATGGAACCATGTTTTCAGACTGGAACATCAATGGGATTCATACATTTTAAAATTGTTCATCATTGATAGCAGCAGACACAGGATTTTGTGTCTTCAGGTTCACCTAACAGGAAGCTCATTTCATTCAAAACTGATGGAATCATTATTTAACACTTACCTTTCTTAACCTTTCATCTGTAGTGACACTTGAGATATAAATCTATCTTAATTATCTCATATTTAGCACTCATTTTGTGATATAATTCCAAACTATGATCGATCTTTCAAAATATGGGATTTTGAGGCACCCTCGGAAAGAAGTAATAGTTTAATTTTACTTCATTCAATTAAGGCAACACAGAAAATATGTTATGAGGCATGTTGCACAGCAACAGACTTATTCTCAGCTCAATCCTTAATGCTGGAACAAAAGAAGACTTTACATTCATCAATATTCATATGGCTGAGTTTATATCCTGCAGGATTCCCAAGACAATAAAATACCTTTACATGCTTTATGAATCCAGTATACAGAATCATGTTTTAACACAAACCATCTCTGAAAAATCGGGCACATCAACAGGCTGAATAAGATTAAATTCCACAGCATTATTCTTTCCTGGAGTAACACTGCTCCCTGGTCTATCCACTTTTCTGGTTGCTGGAAGTGCCTCTTCCCGAGGATCTTGCAGCAATGTACAATTTACACAAATGTATATTTCCCAATTTGGCTCACGCCGAGAATATTATGCAAACCCACTAAATGCATAGCAATTAGTAATGGAATTGTTGGCCGACTTATGGCCACCCCCTGCTATTCACCCACCTATTCCTCAGCAAATGCACTGCATAGGCTTTAGTGTTTGCAATGTCATCATAGACTTGGCAATGCTGGATGCCTCGGGGATCAAGGAGCTAGGTACAGTGATCATTTGCCCCTCTACTGCTGCCATGCTAAAGAGGAAGTCCTCCAAAGAATCCTGAGGTTGGGTTGGCTTGGGCTGGTAGTAATGTTTTAATTTTGCCGCTGTCCTGCTGGATGGTTTTTGTGGCTGGAATCCTCAACCCTGGCATGGTGATTTCTGCACTAATATCCTCATTCCTGCCTGTCAGCAATAGGAACGTGAACTGGCCTGGTCACTTTAATGTCCATTACCCTAGATAGCTAGTATGCTTTTTGATCACCACAGCACTCTCAGCTGTTCACCAGGTTCCCTTCTCCACAGATGGTCATTCAGTTCCAATGCAATCACACAGCTTTGTTTGAAGCCTTTGAACCTCAAAGAAAGCCTCTCTCTACTGTTTTGTAAACCTTTGATCATCTTTAATTTCATCATGCTAAGCTTCACGTAGGCTTTGATTCACAGCTGAATATTTCTAATCAGCTTCCTGTCAGTTATGTTTCCTTAACTTTCCCTACATGCAATAAAAGTTCTGCAAAAGCAGAAGTGAATCCACATTCCTTCAAACAAAATACAGCTGTCAATCAGGCTTAGAGTCTTTGTAAACATGGGTTATTGGGCATTTGCGAATTTGAGTTTTTGATTTGATTTGATTTATTGTTGTCACATATTAAAATCCAGTTTAAAGTATTGTGCATTATAGAGATAAAACATACCATTGAAACAGAAGGAAATGAGAGAGTGCAGAACATAGTTTTACAGTTATAGCTAGGGTGTGGAGAAAGATCAACTTAATGTAAGGTCAAATGTCTGAGAGCAGTTGGGAGAAGGTCGGTACGCGATCTTAGTCTTCCTTCGCAAAGGAAGAAGATGGAAGAGTGACTGTCCGGGATGCATGTTGTTCTTAATTATGCTGGCTATTTTGCTGAGACAGCGGGAAGTGCAGACAGAGTCAGTGGATGGGAGGCTGGTTTGAAAAATAGATTGTCCTGTTGAGATCTCGACTGCAATTTAATCACAAAAGCACTCAACACAGGGAGATGGCACCAAAGTGAGTACATTCCGCTAATAAACTAGAAGCCAAGGCTAAAGTAAATGGGAGATGGAGTCAAATTCCAACGTAGCAGCTGGTGGAATTTAAATTCAATTCATAAATGTGGAATTGAAAACTGGCTATCAGCAATGGTGACGATGAAAGTATCATCAATTGTGGTAAAAATTCATCTGGTTCGTGAATGTACTCTAGAGAAGGAAATTTACCATCCTTATCTGCTCTAGCAACAAGTGACTCCACAAAATCTGTTTGATTCTTAATTGCCCTTAAAATGGACCAACAATCTCTTTGGTTGAAGGACAATTGGAGATGCATCCTATGGAAAGAAAGTTAAAATTCAGCTTTTATTGCTAATTGGTCCTCTGAGCCACTTCCAACATTGAAAGTTTCCTTATGCCAATGGCCTCACTTGTGACAAGATGGAGGCTCTGCCCACAAGAATGATCAGTAGCTATCAACACCTGGGCTAAATTGTGCAATTTGAGCCACCACTCAAGGAGATTATAGAAGAACATGGCATAGTTTTAACTTTTTCATTTAATATATCTTTCTGCTGATAAGAGATTTTCCACAAGAAAAGTTTGTATTTTCTCCACTTACACCTTGAAATACTTGCCTTCCAGCAACAACAGTCCCATCAACTACAACCACAGGTATGGAATTAATAAGATCGATTGATCAGTATCTTCAGAATTAAGATAGTTTAAAAAACACAGATATGGAACTAGGTTTTCAGACTGGAACATCGATGGGATTCAGACACTTTAAAATTGTTCATCATTGTTGGCAGCAGACACAGGATTTTGTGTCTTCATGTTCATCTGACAACAAGTTCATTTCATTCAAAACTGATGGAATCATTATTTAACATTCACCATTCTTAATTTTTCATCTGTAGTGACACTTGAGATAAAAAAATCTATCTTGATTATCTAATATTTAGCATTCATTTTGTTACTTAATTTCAAATTATGACATCTTTCAGCAGTACCTGAGGTTGAAGGCCCCATCACAAGTAAGCAATATTTTAAATTTATTTAATTCAAATAAGGCAACACGGAAAATATCTCATCAGAAATGTTGCATAACAAAAGTAGACTGTATGTTGATCAGTATTCATGTGTCTGGGTTCAAATACTGCAGGATTCAGTATTCTTAAGATAAAGAAAATGTCTTTACGTGCTTTGCAAATCCAGCTTACAGAATCTGGTTTCAGCACAAAGTATCAATGAAAAATTGAGCACAACCAACAAGCTGAATCGACTCAAATTCCTCAACATTATTCTTTCCTGGAATAACACTGCTCCCTGGTTTACCCACTTTTCTGGTTTGTGCCACTGCCTGATCCTGAGGAACTGATGGTATCTACAATACACACAAATGCACACTCCACTCTAATCAGGTTCACATCCAGAGTGGGCGGCAAGTCAACTATTATGCAAAACTCACAAATTTTATGCCAATTAGTTGACTCGATAGCTCACTTATAGCCACCCAATGCCACTCACCCACCTATTTAGCAACAAATGCATTGTGTGGGCTTTGGTGCTTGTGATGTCAGCATGGACTTGACATTCTGAGAGCCTCGGGGAATCAGGGAGCTAGATCCACTGATCATTTGCCCCTGTGCTGCTGCCATGCTGTAGAGGAAGTGCCCCCAATAAATCTTGGGTCCGCTTTAGCTGGTACAAAGAGTTTCACCTTGCCTCTCTGCCCCAAAATGAGATTTCATGGCTGGAGTTCTCCTTCTAGCCCTCGCTGACCTGAAGATCAACCCTGGCATGATGATTTCTGGCAGCTCTGTAATTAATATTTTCATTCCTGTTTGTTGGATGTGAGAATGTGAAGTGACCTGGTGACTTTATCTCTGTACCCTGTAGATAGCTGGCAGGCTTTTAGATATGATGTACAGATGCCGGCGTTGGACTGGGGTAAACTCAGTAAGAATCTGGCAACACCAATTTTAAATCCAACCGATTTATTTGATAGTAAATCTGCGAGCTTTCGACTTTTTCGTCTTCGTCAGGCAAATGCAGTGTTCTGATCTGCAATAGCACATATCAGCACAGACAGTCACAGATTGCTGATTAGAATGTGAATTCTTACACCTAACCTGCTATTCAAGTGTTAAAGTGGTGAACAATGTGTGTGAAGGGAACCCTGAGCATTGGTTAGAGAAATGTGTATTTTCTCCAGACAACACAGTAAGTGAGGTTTTTTGCTAACCCAGGCAAGCCACGGGGGTTACAGACAGTGTGACATGAAGCCAAGATCCCTGTTAAGACCGTCCTCATGTGTGCGGAACTTGGCTATCAGTCTCCGCTCAGCAACTCTGCGCTGTCGTGTGTCATGAAGGCCCCCTTGAAGAACATTTACCGGAAGGTCGGAGGCCAAATGCCCGTGATTGCTGAAGTGTTCGCCCACAGGAAGAGAACTGTTTTGCCTGGTGATTATTGAGCGATGTTCATTCATTTGCTGTCGTAGTGTCTGCATGGTCTCCCCAATGTACCATGCTTCGGGACATCCTTTCTTGCAACGATTTAAGTAGACAACGTTGGCCAAGTTGCAAGAGTATGTACTGTGTACCTGGTGAATGGTATCCTCACGTTTGATGATGTTGTCCATGTCTATGATCCGGCACGTCTTGCAGAGGTTGCTGTGGCAGGGTTGTGTGGTATTGTGGTCACTCTCCTGAAGGTTGGGTAATTTGCTGCGAACAATGATCTGTTTGAGGTTGTGTGGTTGTCTGAAAGCAAGAAGTGGGGGGGTGGGGATGGCCCTAGCGAGATGTTCATCATCATCAATGATATATTGAAGACTCCGGGGAAGATGTCGTAGCTTCTCCGCTCCGGGGAAGTACTGGACAATAAAGGGTACTCTGTCCACCGTGTCCGTGTTCGTCTTCTGAGGAGGTCAGTGCAGTTTATCGCTGTGGCACGTCGGAACTGTCGATCGATGAATCGAGCGCCATATCCTGTTCTCGCGAGGGCATCTTTCAGCATCTGGAGGTGTCTGTCACGATCCTCCGTATACACAGAATTTGCTCAGATGAGGAGGATCGGGTAAATGTTCTTCAAGGGGGCCTTCATGACACATGACATAGAACATAGAACATTACAGCGCAGTACAGGCCCTTCGGCCCTCGATGTTGCGCCAGCAGTGGACCCTCTAACCTAAACTATTCCAATATCATCCATATGCCTATCCACCGACCATTTGAATGCCCCCAAAGTAGGCGATTCCACAACTGCTGCAGGCAGGGCATTCCACGCCCTCACCACCCTCTGTGTGAAGAACCTGCCTCTGACATCCGTCCTATAACTACCACCTCTTAATTTAAAATTATGTCCCCTCATGTTGGTCATCACCATCCGAGGAAAAAGGCTCTCACTATCCACCCTATCCAGTCCTTTGATCATCTTATACGCCTCAATTAGGTCACCGCGTAACCTTCTTCTCTCTAATGAAAATAACCTCAGGTCCCTCAGCCTTTCCTCATAGGCCTTCCCACCATACCAGGCAACATCCTGGTAAACCTCCTCTGCACCCTTTCCAATGCTTCCACATCTTTCTTATAATGCAGCGACCAGAACTGTATGCAATACTCCAAGTGCGGCCACACCAGAGTTTTGTACAGTTGTAACATAACCTCACGGCTCCTAAATTCAATCCCTCTACCTCTACGTTGTCTACCTAAAACGTTGCAAGAAAGGATGTCCTGAAGCATGGTACATTGGGGAAGCCATGCAGACACTACGACAGCGGATGAATGAACATCGCTCAACAATCACCAGGCAAAACAGTTCTCTTCCTGTGGGCGAACACTTCAGCAATCACAGGCATTTGGCCTCCAACCTTCGGGTAAATGTTCGTCAAGGGGGCCTTCATGACACACGACAGCGCAGAGTCACTGAGCAGAGACTGATAGCCAAGTTTCGCACACGTGAGGACGGTCTTAACAGGGATCTTGGCTTCATGTCACACTATCTGTAACCCCCGTGATTTGCCTGGGTTAGCAAAAAAACCTCACTTACTGTGCTGTCTGGAGAAAATACACATTTCTCTAACCAATGCTCAGGGTTCCCTTCACACACATTGTCAGCCACTTTAACACTTGAGTAGCAGGTTAGGTGTGAGGATTCGCATTCTAATCTGCAATCTGTGACTGTCTGTGTTGATATGTGTGCTATTGCAGACCAGAACGCTGCATTTGCCTGACGAAGACAAAAAGGTCAAAAGCTCGCAGATTTATTATCAAATAAATCGGTTGGATTTAAAATTGGTGTTGCCAGATTCTTACTAACAGGCTTTTAGATCACAGCAGCACTCACAGCTGTTTACCAGGTTCGCTTCTCCATAGGTGGTCACTCAGTTCCAATGTATTCACACAGTTTGTATTTGAAGCCTCTAAGCCTTTTGAGAAAGCCTCTCTATTATTTTGTAAAACTTTGATCACTTTCAATTTCAAAATGCTGAGTTTGAAATAGGCTTTGATTCACAGCTGAAAGCATTTCCATTCAGCCTCCAGTCATGCACATTCCCTTCGATCAAAACACAGCTGTCAATCCAGGCTTAGAGTCATTGTAAGCATTGTGATTCGGACCAATGCGGGTTCTTGAGAGGCTTTGAAAGGGGAACGTGATTCACTCTTGTTTTCACCCAAATCTGAAAACAGATGAATTGTGACCATTTCTAACTCCATTTTTTGTTTTTCATATTCTCCACCCTTCAATTGGCAGGATTTTCTGGCATTGCTCATCCCAAAATCATAAAAACCTACACTTTCATGAAAGTCTAACCAAATTACGCACAAATGGATGGAGAACGAGGTTTTGCTCAGAATGTACATTACAGCTGCCTCTAATTGAACATGTGCACATTTGAGTTTTTCATTTGAAAAATAGATTGTTGGAATCTTAAGTACAATCTAAACACATAGGACCTCAACACAGGGGAGATGGTAGCCTAGTAGTTACACTCCGGTAATAATCTAGAAATCAAGGCTAATGTAAAAGGGTCATGATGTCAAATTCCAACATAGCTCTGTATGTAGAATTGAAAAGTAGCCAATAGTTATGGTGACCATCTAGTTCATTAATGCCCTGTAGTGAAAGAAATTTGCCATTCTCATTTCTGGCATACATATCACTCCAGATCCACAGAAATTTGGTTTCTTACAATGGGCCAGCAATCTACTCAGTTGAAGGACAATTGGAGATGGGCAACAAATCCTGCCCTTGCCAGTGACACCTGCATCTCATGGAAAAAAAAGTAAAGCTCTGCGTTTATTGCCGATTTGTCAAGTGGCCATTTTCAAACAATGAAAGTGACATGTCCCAAGCTAGAATCCTTTCCTCACACTGGTGGCCTTGCTTGTGACAAGATGGAGGCTTTCCCCACAAGGCTGATCAGTAGCCGTCAGTTCCTAAATTAAATTATACAATTTGAGCTATGACTCAAGGAGATTATAGAAGAAAACTGCATAGTTTTAAATGTTTCAAAAAATATATCTTTTCATTAATAATTGAGATTTTCCACAAGAAAACTTTATATTTTAGAACATAGAACATAGAACATTACAGCACAGAACAGGCCCTTCGGCCTTCGATGTTGTGCCGACCAAAATAAAAAGCAATGCCCCTCCAAACTAAACCATTCCCTTCTCTTCCATTTACTTATCAATTAACCTCTTAAACGCCACCAAACTTGGCGCATCTACGACAGCTGCAGGCAGGGCATTCCATTCCCTAATCACTCTTTGAGTAAAGTTTTCTCCACTTACATCTTGAAATACTTGTCTTTCAGCAACAACAGTCCCATCAACTTCTACCACAGGTATGGAATTAATAACATCGATTGATCAGTAACCTGAGAATTAAGGTAGTTTTAAAAAACACAGATATGGACCTAGGTTTTCAGACTGGAACATCAATGGGATTCATGCATTTTAAAATTGTTCATCATTGTTGACAACAGTTTGTGTCTTCATGTTCACCTGACAACAAGCTCACTTTATTCAAAACTGATGGGATCATTGGCCGCGATTCTCCCACAAGCACTGAATTGCAGGGAAAACTGTTCTAAATCCAACTGTTCTGTCAGTTCAGCTTCTCACTGAATCTCCACACTCTCTGAACTGCAGAGGTCCCAATCTTGAACTTTATTAAAATCCGAGGGGGATAGTACCTATTCACACTGAAGTCTGACAGCTCTGGAACTCTATGCAAACATAGGGACCCCGATCTGACACACTCCCCATTCACTGGCCAGCTCAATTACTAACCATCCCAGGACTTCTGCAGTGCTGTCACTTCAAGCACCTCCACGGCCTAATCACAGACCCCAGCCGCGTAAAGCCCTGACATCCTGAATGGCCCCTCAGCAGTGGCGATCCTCTCCACCCCCCTCACCTTAGCAGCCCTCCCAACCACTGATAATCCTACCTGGAGTCAGACCACCCCAGAACAAGGTCACTCCACAGCAGACCATCCTCCAGCATTCCCCAATCACTGTCCTCCCTCCATCCCAAATTGATCCTGCCTGCAGAGTGGCAGTCCCGTCCAGCACTGGATCTGCACCGTTGTCACTATCCAATTCCTGATGCATTGCTAAGGTCCCCCTGGCATGGATACTTCGCTCCTTCAGCAGTGTCAGAGACACAGTCTGGCACTGCCAAGTTGCCCATGCCAAGAGGGCCCTGATTGCCCCCCTTTCGTTCCAGAGGGGTCCCCTGCTAGTTCCTCAAACATGGGGAACTAGTCTGAATCCCACCAGAATTCTTGGTGGGGTGAGAAATTTAATGGGGACCAATAAGTTCCCGATAATTACATTAGAAATATATATAAAACAGTTTGAAATTACTTACCTGCCTTCCTGCCAGTTTCCAGTGTGTTCTGGCTGGCAACTGTTCACCAGCTCTGGCAGATACGCATGTGTTCCCAATAAATGCACAAATCCCAGGACAATCCCACCACAACTAGCCAGAAAATTTGTGGGTCGCAATTGGAAAATGGCAGCCAATATTATTTCATATTTATCATTCTTAACCTTTCATCTGTAGTGACATTTGAGGTATAAATCTATCTTAATAAATTAATATTTAGCACTCATTTTGCGATATAATTTCATCTATCTCTCAGAAAACCTGGGGTTGCAGGAACCCTTGGAAGTAAGCAATATTTCAATTTTACTTCATTCAAATAAAGCAGTACAGAAAACCAACACAGACATGGGAAGAATGTGCAAACTCGAACATTGCTTAAAAAGGATAATAGGGACAACCCTGGAAGTTATAGGCCGGTGAGTTTGATATCAGTGTTGGTTTTCTCGGGGTGCTCTGGTTTCCTCCCACAGTCCAAAGATGTGCTGGTTAGGTTGATTGGCCATTCTAAATTGACCCTAGTGTCAGGGGATTAGCAGGGTAAATATGTGGGGTTATGGGAATAGGGACTGAGTGGGATTGTGTTCAGTGCAGACTCGAGGGGCTGAATGGCTTTCTTCTGCACTGTAGGAATTCTATGATTCTATTCTATGATTCTCCCTAATGGAGCAAGTGAAATGGACAGCAAAGGACTTCAAAGAGGTTTCAGAGCACCTGGACCTTATAAGAGAAAGGAAGGGGGTATCCCTGGAAAAACTGACAAGCCCTTTCTTTCAGAGACTTTAAAGAGATCATTTAACAACTGGAGCATATGATATGAACCAAGGACAACCCCTACTGTGCAATGAAGTACTGCAGTGATTTTGAAGGCTTCCAGGTATTCAGGGGGCATGTGATCAGACCACATTTTTAAAGGACAGAGACAATAATGAATATTTTTACAGAATGGTGTCCGAAATCACTGTCCTGAGAGTGAACACCATTTTTTCCAGGGCAACGAGGACAATTGCAACCACCATCTCAAAAGAGACCCCTGAGTTCAAACCTTTCCCCCCTGCCTGAGACCCCTAAACCCTTGAGGAACCCCTCTTTCCCTGGCAGCCTGGCAGTGGCAGAGGACTCTCCCAAGGTGAGAATTCCTCACACATCTGATGAAGGAGCAGCACTGTGAAAGCTAGTGGCATTTACTATCAAATAAACCTGTTGGGCTTTAACCTGGTGTTGTGAGACTTCTTACTGTGTTTACTTCAGTCCAATGCCGGTATCTCCACATCATGGCAAACTACATTTCCCTCCTCGCTCCCCTTAGAGTTCACCGTGCCAAGTCTATGCTTCTGTGGATCAGGTTATGCAGAGCTGGTGCAGGGAGAGATGCGAGAGCTTGTTGAATCAAGCCTCAAACCTGCTAATGAAATTGAAATTAATTAAAATGATCTCTGACCAGGTTCTCACCTGTGGACAAGAACCTGATTTCAGGCGGGGGGATGTGGTAGACGAGTTGTGATGGGATTGACAGTTGATTTTAGTTCCATTTATGGCTTTAAAACTAAGGCCAGGTTTCTTGTGCTGTGGTGACACTGTCATTGTCATCAAGATGAAAACCTTTCAGGAGCTACTTTTTAATGAAACTATAGACATGAAAGCCTTTAACTAGTGACATTGTGTGGCTGTTAGTCCCCTGTGTGAAAGGTTAGTGCTCACAGCATTTGCTCTGACAGCTTGGTGATACTGCTTCACAGCTAATTTCCAGCATTTTGAAAGTCATTTCATGAACCTTGTATTTCGCTCACACGGCTGTGGGGTGTTGGGGGAATGGACATTGAGTCATTGCATATGGGAGTGATGCTAGGACACTCATCCTTGCTGCCGGAATGAAGTGTGAAAGAACAGCCATGATCTTATTGAATGGCAGAACAGGCTCAAGGGGCCAGATAGCCTACTCCTGCTCCTGGTTCTTGTGCTCTTATGCAGGTCATTAATCTTCTTTGGCATTACTGGCCAGTCATCCATATCCAGTGCATGGACTTTCTCCATATTTGCTGATGCACACAGCTCTGTGTGCACACTGGAATGATATCGAGATGTGGGACATGTGCTCTCTTATACCATTAATGATAGGATGATCTTGTAAATCCACAATCATACCTTCTGTATCCTTTTCAGCATCAACAATGACTACAACTTCAACATCAGGTATGAAATTAGCTGTTCTGTTTTCATAATGCATTCCGTAAAAGCTTGGGCAATGAATATGCATATATGCATATGAGATATGCATATTTGATAACTTGATAACTCTATATTGAGAGATGTGGGTTGATTTTCCATTCTGTATCCATAATCAACTGTGTTCTTTACAATACCAACATTAACATTGACTTCAATGATAGGTATGTAATAAACAACATATTGTTCAACCATAATTTCCAATAATCCGGAATCAAAATTCTAAGCATGTATAAGAAATTTTACCGAGTGAGATAAATGTAAGTGGTAAACCCCTCTGAAGCTGTAATTTTAAATATTTAAAAAGTCATTGATAGCTGATTTAAGTCACAATTCTGGGTTTAGCAGTAAGGGCATAGGTTCCTGTGTTGTGGGGAAGTTTCCACAATCAACAAAATGAGACATAACAGGAACCATTGATCAATGAAATTGACACATGAAAGCCTTTCAGTAACACAGGCCACCCTCTGTGCAATGTTTGTGCTCCCTATGCTTGTTCAGAGATTTTGATGGTGTACAAATGATTCTGCACTTTATGGAGACCATTTCAATGATTCATCTTGTTATCTGTAATATACATACCTTTCTTGTGATACATTAATAAATTAAACATGGTTATAATTAATAAATTATACAGGGCATGTTTTCAAAATTTGCACTTGAGACTAAACTTGGAAGTGTAATAAATTGTCAGGAGTAAAGTAATGAACTTCAAGAGATAGTTGGAGTGAGCAGACACATGATAGGCAAATTTTCTTGGGAGAAATAAGAAGTGATGCACTTCTGGACAAAGTTACGTTATTAGAATAAATTGTGAGCAACATTATACCCCTTTGTTGGAAAGATATGTATTAATCAGGACAGTCAACATGAACTTGTAAAGAGAATATCATAGCTGAGTAACTTAATTGAAATTTTATTCAGAAGGCTGGATGAGATTGATGTATTTGATGTGATGAATACAGATTCAATCAAGGCATTCAAAAGAGAATTGGAAAAGAACATAGAACATAGAACAATACAGCACAAACAGGCCCTTCGGCCCACGCGCCGATCACATCTACCAATCCACAGACCTATCTATAACCCCCTATCCTATTCTTTTCCATATACTCATCCAGAAGTCTCTTTAAAGACCCCAGTGAGTTTGCCTCAACAACCTCCGACGGCAGTCGGTTCCATTCACTCACCACCCTCTGAGTGAAAAACCTACCCCTGACATCTCCTTTGTATTTGCTTCCTTGCACCTTAAAACTGTGTGCTCTCATAGTGACCATTTCAGCTCGGGGAAATAGTGTCTGGAAGTCCACCCTATCTATTCCTCTTAACTTTTTATAAACCTCTATCAGGTCGCCTCTCAACCTATGTCTCTCCAATGAGAAGAGTCCCAGCTCCCTCAACCTATCTTCATAAGGCCTGCCTCCCAATCCAGGCAGCATCCTTGTAAATCTCCTCTGAACTCTCTCAATAGCCTCTACATCCTTCCTATAAAGAGACGACCAGAACTGCGCACAATACTCCAACTGGGAGAACCTGAAAGAAAAGGAATTGTCAGGTCACAATGGATGTGACTACTTACATAGCTCTTATACTGAGCTGGCATAGACTCAATGGGATAAATGATCATCCTTTGTCCTGTAATTATTCTAAGTTACAGATTTTGGACTCTTTTTCAGAAGTTATGATTGAAGACTTCGTGACCTCTCCAATGTTGTCTTGCTATTTTCTACAATTTCCTTTCTCAATTTCAAACACACAGACTGTACAGACAACATGGCTAAGTTTGCAGACTATATCATCTACAAACTTAACTATATCCTTTACATTTAAGTCTAATACACTGATATATATGAAACGCAAAGGACATCGTACTTTCCCTGTGGGAAACAGTAAAAAAAATTTACCATTGTGCTTCTTTTCCTGGACCGCATTTGGAACCAGTGTTACTTTTGCACTTGAATCCCACATGCTTTTGCATTTTTTCTAGTCTACTATGGTCAAATAAGCTCCTTAAATCCATATAGACTATGTCAAATGCATTTCTCTCAAAAATAAAGTGTCTTATTAGAAAGAAGCATCTTTTCAGGCAATAGATTATAATGCCCCTTGGAAATTATTGCAATCATTTTACTATGTACACATATCTGCTTCATCACAAACACCACTGTCCCCATTACATTGCTGGACTCTTTTTCTCTCTCTCAACTCATGACCTGTTGAAACCTCATCCTAATTCAGCAACTACTTGAGTTAAAAATTTCAAGCCTTGTTTTCAAATCCCTCCATGGCATCATCTCTTCCTTTCTGACCATATGACCCTTTCTTATCTCTATGCGTCTCTAATACTGTCATTTGGTGCATCCACAATTTCATTCCCTGTACCACTGGAATCTGTACCTTGACCCACCCTAAATCCAGGACCCTGGAATTCCTTTACAAAACCATTCCACCTCCCCTTCCTCCTTTAAAATACATCTTGCAATCTATCTCTTTGACCAAACTTTTCATCATTTTCCCAATATCTCTCCATGTGGCATGGTTTCAAATTTTCATAAACATAAAAATTTTCATAAAATGATGAGTCTTTTGTCATGATACTATATTCAAGACATTATACAGATGCAAGAATTGTCACTGTTATCAATCCCCAGGATTTTTCATTCAACAGAAAGAAATTCCTACACTTGTGTTCATGGCTAAGACCAGTTGTTATTTCTGCATCCTCCCCTTACTCCTAGCAAAATATCCATATTGTGACTCCACTCCTTTGTGCAACATTTCACCTCTCCACTGATTGCAGAATTTTCATCTATATTTCTAGCACCAACAACAATTTTACCTTCAAAACTAGGTGTATAATAAAGAACATACAGGATGGAATTTTCCAATTTACGAATGAAGTGCTACAGCATGCATGAAAATAAACAGGAATTCTGCCACCCACAATGGCAGATTTTCATGCCATAGCATCTGCTGCAGAACTCATTAAATATTAATTCATGAGATTCAAGCCTCAAATTCGCCCACTATGCCATGGTTTTATTGCTACCTTGCCCCGGGCACTATATTTAAAGTTCAATTGGGCAAACTGGGTCCGATGCACTTTAAGGAGCTGTCCATCAAACTGAAGAAGATGCTATCCCCAAGTTCAACAGTGCCTCCCTGGATCACCTGCTTTACACAGTTGAGGCCTGTCATGTACTTATTTTCTCTGCTGTCCTTTATAGGTTCATCTAGAAAGCATTTGAGGACATCAGTAAGCCAGCCCCTCAGTTCCACACCCACACCC
Source organism: Sphyrna mokarran (assembly GCA_024679065.1). Lineage (NCBI taxonomy): Eukaryota > Metazoa > Chordata > Chondrichthyes > Carcharhiniformes > Carcharhinidae > Sphyrna > Sphyrna mokarran. Next base: position 63,646,139 of record JAGIQG010000008.1, on the reverse strand, counting down.
TCCCCCATACAGAGACACATCAACACTCTGAGATCAACACTGACAGGTTGTTGGCACTAAAAGAAGGGGGCAGTGGAACAAAATAAGAGCATCTGCTACCTACCAAATATAACAGATCTCAATTTTCTTTCCCTCAAGAGAGAGAGAATCACTGGCTTTCATAGCTTCATTTATGTCTTAGAGAAAGCACCATCTAATAACAAAAGTATCAAAGGAGAAAATGGTTCCAGGCAAAAGAATCATCAGAGAAAGCTCAGAATATTCTGGAAGGCACAAAACTTGGTTGTAATTTAGAGAGTGATTAGATTCTATTCTTGTTAATAAGTGGGAATTGTATTTGAATGAATTTTTTTACTTAGGAGTAGTTAATAGTTGGATGGGAATTATTCTGTTTATTGATAGTCTAGTTAGTTTGTTCACTGTTAGTAAGATAAATAAATTATTATATGTTCATTTTAGAGTGAGAGTCAGGGATGTATTTTGTATTTAATCACTAAGAGTAGCTGAAGAGCAAGTCACACTACTTCACACACATTTTATAGATTGAGGCGAGGTACTCCTCTTTGGGTGTTTGATGATAGTTCTCAGAAGGGGGATCAACCTCCACTTTATAACACTAGCCATTGATAGCTTCCATCAGTGACTGATTGAGAGGGGGGCAGACCAGCATGATAACACTCTAACTGCTTCTCAGCCAGGGGCTCTCAGGGACCTAAATGGAAGATGATCACCATGTTCTTATTGGGACCATCTACCCAGATGACTCCAGCAGTGTCCATCTGATCATTCCTCAAGTCATCTGACTGTAATAGGCTAATGAAATTTAATTTAGAAATTCCAGATACAGTATTGGCCGTTAAGTTGTTGGACTGTGCATATCTGTCACAAATAGATACTCTTTTACTAATGACTGGAATACAATTAAGAGGAACAGAACACCTCTTTGATCAGATGACAGCAAAAAGTTTTTCAGGAAACAATCCTTCCCCGCCAAATGGTTCAATACACACCAAAATGCTATGATGCCCAGAACGGAGAAGTCAATAGTGACTCAATTGTGTGCCAGAACAAATGGTACACCAAAGCCTTTAACCAGAGATAGTTACATTAATAACCAACTTAATGTTGAAAAGTTTATAACTGACTTGAAAATGGAAAAAGAGGATGCACATGGAATACTGATAAAAGACATTTAAATCGAAGGAATGCTGGAGGAATTGTGAATCACTGGATCCAATGAGATTCCCCATACCCCACTACATTATAAATTGTCCAAAATTGTGAATTTAAAACCACATGTGACACAGAGTACATGGAAACCAGCAGTGACAAGGATAAGGAAGGCATAAAAGTTCAGTCTCATAATGAATATCTTGATGATAAGACTCTTTTAACTGTGGTGTTTTAGACAGTGAATGTACGCCCACTATCTGTGGTCAAGATTGGCTAGATTGTTATTTAGATTCTCTTGATCATAAAGACCAAAATAAAGTAAAAGAACATCATAATTCCACCTGCTTTAGATTTGGAGATGACAACTCTCTAATATCCTCCAAAAGGGTGATAATTTCATGTAGGATTACAGGAATCAGTTTATTTATAAATACAGATGTAGTTTCCAGTGATATATCTCTATTAAGCATGTCTGTGATGAAGAAAGCTCAAATGACCATTAATTTGAAACAGGATAAAGCTGTGATATTTGGGAAAACTGTGGACCAACATTTCACAACATCTGGCCATTATTGCCTTCCTTAAACTGAACTGAAATTATCAGACCAAAGCAATCATGAGGCATTAGTATCACTAACAGACAACAGCATGATGGACAAAAAGAAGATTATTCTGAAACTCCATAAACAGTTTGGTTATCCAGCACTACATAGACTGGGAGCACTGCTGCAGGATGCAGATATGCTGGACAAAGGTTATAATGATCTCAAAGAACAAATATCAGCCCAGTGTGAAATTTGCGTAAAATATAGAAGGACACCTCCACATCCAGTCATGAGTCTATCATTAGCACAAGATTTCAACAATGTAGTGGTTATGGATCTAAAGATATGGATAAGGACAGAAGTATGTATTTATTGCAGGTTGTGAACCTTGTCATCTGTTTTAGCATATCCATGGTAATTTACAGCAAAGATAAAAAGACATTATAGATAAAATTATAACTCACTGCATTGGAACAGGATTGGGAGCACTGAGTAAATTTTTGACGGACAATAGGGGCAAATTCGCAAATTACATGTTTCAAGATACGTGTGAAAACTTAAATATTGTAATAATACACACTGCAGCAGAGGGCCCATTCAGCCTCTGTGAAAGGAATCTCCAGTATAGCTGACATGTTGCATCACATTTTGGCAGCTCAATTGGGCTGTAAATTGAAGGTTATATTAGCATGGGCAGTGCATGCAAAAAAATTTGTTACAAATAGTGGGGGACTATTGTCCACACCAGTTAGTATAAAGGAGGAATTCAAAGTTGCCATCAGTATTAACAGAAACTCCCTCAGTGGTAGAAGGGGCAAGCGTTAGCTCCATGTTTTCTGCAACTTAAATGCTCTGCATGCAGGGAAAAAGGCCTTCATTACAGCTCAGGTTTCAGAACAGATAAGGAGGGTCCTAAGCATCACATAACATCACGTAGAGTATACTTTGAGAAAGGGGATAGGGTCTATTATAAAAGGGAGGGCAAAAAAGAGTGGAAAGGGCTGGAGAGTGATAGGAACAGATGACAAGATAGTTATAGTACAACACAGCAACCAGACAGTGTAAGCCCTCTCTTTGAAGGTAGTGGGACTCGGGAATGAATTTGGAGCATCTGAGCAAGATACAGAAATGCAGGAAGCACTTTGTACCTCACTTGAGCTATTAAGAGAATCAGTCAACAATAGTTGAGAGAGAATCTAATGATCAACAAAATATCAGTGAAGCAGGGCATGAAGCTGTTGTTTCAGAAGTTCAGCTATCCAAAGTAGGCACAGTAATATCATACATACCCAAAGAGTCAAGCAAGTGGAGGGGAGGCCATTAGAATCAGGAAAGCAGGAAAGACCCCAGGAAAGTACAAACACTGGTTCAACATACAAGAATGAGGGCAAGAAGCCAAAGTTTTAAATTGGAAAATGGGGTGGACAGATAGAAACAAAAAAAGTGAGACCTGAGGATGAGACAAAAGCATTCTGAACCCAAGAAAAAGTCACGAAAACATGACCAAAGATGTGTCAGCAAAGAACAGCGCTCTGAGAGTAACACCCTGACAGAAACAGACATAATAGTGGAGGTGGAGTTTCACAAGGAGCACTAGGAATCAAACCAATGATAGGAATTTGAGTACAAGCCCCCATGATATGGAAGTATTGACAGCTGCAAACGAAATGGGGCTCACGGAAGTAAGAGAGACCAAATAAAGGGATTTGGACAGTTGGAAGGAATTTGCAGTGTACACCTAGGTACCAGATGAAGGGCAGCCTGCTTTGTCCCATAGGTGGGTTTGCAGAGTAAGTTTTGCAAGATGGCATGTATAAAGCTAAAGCCAGATTAGTAGCCCATGGGTATGAGGAACATTTGAATGCGAGTGACATTAGGGTTGATTCACCCATAGCAGGGAAAGCGACACTGAAGTTTTTTTTCACTGTTCTAGCATCTCATAATTGGATGTGTAAATCAATTGGTATCAAAGCAGCATTTTTGCGGGGTGAAACATTTCAAAGAAAAGTTTTTTGTGCTACTCAGAGAAGCAGGTAATACAGAGGAATATTTATGGAAATTAAATAAATATGTATATGTGTTAAGTGATGCATCAAGGGTTTGGTATTTTTCTGTATGATCTGTATTACTGAAAACTGGCTGTGTCCAGTTAAAAGCAGGTTGAGCAATGTTTTACTGGAAGGCTAAAGGAAAATTAGCTGGAATTTTTATAATGCACATAGATGATTTCCTATGGGGTGGTACAGAAGAATCTGAAAAAAGAATAACTGAAAAGTGAGCACAGATTTTAAAGGACGGAGTCAAGTAGTTGGTGTTTTTTCGATATCTTGATACCCAACAAATTACATCTGGTGTAATGATAAATTAACAAGGATATCTAAACAGTATTGATCCCATTCCATCACCAGAGAAAGGTCAATGGCAAAAAGGAAAGGGTCAATTAAAAAGAAACAGAGTTGTTGAGGAGTATGATAAGACAGCTAAATTGGCTATGCAAATGGACAAGACCAGATGGGAGCTCTAATGTCCGAGAGCTCGCTAATATGTTGAAGCACACGATAGTCAGAGAGATCTTGCAGGCAAATAAAACTTTTAAAAATTTAAAATTAGAGGAGTGTGTAATTAAAATTCCAACACTAGGAGAACCGGAAGGTATTAAATTGGTTGTGTTTAGTGATGCTTCACATGCCAATCCACCAGGTGGACATTCAAGCAGTGCTGGATTCATAATATTCCTGGTAGGTAAGGAAGGAAAATGTTGCCCTTTGGCCTGGGAAGCAAAGAAAATAAAAAGGATTCAAAAGTGCATTGGTGGCTGAAGCCTTAGCATTGGTAGAGGGATTGGGTATGGGAATAAATTTGTTATACATTTTAATAGAATTAATTTTTATGAACACATCGGATAAGGAAGTACCAATTGAGTGTTACGTGAACAATCTGCCTTTTTGGGACAATGTTTACTCAATAAAAACTGTAGTGGAAAAATGATAAGGATTGATTTGGTCAGCATTAAGCTAATGCTGGAAAACAAGAAAGTTTCCAAATCTAACTGGGTTGGTACAAATCTATAGGTATGCGGATGTTTTACAAAAAGGGGTGCAGGAATGGAAAGTTATTGAGAAAACTGGAGGATAGTTATCATAAATTATTCTGGAAAAAAAAAGAGGGAATCTGTTAGAATGAAACCAGTGACAACTTTGTACTGGATGTAAATGTGACTAATTGGAGAAAGATATATGGGTCAGCTGACCCGTTAAACCATTGAACCAATTATAGAATGATGTAATAGTCAGCTGACCAGCTGATTCACTACAAATAAGAAACTATGTACAATTGTAAGGAGTTTAGACTGGCCTAGGGTGAGGCCCCAAGTTTGGAGTAATAATGTTCTTTTTTATTAAACCCATTCTTTGATTTATATTTTGAGGTAAGCTTTGTTGTATTTTTGTTATTTGCATTTTTGAAGAGTTCCTTCTGAAGAAACACTAAAGGGATAGAGTTTAAAAACATGGAAGCTATGTTACAGCTGTATAAGATGCTGGTAGACTACACCTGGAGTATAGTTTTGGTTTCCTTACTTGAGGAAGGATATACTGGCAGAGGAGATTCACTAGGTTGATTATGGAGCTGAGAGGGTTGGCTTATGAGGAGAGACTGAGTAGACTGGGGCTATACTCATTGGAATTCAGAAGAATGAGGAGATATCTTATAGAAACATATAAAATTATAAAGGCAATAAATAAGATAGAAACAGAGAGGTTTCACTGGTGGGTGAAACTAGAAGCATAGGGAGCATAGCCTTAAAATAAGGGGGAGTAGGACTGAATCATACAATTTTACAGTGCAGAAAGAGGCCATTGTGCTGAGTGGGCCACTGCTCATGTGCTGATTTGTCAGAGCTGAGATCGATGCATACAAAGTGGCCTTGCATGACACAAGTGACCCTGGATGACACAAAGATGACTGGGAAAGCAAATTGCCTGGAGGACGTGGAAAGTCTGCAGAGAGATTTCGATAGGCTATGTGTGTGGGCAAGGATCTAGTAATAGAGTATAATGTTGTCAAGTGTGAGCTTATCCACTCTGGAAGGAATAACAGTAAAATGGACTATTATTTAAATGGTGAAAAATTACAACATGCTACAGTGCAGAGGGACCTGGGGGTCCTTGTTCATGAATTGCAAAAACTCAGTTTGCAGGTGCAGCAGGTGATCAAGAAGGCAAATGGAATGTTGGCCTTTATCGCGAGGGAGATGGAGTACAAAAACAGGAAGGTCTTGCTACAATTGTACAGGATACTGGTGAGGCTCCCACTAGAGTACTTTGTGCAATTTTGGTCTCCTTATTTGCAAAAGAATATATTGGCTTTGGAGGGAGTAGAGAGAAAGTTCACCAGGTTGATTCTGGAGATGAGGGTGTTAGCTTATGAAGAGAGATTGATTAGAGCCTGTACTCATTGGAGTTTAGAAAGCCGAGGGGAAATCTTATAGAGACATATAAGATAATGAAGGAGCTAGATAGGGTAGAGGCAAAGAGATTATTTTCACTTAGAAAGGAAACAAGAACCAGAGGGCACAGCCTTAAAATAAGGGGGAGTCAATTTAGAACAGAGTTGAGGAGGAACTTCTTCTCCCAGAGGGTAGTGAATCTTTGGAATTCTCTGCCCATTGAAGCAGTGGAAGCTACCTCATCAAATGTGTTTAAGTCACAGGTAGATAGGTTTCTGACCAATAAGAGAATTAAGCGCCATGGGGAGCAGGTAGGTAAGTGGAACTGAACTACTATCAGATCAGCCACGATCTTATTGAATGGCAGAGCAGGCTCGAAGGGCTAGATGGCCCACTCCTGCTCTTATTTCTTATGTTCTTAGTTCTTATGTTCTGCATTGCCAACTTCTGATTGCTGGTCAACCGTGCAACTCCCCATCACTGCCTTTCAACCTCCTCCCCAGATTGCTGGCCTCCCAGACCAGACCCAAGATTTCAGTTCCGGGCTCGCTAATCAGATGGAAATAATCATTTGAATATTGCAATCAGGTCTGCACCTATTTCCACCGAGAAGCTGATGACGCTACAAAATTTGGTCCCAGAAATCCGCAGAGAGTATGGCATCCAGCAGAGACCCCACAAAACAGTCTCTGCTGATGGCTCCTGGACTATTGCACTATTAGAGCAGCATAACAGGTTGAGAGAATCACCCCCATTTTATGATATTTATAAGACATCTTTATCACAAAGCTCTTCTTTAGCTTTGAACTGCAGTCAATGTTGTTTTTAAAAGCAGTGAGTGAATGAGATAATTTTCATTCTGTATATTTATATCATTAACAATGTTTGTTCCAGTACCAACATCGAAAACAATAGATACCATATTCAGTATTCTAAATGTCAATAAGGAGCTTTATTTGTTGAGGTAAAGGACACGATTTTAACTGTCAAAGTTATGGATTGGATGGGCTGATCTAATACCAGCAAAAGGTTACAGACCCAGAAAATGTCAGTAGGGTGGAAATCTAAAATGATGCCAATCATTTGCTGGTTTGTCAGAAACTGTCAGTGGATACATTTTAATATTTAAATTGTCCATTACATGTCTTGTAGCCCAGGGAATAGAGTCAGAGTTAGGAGCTCTATGTTCAAGTTGTATTCCAGGATTTAACAGTCAAGCAAGTGCATTCATAACACAGCTAGTCAGGAATTAACTTATAAATTCTTCTAACACACTCCAATAGCAGGCAGTAAGTGCAAGAATTGAGGATACAAGCTGATGATCAATCATTACAACTAACCATCGACCTGAAACATTGGAAGGGACCCTTCCATTGTCTGCCCCTTGCCCACTCCAATTCCCAGAATATGAGATAGGTGGGATGTAAAATTCCAGCCATCAACTCTGTTTCTTTCTCTATAGATGTTGCCAGACTCGTTGAGCATTTACTGCATTTCTGTTTTTATTTTGCTTTTTGTTTGTTTCCAACTTCTAAACATCTTTTCCTATAACAGATTCACAGACTCAATTCATTTTGAAGTGTATTATGTAACAATTAGAACTGCTAAGTTACAAAACCCGAAATGTCCCAACTTAAACTTTCTAGTTGTTTTAATTACACTACTTTGCATGACGAAGAAATAACCAAACTCTACTTCATCAGCTTATGAACATAAGAATATAAGAACTAGGAGCAAGAGTAGGCCATCTGGTCCGACGGGCCAGCTCCACCATGCAATAAGATCATGGTTTTGTAGACTTAGCTCCAGTTATCCACCCAATCATCATAGCCATAATTCCTTTACTATTTAAAAATTTAACTATCCTTGCCTTAAAAACATTCAATGAGGTAGCCTCAACTGCTTCACTAAGTAGGGAATTCCAGATTCACAACCCTTTATGTGAAGACATTCCTCCTCAACTCATCCTAAATCTGTTTCCCCTTATTTTGAGGCCATGCTCCCTAGGTCTAGTTTCACCTGCCAGTGGAAGCAGCTATCCTGCTTCTAACCTATCCACTTCCTTCATAATCTAATATGTTCATATAAGATGTCCCCTCATTCTTCTGAATTTCAATGAGTATAGTCTCGGTCTACTCAGTCTCTCCTCATAAGCCAACCCTCTCAACTCTGGAATCAACCTAGTGAATCTCCTCTGCACCCTCTCCAGTGCCAGTAGAACATAGAAGATTACAGCGTAGAACAGGCCCTTCGGCCTTCGATGTTGCGCCGACCAATTAGGAACAAGCAGTGACCCTCTAACCTAAACCATTCCCCTTTCATCCATAAACTTGTCTACTAACCTCTTAAACGCCACCAAACTTGGCGCATCTACAACTGACGCAGGCAAGGCATTCCATACCCTTACCACCCTCTGGGTAAAGAACCTACCTCTGACATCTGTCCTAAAACCACCATCCCTTCATTTAAAGCTATGTCCCCTCGTGCTAGCTTTCTCCATCCTAGGAAAAAGGCTATCACTGTCCACCCTATCTAAACCTCTAATCATCTTATATGTTTCAATAAGGTCTACTCTTAGCCGCCTTCTTTCTAACGAAAACAACCTCAAATCCCTCAGCCTCTCCTCATAAGACCTGCCCTCCATACCAGGCAACATCCTGGTAAACCTCCTCTGTACCTTCTCCAATGCCTCCACATCTTTCTTATAATGCGGGGACCAGAATTGTACACAATACTCCAAGTGCGGCCGCACTAGAGTTTTGTACAGTTGCAACATGACGTTGCGGCTCCGAAATTCAATCCCCCTACCAATAAAAGCTAAGACTCCGTATGCCTTCTTAACAACCTTATCGACTTGATTGCCAACTTTCAGGGCTCTATGCACATATACACCAAGATCCCTCTGTTCTTCAACACTATTAAGAGTCCTACCATTAACCCTATACTCTACACATTTGTTATTCCTGCCAAAGTGAATTACCTCACACTTTTCCACATTAAACTCCATTTACCACCTCTCAGCCCAGCTCTGCAACTTGTCCAAGTCTCTCTGCAAACTAGAACACCCCTCTTCACTATCTACCACTATCTACTAGTAAGTATATCCTTTCTCAAGTAAGGAGACTAACACTGTACAGAGTACTCCATGTGTGGCCTCACCAGCATATTATACAGCTGCAACATAATCTCAGTGTTTTTAAACTCCATCCATCTAGCAATGAAGGACAAAATTCCATTTGCCTTCTTAATTCCCTGTTATATCTGCAAACCAAACCCTTGTGATTCTTGCTCAAGGACACTCAGGTCCCTCTGCACAGCAGCATGCTACAATATTTTACCATTTAAATAATAATTCATTTTGCTATTATTCCGACTAAAATGCATGATTTCACATTTACCAACATTGTACTCCATCTGCCAGACTCTTGCCCACTCTCTTAGACTATCTATATCCCTTTGCAGACTTTCAGCATCCTCTGTCACTCATCTTAGTATCATCTGCGAATTTTGACACACTACATTTGGTCTCCAATTCCAAATCATCTATGTAAAGCATAAACAATTGTGGTCCCAATACTGATCCCTGAGGCACACCACTAGCCACTGATCGCCAACCAGAAGAAACACCCATTTAACCCCACTTGTTCCTTTTTATTAGTTAATCAATCCTATTTCCATGCTAATACAATATATTACCAAGCTTCTCTTCCCTTTGTTTACACAAATATGTCAATTGAGAGAAATTGTCCAGTTTGGCCCATGAACTGTCATGTTATTTGTAATTGAATTCTTCTACTATTACTTCAACCCTGCAAACAAATGAGATACTTATGCTCCATTTATAAAACAACACAGCCTTACTGATATTAAGCATTTGAAATCTGATGACCTTCTGCCTGCCAATGTCTGACTCTTCAGTACTCTTTACCCATCCAACAGATAGTTTCATTTCCAAAATCCTGCCAACAAAATGAAACAAATAATTTTCCTTGAACTTTCATCCTAACAATTTGCCTGTCATTAGTATTATTCAAAGTCAGACCATTATTTTTCAAATTTGTCTCACAGGCCTCGTGCACCATCCTTCAGTGTTTAGCATCCTCCTACAATGTTTTTATCAACCCACAGCAAACAAACTTGTTAAATTGGGAGCAGGAAATATTGCATTCAAACATTCCCATAATGAATCTTTTGACTTCAGTTCAGTGGCCCAGTGTCATCCTAAATTAAAAATGAGGTCAAATTCTAATTTGAAGGTTCATCACTGAAGTAATGTGTAGAGAGTCAATGAAGTGACTAAGATATTGCAGAACTTCAGCAATGCCACATAGCCTTTAGATTTTTTTTTTATTTTTGAATTTTCTAGTTAAAAACAGGTCCAACCCAGTCCATTATGATCTCCATCACGAGCAGGGAAAAAGGACAGGTCCTGAATCCCACCCCATCCCAAATGGGATCAAACTCATGCTGTTGGCACCAATCTGATCCATCCTGGCCATCTAGTCAACTGTGCCAACTGGCTTTCTCACCTGTTTGAGTTACTGTACTTTTCTATGGATGTTACATCTTTAATTCTATCACATGTCTGGTCAGAAATCTCTCCTGATTTCATTATCTTCCATTGTTGTGTGATGGAAAGATTTGCAGAGTGATTGGCTGAATTATCAAAGCACATTCTTTATCCATCAAGTCTTGGAGTTGGACTTGAAACTAGAAATATACAACTAAATGTTGCAGTTGTATAAAATGTTGGTTAGACCTCATTTGGAATACTGCATCCAGTTCTGGGTCGCCCTACTACCGGAAGGACGTGGAGACTCTGGAGAGAGTGCAGAGGAGGTTTACCAGGATGTTGCCTGGTATGGAAGGTCTGAGTTACGAGGAGAGGTTAGGCAAATTGGGACTGTTTTCCTTAGAAAGACGTAGACTTAGAGGAGATCTAATAGAGGCGTACAAGGGGTATAAATAGAGTAAACAGGGTTAAGCTTTTTCCTAGGATGGACTCGAATAGCACAAGGGTTCACGGGTTTAGGGCGAGGTGGGTAAGGTATAATTTGAATGCTAGCGGGTGGAGGGTCCCACATCCCAAAGATGTGCTCTTAGGCTAATTGGCAAAACAAAGTCTCCCTAAATTGGCTCAAATTTGTTTTTTTAATCCATAGATCTATAAACATGGACAGGGATCACGGGTAGAGGTGGGAATATCAGGGTGGCGGCATGGGCTCGTTGGGCCAAAGGACCTGTTTCCCGTGCTGTTTTGTTCTTTGTTCTTTGTTCTAGAGCTTCTGGTTCAGAGCAGGAACATTATCGACTGTGTCACAAGACGTTCTCCCACTTTAATTTATCAAAGCACTTGTCAAGATGCACCATAATATTTAACATGTAAAGAAATTTCAACTTTTGCACTGTTGTTCATTTCATTCTTTATGTAAGAAAGAAGCTAAGTTACCTCCAGAGGAAGCTTCCTTTCCCTCAAAGACTTCTAGAGGAACTCTCTGCACAGTTTGGAGTTGTCACAACACGTGACTAGTTTTGTATAGGTAGCCATAACCAATGTATCCTTCCCACTGTTTCATCCAGTTTGGTATAGAAGCAGGTATTGATTGGTGCTGGGACATATGTTTCAGTGTCCAAGAAATAACACAATATTTTCGCTGACTTTATAAAAGGCAATCTATTTATTTCTCCCTCTCAGAGGAAAATGAAGATGAAGGTAGCAGCATAAATAGGATTGTTGTCTATCATAATGTGATCAGAAATATGCAGAAAGCCTTAGACAGTCAATGCCTCTTGTATATTACCTAGAGTACAAGCATACACATTTTCCTTTAGCTGGGAATTCAATCTATGAAACTCAGTTGAGAACAACTAAAGGTGTCAACTGCAACTTAGCCAACATATCTGCAAAAGCTCTGTGGAATTTCAACTGCATTTTACTAAGATTGCGGTTAAGATCATAGCATAACTTTTCTGATAGCTGGTGAGCTGCAAATAATTCTCAGGATAATGAAGGCTGCATTTATCTGCTCTTTATAGATTCATCAGTGATACTCAGGTACAATATATATTTGGAAAATTCTTGAAGAAAACAAATATTCCAGGTCCTGCTGAAAATCGCTGGAAAATAGGTTGCATGGAAGAAATAGTTTTACACCTAAGATATCCATTTGCAGGTTCAGTTCTATTATGCACATTGGATGAAGTTCTTCCAGAGATAGATTGTGAAAATACAGTACTTATAGTCAACATATCTTATAATTCAGTGACAATGTGTACAATATATACAATGTGAGCCCAGTAACAGAACAAAATATACCTTGTGGTATTTTGCATGTTTCTGGGCTCTCTCTGCATCCCAAATGCTTTGATAACTTTACAGAGTATTTTGTTAAAGATATCAATAATTGAGTAAAATTTCAAAACTTCACATAAGTGTTTGTTATTACAGGATTGAGCTGTACAGTGAATGGTGCTATTATTCAGGTAAATACAATGTATTGTAACTAATAATTTATCTGAATATCCTACACAAATCATAAAATACGTAATCTTTCTCTACTTCTGTAGGTTGGAGAAACTGTTCAATTGAAAGAAGACAACTGTGTGAGAGCAGTAATAGCTTGTCTTTATCAAAACAATGAGTTAATTCTCTTGAATCAAAGTGTTGTACACGTATGTCCTGACGAGCCCCCACCAGGGCACACTTGTGTGAGTATTTTATGCAAGCATTCTCATGTTAATAGTTTGTATAACTTTAACTTTGCTAACACAGTTTTAACTCCCCAGAATATCTTATAACAATTTCTTCTAGGATTAGAATTTGATTTGATTCATCATATTTTGATGTTTTCACAAGGTATTTTAAAAAAAAAACCTGAAAAAGTAAGTAATAGTTTTATTGATTGAATTCAGACTAATTGTTAAAAAAGGTTGCTCTTCTGGCAGAATGTCTTCTTCATAAAGCTTCAACTCTGATCATTTGCCTCTGTATAGTGCAGTCAATTCTTGTTGTGTTTTAAATGTACATTAAATGTGCAGAAAATAGCTTGAGAAATGTTCCAGCCAAATATGGGGTCCAAGCCAAAGGAGGCTGGGCCTATTATAGATCAGAAAAGAGGTCAATTTTAGAAAATGTCATAACAGAGGAGAGTGTTAGTGAGGAGGAAAGGTTAGGGAGGAATTCTAGAATATTGCACAGAATTGCAGATAACTGAAGGTACAAACAGCAATGATGAGGCAAATGAAGTGGGGAATGGACTGGAGGCCAAATGAGTTAGTTAGTTTATTGGTTAGTCATTTTAATTTACAAAAGTTGAGAAATTTATATCATAAATATTGATTCATCAGTGCATATGAAATTTAGTCTTCTTGCCTTTAGACATATCTAATCTTTCATAACCAGACAATGGCAGGAATGTTACCACTGTTCACGCCAGCAGGAATTTCCCATCCCACTGCAGTGAATGGACATTTGGCTGGGCACCAAATTCCTTAACCTCACTGCAGCAGAAGTGTGGCATGAACGACTAGTAAAATCACACCCAATGAGTTTCGAATTCAGAATGGGAGTTTTGTTCATGAAATTAAAGGTGTAGAAAGCCAACTTTTGCCTACTGGCCTTCTGCGTAATAGTTGTGGTTTGTAGAGAGCACCTGGTAAGTAGGGTGCTCTCTACAAAGGACAGAGCAGTCAGACAAGAGAGCAAGTCCAGAACTATCTGAATCAGCTCACTTTCATTGGAAAAGGGTATGTTTGTTTTATTTGTTCTCTGGATATGGGTGGCACTGGGAAAGCTGAATATTTTGTTCATTGCCAGTTACCCTGAGGTGATGGAGGTTTCAAATGACCACAGCATGCACCTTTCTTTGCATTATCCAAATGGAGGCTTTTCCCTTTGACTCCCATTGATTTTAAAGGGCACAACCTTATCACCTTGCTCCCATGTGATTTATTTGGCAAGGCGAGGTGGTACAATCAGGTAAAAGACGCAGGGGATGACGGATTTCTCCCACTACACTGGAGGATTGAGGCACCTGTCCAATGGCATCTTGAATTCATCAGCTTCTTCCCTGGCAAGCTCAACCCGCCCCCCCACCCCTCCTCCCCATCCTGTTTGGCTATAATCACATATATGCTTTTATTGTATCCTGTCTCTGAGGGAGCTGTAGACCAGTTGAGGGAAATATCCATAGCGAGGGAGGAAGTGTTAGAGCTTCTAGCTAGCATTAAAACTTAAATATGTGTGGCCTGATGGCATTTATCCTAGGCTGCTTAGGGAGGTGCGAGGTGAAATTGCTGGGCCTCTGACGCAAATCTTTGTCTCTTCTTTGGACACAGGTGAGGTCCCAGAGGACTGGGGAATAGCTAATGTTGTACCATTGTTTAAAAAGGGAAGTAGGGATAACCCTGGAAATTATAGGCCGGTGAGTTTGACGTCAGTGGTAGGGGAGCTGTTGGAGGGGATTCTTAGAGATAGGATGTATAGGCACTTAGAGCGTTGCGATCTGATTAGGGATGCACAGCATGGATTGGTTAAGGGGAGTTCGTGCCTTACAAATCTAGTAGAATTTTTTGAGGACGTGACGAAAACGGTGGACTAACGGCAAGCCGTTGATGTCATCTATATGGATTTTAGTAAGGCGTTTGACAAGGTCTCTCATGGGAGGTTAGTTGAAAAGGTCAAGGCTCATGGGATACAAGGACAGGTAGCTAGATGGATAAGTAACTGGCTTGGAAATGGGAGACAGAGAGGTGGAAGGTATTTTTCAAGCTGGATGTCGGTCACTAGCGGAGTGCCGCAGAGTTCGGTACTGCGACCTCTTCTATTTGTAATATACATAAATGACTTGGAAGAGAGAGTAAGTGGAGTGATCAGCAAGTTTGCAGATGATACAAAGATGGCTGGACTTGCGGATAGTGAGAAGCATTGTCAGGTGATACAGTAGGACATAGATAGGCTGGTAGCTTGGGCAGATAGATGGCAGATGGAATTCAATTCTGATAAATGTGAGGTGATGCATTTCGGGAGAAAGAATGTGGGGGGGAGGTATATGATAAAGGGTAGACCTATTAAGAGTATAGAAACAGAGGGACCTGGGGGTGCAGGTGAACAAGTCTCTGAAGGTGGCAGAGCAAGTGGAGAAGGTTGTGAAGAAAGCATATAGTATGTTAGCCTTTATAGGAAGGGGTATAGAGTACAAGATCTGGCCTTTAATGTTGCAATTGTATAAAACATTGGTTAGATCTCATTTGGAATACTGCATCCAGTTCTGGTCGCCTTACTACCGGAAGGACGTGGAGACTCTGGAGAGAGTGCAGAGGAGGTTTACCAGGATGCTGCCTGGTATGGAAAGTCTGAGTTACGAGGAGAAGTTAGGCAAATTGGGGCTGTTTTCCTGAGAAAGACGTAGACTTAGAGGAGATCTAATAGAGGTGTACAAGATTATGAGGGGTATAGATAGAGTAAACAGGGTTAAGCTTTTTCCTAGGATGGACACAAATAGCATGAGGGGTCACGGGCTTAGGGTGAGGGGGGTAAGGTATAATTCAGATGCTCGAGGGAGTTTTTTCACACAGAGGGTGGTCGGGGTATGGAATGCACTGCCAAGTAAAGTGGTGGAGGCAGGCACTCTGGAATTATTTAAAAAATACTTAGATGGGCACATGAACAGAATGGGAATGGAGGGGTATAGAAAACTGATTTAAAATAGGGATCATGAGCCTTGTGAGTTCCTTGGGAAGTGTGTAAACAGATGATGATATTGATGTACTTGATCTTATCCTGCAGGTGTTTTGGTCCACCTTGTTGCCTAACAAGAGGCATACATGCAATTGGTCATGAGAGGACTGCTCTTGGATTTTTCAAGAGTATTCTACTGCTTCACGTCGTTAGTGCATGCTTGACTTGGACTATTTGATGGGCAACACGATAGCTCAATGACTATCTCTGTGCTGTGCAGATACATGGATTTTTGCCTGTGTCTGGGGGAGTTTGTTCATTCTCCCCGTGCTTGCGTGGGTTTTCTCCGGGTCTCCAGTTTCCGCCCACATCCCAAAGATGTGCTCGTAGGCTAATTGGCAAAACAAATTCTCCCTAAATTGTCTCAAATTTGGTTTTTAATCCATAGATCTATAAACATTGACAGGGATCATGGGTAGAGGTGGGAACATCGGGGTGGCGGCGCGGGCTCGTTGGGCCGAAGGGCCTGTTTCCTGTGCTGTTTTGTTCTTTGTTCTTTGAGATGATATTAGGGTAGGCAAATCAGAGATCACCCCCTACGTGATACAGTATGGAATGCATAGATTAAAATTTTTGGCACTAAGTGCTATGTTACATGACAGGAAAAGTTGTCATTGCTGTCGGTGGTTTCAAAGCTTTTGCTTTTCTGGCCTTTGTTGATTTCTGGGAAAATCACCCCCATTGTCTTGATCAGTAAACTAATTTTCCAAGAATAGAACAGAAGACATTGCAATTAATTAATCCTGTAAAAAGTCACCTTTAAAAAAAAGAGCCAACAATAAACTCTTCACATTTGCTTTTCTGAAGTATTGAATCCATTAAAGGGAGAAATCCCTCTCGGTATCAGCGTCAGTGAGGTTTAGCAGCATTGTGCATTGTTGGAGAAAATGGTGTAAAATGCTTTGGGCATGGCTTCCTTCACAACACAGGAACTGTATTAGACTATGTAATTTCATTGAAAAGACATTGAATTCAGAAGGATATGAAGGACAATTTTTTTTAGATATGAAGTACTTTAGTTACATACTATATGTATATCGGGCTTTTAAATTTACATGCCTGTTTTGAAGATAACATCTTCTGTAAAATGATAAAGTAGTATACTAATCTGTATTTTACAATCTGAATTCAAGTTACTTGCATATAATCATGCATAGCAGCTAAAATATATACATGTTATTAAAGGATGAATTCTCTCATTAGAATATGAGAGAATAGATTGATTAACTCATTCCAATGATCAGACTACAAGGACAGAAAATGCTGGAAAATCTCAGCAGGTCTGACAGCATCTGTGGAGAGAGAATAGAGCCAACATTTCAAGTCTGGATGAGTCTTTGTCAAGGTGGACCATCCAGCCTCGAAATGTTGGCTCTATTTTCTCTCCACAGATGCTGTCAGATCTACAGAGATTTTCCAACATTTTCTGTTTTGTTTCAGATTCCAGCATTAGTAGTCTTTTGCCTTCTTTGAAAAGAAAGAGACTACAAAGGTCTGATAGTAATACTAGTTCATTTCTTTTGTGCATCTATCTGATGCATTGCTTTAGCAGGGGCACTAACGCATTTAAAATATTCACAAAATGAATAAAGCTATGACACATTAACCATTTGACCACTGCAGCATTAACAATAATTTCAAGGTGCAATATCCTGGAATTATTTCCTGTCAAGTAAGTAATGTTTTGTCAGTAAAGGTTCTGGATTATGTCTGGTAAATCCTAACTTCATTATATGTTCAAATAAGGTCATGAAGAGCCAAGTACTATATCAGACAATATGTTAATTATATTGGAACTAAAATGTGTTTTTCTTTTTATTTTCAGAGCTATGTAGGTTTAGATTCAAGTGGTTGCTGCAAGGTATACAACTGTGAACAAAGAAAATGTAGGTACTCCCTAATCTGCAATCACTAACTTGCTTCAAAAAAGCAAGTTTTTGTAAAAATGAAACAACTTTGAGATGTTTTCATATTTTAGGTTACACAATCAGTAATGATTCTAAGATGCTAATATTGACTGTGCTACAACCAACCATGGCCGGCTTGGAAGTACACCAAGGCACACAAATCTGAGTCACAATGATGCAAAATGGAAGTTTTATTGCTCAATGAAGTGCTTTTGGGTTTATTATACATAAAACATCCTAGATAAATGCAAATGTTTGCTGAAGGAAATAGATAGATTTCCTTAATAATAATATTTAATAACACTTCAGGAGACAATATTGAAAAAAACATATTGGCTTATTCACAAATAGATCATGGAGGCCTGAAAGTTGGCTATTCAGAAGGAGCTGGGTAATTTTATGTGTGAAATTACAAAATTAGGGGCAGCAAGGAATTAGAAAGGCAAGTAGATGTTAGCTTCTTTTACACTGGGATTGTAAAAGAGTAAGGAAGTCTGATTGCAATTTTTAGTACTTTGTTGAAATTACACCTGAAGTGCTGTGTATATTTTGGTCTGCATACTTAAGAATGGATATGTTAACTTTGGAGGGAATACAATAAAGGTTCACTAGATTGATTCCTGGAATGATTTAATCAGTAAGAGAATCAAGGGTGTTTTGTTTTTAAGTGGTTGCATCTTTTCTGCTATAATGTTAAGTGATTTGTAACGATGTATGCCGAGAAACTCACAGGCTTTTGGGGCTATTCCATTTTCGATCTGGAACAGCACTTCTTAAAAACCTGCATCATGTTTTACTACAATGCACTAGCATGGCACCTCATTACTTTTCCTGTTGTAGCAGCTACCTGCCAATGGATTCAATGAAAACAAAACCCAGTATTTTGGATTGAAAGGTCAATTGAAGGCAAGAAAAAGAACCACCATTGAACCACCAAAACGTTTAGAAGAAACGGAAACGATGAGTAAGCAAGGAATAAAGGTTAAACTTACTTACCGTTCAATAAACTGGGTAGACTTCCAAACTACAAAGATTAGGCATGAGGTGAAGTGAAACAAGCTGCATTAGAAGAAACAAGAAGTCTGTTGGATTTTCAAGGAGCTACTACTTGGAAGAAAGAAAAAGTTAAAGGAAAAGAGAAACTGTGACATTGTTAGCTAAGGTTTCCTCGTGTGAAGAAGAGGGGCAAACTGAAAGAAATTTAAACCCAGAGCTGATAACCAAAATTAGCAGGAAAAGGTAGAGCCAAGGATGTATTTGGTGTGAATTGAGAGACTTGGAACTCATATGAAGAAAGATTTCAATATTATCTTAACTAATTAACCAATATTATATTAACTAAGTTCTCAGTTGAGAAGGATTCATAATTTTTACATTACTGCAATGTTTAATCCATCCAGTCAAGCCAGGAGTTAAAACTAACAGAAGCCTTAGAAGAGCATTTCTTGCCAAAACTATTCATTTTTGAGGAAAGATTTACGTTCCCCCACTGAAGCCAAGAGGAAAGCAAAAGCATTTCACAGTTTGTGGCAGCTTGAAAAAGGCTAGCTAAGACTTGTGAATTTAGTGCAATTCTTGATGATACACTTCACAATTGACTCAATTCACAATGTGGAATCCGGAATTCAGAAAAAGCTGCTAATGGCAAACACACTAACCCTGAAATCAGATCTACACAAGTTGGGCACTTATCAGGGAAATGCTGATGTTGGGAAAACAAGTGCAAGGAGTGTGGCAAAAGGGTCACATTGTCAAAACATTTAATTTTCCACGTATAGATTGGGACTCCCATACTGTTAAAGGTCTAGATGGGTTCGAGTTTGTAAAATGTGTTCAGAAAATTTTCTAAA
This sequence comes from Sphyrna mokarran, assembly GCA_024679065.1. Lineage (NCBI taxonomy): Eukaryota > Metazoa > Chordata > Chondrichthyes > Carcharhiniformes > Carcharhinidae > Sphyrna > Sphyrna mokarran. The sequence goes on along the minus strand of JAGIQG010000008.1, from coordinate 63,626,478 downwards.
TCAATATATAGAGATGCCAACTAGAGAGGGTGCAATATTAGATCTCCTATTAGGAAATGAGTTAGGACAAGCGACAGAAGTGTGTGTAAGGGAACACTTTGATTCCAGTGATCATAACACCATTAGTTTCAATTTGATCATGCATAAACCGGAAATAGGCCAAATTTAAAGAAATAAGAAAGGATCTAAAATGTATGGACTGGGATAGGCTGTTTTCTGCAAGGATGTGATTGGTAAGTGGGAGGCCTTCAAAGGAGAAATTTTGAGAGTGCAGAGTTTGTATGCTCCTGTCAGGGTTAAAGGTAAAGTAAATAAGAATAAGGAACCTTGCTTCTCGAGCGATATTGGAACTCTGATAAAGAAGGAGAGAGATGTATAATATGTATAGGCAACAGTGAGCAAATAAGATGCTTGGAGAGTATAAAAAGTGCAAGAAACTACTTAAGAAAGAAATCAATAGGGCCAGAAGACATGGGATTGCTTTGGCAGTCAAGGTGAAGGATAATCCTAAGAGCTTCTATAGGTGTATTAAAAGCAAAAGGATAGTAAGGGATAAAATTGGTCCTCTTGAAGATCAGTGGTCAGCTATGTATGGAACCAAAGGAAATGGGGGAGATATTAAATGGGTTTTTTGCATCCATATTTATTAAGGAAACTAGCATTGTATCTACAGAAATAAGGCAAACAAGTAGGGAGGTCATGGAACCCATATAGATTAAAGGGGAGGAAATGTTTGCTGCCTTGAGGTAAATCAGAGTAGGTAAATTCCCAGGACCAGACAAGGCATTCCCTTGAACCTTGAAGGAGGCCAGTGTTGAATTTGCAGGGGCCTGGCAGATATATTTAAAATATTGGTATCCATGGGTGAGGTGCCAAGTGATTGGAGGATAGCTCATATTGTTCCGTTGTTTAAAAAAGGCTCAAAAAGTAACCCAGGAAATTATAGGCCAGTAAGTTTGACATCAATAGTAGGAAGGAGGAAAGGTTTGAAGAGATTATTGGGGGCCTTCTTCACACGAGAGTAGTGGGAGTGTGGAATGAGCTGCCAGATGAAGTGGTGAAAGTGGGCTCACTTTTAACGTTTAAGAAAATGTTGGACAGGTACATTGATGAGAGGGGTGTGGAGGGATATGGTCAAGGTACATGTCAGTGGGACTAGGCAGAAAAATTGTTTGGCACAACCAAGAAGGACCAAAAAGCTTCTTTCTATGCTGTAACATTCTATGGTTCTACACTGGACATGGCAAACTTCCTCTACACTAAAAATCTGTAAGAAAAAGAAAATACCCACGTCCGCAGGAAAAATCCACCAGCTGTCATGCAAAGATGAAGACACCTTAGAAGACAATGGGCCAAAATAAGTTCAACAGTTGACACTAAGGATTTTATCAATACAGATTCCCAAAACTTGATAGTGAACAAATCAAATGGAAGTGGATATTGGGGCTGCAGTATCATTACTATCTGAGACAATCTATAAGCATAAAGCATTTACCTTTTAAATCACATACAAAAAGATGATACCATTAAAAGGATACATTAATGTGAAGATGGAAGTGAATGAACAAACAGTGGAGTTTCCTTTTCACATTTTTGGCAGAACCTTTCTTGTTTTAATGGGTAGAGCATGATTGATGAAAATCAAAGTCAGCTAATGACTTATAAATCAATTGGTTGATAGCAAGACTGACCTGATCTACAGCAATTACTGAAGAAGTGCAAAAAAATGTTTGAAAAATCACCGTGCCCTATGACTGAGTTGAAGTCCAACTCAAAATTACACCAAAATGTCTGAAAGCCCGAACAGTACTATACACTATCAGATCAAAAGCCGGAGAACTAGAAAGACTAATTCAAATAGGAGTCATTGAACCAGTGATTAGGTTCACTTTTACAAGTGATTAGGCTACATCATCATACCTATGGCTTAAAATATATAGTTTAGTTAAAATATATAATGGTTTAGTTTGGAGAGGCATTGCTTTTTATATTGGTCAGCGCAACATCGAAGGCTGAAGGGCCTGTTCGGTGCTGTAATGTTCTATGTTCTACATCTCATCAGGCCCTGGGGATTATGCACTTTTATTTCCCTAAAACATCTAATACATTCTCCTTATTAAGATTAATGTGCTCTCGATCTTCACAATCCCAACTGAAGTCTCCAGTTACAATGTTTTTCTTTTTTGTGAGTTGTTTAAAAGTGAAATTGTGGGAGGTCAGGGCCAATGTGTTCCTCTAAGGGTCAAGGGCAAGGGCAGCAAATCCAGGGAACTCTGAACATCAAAGGCTATTGAGGGTTTGATAAAGAAACAAAAAAAAGTAGCATTTGATATTGAGTATTAAAAATGGAGGAGGCCCATCAGGACGATAGAGTGTGTAGGAGAGATGCTTAACAAAGAAATGAGAAGGGCAAAGAGGGACCACGAAATATCACTGCCATGAAAGATTAAGGAAAACCCAAAGGTGTTTAAGACCTTGCCCACATCCTCTGGTTCTACACTCAGATTGTCCCCTCACTCTTTACCTGAGCATCTTCTTGCTATTAGTATGCTTAGAAAATGCCTTTGGGTTTTCCTTAATCTTACCTGACAGTGATACAATGATATTTCGTGGTCCCTCTTTGCCCTACTAATTTCTTTCTCATTGACTTTCATGTTGTTTCCAATCTTCTCACATACTCTCCTTAGGTCTGCTCTTGCCCTCTCTCTCCAAGTGAGCTCCACATTCTAGCCAAGCTTTGGGTAAAGAAGTTTCTGCTTTGGGTGATGGCTGCGTGGAGTTTGCACATTTACTCTGTGTCTGCCCGAGTTTCGGCTCAGTGCTCCGATTTCCTCCCACAGATGTGTAGGTTAGGTGGATTGGCCATGCTAAATTGCCCTTTGTATTTAAAGATGTGTATGTTAGGGTGGATTAGTTATGGTAAAATGTACCGATTTATGGGGATAGGGCAGGAGAGTGGGCATGATTAGGATCCCAGGACAATCTGGTTCGATGGGCCTCCTTCTGCACTGTTTGGATTCTATGACAGAGCATAAAGCAGTCCCCAGGCGATGTTACTCACAAACTAGATACTGGATAGTAGAAGTGAGAGGGATATGAGGTCCACTGAGGAATGATTATTTTTCCTGTACTTGAAAGAACATCAAGTGCAGACCCAAAATTTGTAACTATTAACAACAGTAATTTCTGTGGTTTTGTTTTAAATCCTCAAATGTTTGATGACTGAAATGGTTGAAGAGTATTTCACTGTTTCCACCAACTTCTCCTAAATGTTGGATATTACTGAAAGATCCTTCATCATTTCTATTTCTCTTCACAGCACAATGTTTACCTGCCAACTATACAGAGACACTCAGACTTGGTGGTTGTGAATTGAACGTTACCATGACCCGCTGTGAAGGACAATGTGAATCATCAGCTGAGTAAGAAATCATCAGTGATATTACAATCCCAAAGCCTAGAACATTCGGAAATATAAACGTACATAGGAAAGTGTTATTCAGCCAGGTCAATTCCTGAAAATACAGCTACAAAATAGGCAGTGTGGGACTAAGATTTAAAACATAACATATGAAGCTAAAAATGAACAGAGAATTGTTAATATACTAAATAATTACTTATTTAAAATGATTAGAGAAAACAGCATGAATTTAACTTCAAATTGAGTTTGAATTCACTAAAGTTGAAACTCCAGACACATTAATGGAACTAAAAAGCAATAAACTTTCTGCAAAGAATGTAGTTACAGAGACAAGATTTGTGATGTTGATAAATCATTCTGGGATATTTTGGTTGATCAGAATAAGGTACACTGCACTTGTCATATAAAAAAATTAAAAAATATTTGTACTTTCGTAAGATTGAGAAAAGAGAGGTTGAGAAAAAAAAGATAATCCAGCACCGAAGGGGGAGCTAACAGGGTGAATGACATGGAATATTTGGAATAGAAAATTGCAATTGATATGAAAGATCATCTCAGTAAGATCTTAGACAGGTATTAAGGGCATACATAAATGCACATCCCTGTCAGGGCCTGCTTGGTAAAGTTTATATTGGAAATATGAATTTGTCTCTTTTCTCTTGCATCCCACTTTCCATATTTAAAACCCAGCTTCTAGACACTCCATGTCCCCAATATACCATTCTTTAAAAAAAATGACATAGCTACAGCCTGAGATAGATTTGTTTCATCAATTTCTGATACCAAATGAAATAATATGATAAAAAAAGTAAAATATAAAAATACACTCCTTCTGTAGCATAACAATTCTGAGATTCTGTGATATAGCCCATTATGTCAGTTGATGAGAGACAGGACTTCACATTCTCAAAGAGAAATGTCTCAGATAACCTGAAAGAATCCTTTCAATTTATGAAAATTCAATAAACTTGTGGCAGATATAAGGAAGTATTTGTTTATCAGAGGGTAGAAAGAATATTTCAAGATCTTACAACAATATATATTGAGAGAGCACCTTTAACTTAACAATATTTTTTTTTTTTTTTTTTTAAAGCAACACAGCACGGGAAACAGGCCCTTCGGCCCAACGAGCCCGCGCCACCGTAATACCAAATACAAATCATTATCCTATTTTAATAGTCCTATATAATAGTATATATATTAATCCTAATTTGGAAAATTTTCACCATAGGGACAATTTGTTACCCAATCAGCCTAAGAGCGAATTTTTGGGTTGTGGGAGGAAACCGGAGTGCCCGGAGAAAACCCACGCAACCACGGGGAGAACGCGCAAACTCCCGCAGACACCGGCCCAATTCCAAGTGTCTGCACAGCCACATCGATAGTCTCTGAGCTGTCATGGTGCCCTTCAGATGGTCCACATAAAGCACTCATATACGACATGAGGTACCAGGCAACCCATGAATCAACATCCAAGAGCTGTACCCGCACCACCTGCCGAATGCGTGCTCAAATTATGGACCGAATTACCTGTGGAAAAAAGCCGTAGTTAAACAGTCCTAATATATCCCTCTATCTGCATACCGCTCATGTGGCTGTCCAAGAGACCCTTAAACAGCCCCAGCGTGCCTGCTCCCACCACCTTACTCGGCAGTGCATTCCACACCCCCACTACCCTTTGTGTGAAAAACTGCCCTCTAATATTCGTCCTATACATAGCCCCCCTCACCCTATGGCCATGACCCCTCGTCCTATCCATTTCTAAAGGTGGAAAAAGTTTACCTCCATTTACTCTATCTATACCCCTTATAATCTTATACACCTCTATGAGATCCCCTCTAAGCCGACGTCTTTCAAGGGAAAACAACCCCAGTCTATCTAATCGTTCCTCATAGGACAGTCCTTCCATACCAGGCAGCATCCTGGTAAACCTCCTCTGCACTCTCTCCAAGGACTCCACATCCTTCCGATAGTACGGAGACCAGAACTGGGCGCAGTATTCCAAGTGAGGCCTAACCAAAGTTGTATACAACTGCAACATCAAACTCCTACTCTTATATTCTATACCCTTTTCTATGAAAGCTAACATACTATACGCCTTCTTTGTCACCTTCTCCACCTGTGAGGACACCTTCAGAGACTTGTGAACCTGCACCCCCAAGTCTCTCTGCGTCTCTATTGTCCTTATAGTTTTACCTTTTATCCTATAATTCTCTTCTACATTTTTCCGGCCAAAATGCATCACCTCGCATTTTTCCGGATTAAATTCCATTTGCCATCTATCTGCCCAATCTACCAACCTGTCTATGTCCTGTTGTATTGCCTGACACTGCTCTTCTGTACCCGCCAATCCAAGCATCTTGGTGTCATCAGCAAATTTGCTGATCTCACCACCTACCCCTACTTCCAATATTCCTAAGATAAACATTATGAAACAAAATTTAAGCTACATTGGCAGATGTAAGCCCAGATATCTAACAGCTTGACTTTGAAGAGCAGCTTAACGTAGGAAAATAAGGAAGATAGGCAAAGTGATTTAGGAAAGAAATTCCAGAACTTTAGGACCCAAGTATGTGAAGGAATGGTACAGGAAAAAGCAGCTGGTCATGGGAATACAGGAAAAGATTGGTCAAAAGGGAAATATAAATGAGCAGCCCTGCTAATGGTTAAAAAAACACGTGAAGAGTGATTCTAACATGAAATATGGAGAAAAGTGAGCTAAAGTGATTAGCTTTGTCTTTTGGGCAGTGATTAACTGCAACACCGTCTAGGGACATTTTGACAATGCATGAGAAGTGGCAGCTGATAAATCTGAAAGACATAAATTACATTTGCTTAAAACAACTTTTTTTTAGCAAATTACTTAAAATTAACATTTAGATGTTTAGAATACTTAAGAATCAGCATTATCCAGGCACTGTTAGTGACATAGGATCACTTTTTCTAAGCAATGTTGCAGGGTCAATCAAAGGCCAATGGTGTCAGATTAAGAAAGCTATACTGGCAAGCATCTAATGCCCTGATAAATGGTTTTAACACAAATCTAAATTGAGGTATGAAATAGCATACAAATGCAGAATAGAGCATTTGGCGAAGAATCAATGCCATAATTTCATCAGTAAATTTGAGTTAAAATATTGTTCTTGTTAAACACCAAGAAATTTGTTTCTGTTCTTGCAAGTTATGAAGTTTAGATTTCAAAAATTCTATGTAATTACGTAACTGTACAGACACTCAAGATTCGGGGACTTTCAAGTAAATCTACTGATTTCCCTGTTGAGAATTGGTTTTCCGACTTGAAAATAGGGAATGCAGAAACTCTGTTTATACAATTTTTCATAGTTGTATGTATTTCTATATAAGTACACCTGGGTCTATGTTACTCAATGGATATAGCTCATTTCAAGTCCACATTTTCTAAATTCAGTTTTACATGGTCAACTATATAATTTAATCTGATAAATTAAACTGTACTCATACAATATGCCATCACAATCCACGGTATCCATCGTCACTCTCTTTTACAGCATGAACAAGTCAACAACTCTTAATGTGGGAGGTTATGGGAACTGATTTCATAAAGATTAACCACAGGTTCAGTGGGAAAGTCAAATCATTTTAATCCAGATGAGACAAGATGACTGAGCCTTATAACAACTGGAATATAAACAAACAGACACCAAGATTAAAAAGTGAAAATGCACAACTGATGAATCAGCATCTGAATCAGATACTTTTGCAGTCCAACATCTTTTTGGAATGATGTGCTTCAGATTATCAGCATGTTGGGATCTTCAAACATTTTCCTTTTTTTATTTTATTTAAAATATTTTAACCCTCAATTGACATCTATCTAATTACCACCCCAGCCAATTGACCCCAAATCCCGATCACTGCCCTAAGCACCACCTCCACAAATTATCAACCCCCTCCCCCACACCTTCCTTCCCTCCAATACGCCTCTCCCATCGGCACTGCCCAGCCGTGCCTCTGACCACTTGGGGGCTTCAATGGCCTCTGGTCCCACCAGTAAGCTCACTGGTGTGGACCTTGATTGGCGAGGGGACTAAGGTAAGTAAGCCAGGAATCAGCAAGATTGCAAGAGGCAAGAAAGCAGATATGAACCCGATTTTATACCTTTTGCCCTATCTTATTGGCTTGCCATGCCGAATGGCTGGAGTGGTCAACCAGTAAAATGCCAGTCAAGGTTTGTCCTTTGAGAATATTTCTAAAATTGAAATGCAAAAGTTCAAGACTTCCTTGTCGCTTAAAACAAGACCCCAGTGAAACAATAACATGACAGATATTTCCATGTGGCCTGAAGTTCCTTCCTATTGCAATGACTAACCTAGGTTTTTAAATTGACAGGTACAATGCAATGACCAAACGCTTCATGCACAAGTGTGGTTGCTGTGTGCCAAAGACTTACATGAAAAAGACTGCGTTTCTGCAATGTGAAACGGGATTCCCAAAATTCATGGAATACATTGTGTTGAAAAGTTGTGAATGTGATTATCAGTTCTGTAAGGGTAAATCCAAATACTAATTTTAAAACTATCTAATTAAATAGAATTATCAAATGCAACTTAACTGTTAAAGTTCTCAGATTATTTTAGCTCCTTTGATTTAAATGTTGTTCCTTTGATTAATTTAAATAAAAATGATCCAAAGGTCTTTATATCTCCATTGTCAATTCTTGGTGTATTGTGAAATGGATTACTTAATCAAGTGCAAGATGTCAATGCTGGAGAATAAAACCGAGGCCCAAATTTTCATGCCTCTGTCCATGTCGAAATGTCGAACTGAAGAAAAAAATTGGGGATGGGACACAGAAGTCCCAATGCATTTCCAGCTCTGTGTACTGTTTTTGGCACTGGATAAGTGTGCAGGAAATGAACCTAGCTGTATTGCAGGGACTGATATTTCATACTCCATATCTGCAATGTTTGAGATGTTAAGCCAGCTCTTTGATGAATCGCGTTTATTAACCCCAGAAGACATATGAACCATAGTTCATAGTTCCCCAGTTTGGGGAACATTTTGAAAGGTCTTACCAATGCTCCCTCCACAGCCCTTTTATGAACACCATGCCCATTGACCCAGTATGCACCCTAAACAGAAACAATGGGTCACACAACAACAGTACATGCTGAATTGCTGGGAGGAAAAGAAAATCACCCATTCAGAAATCTACTTTAAACAAAACCACTATTTTTACAATTCTATAAAAGTGTCAGTCAGATGAGCCACTCATAACATCAACATCAGGATCTTTCCCTTCACATCTCTTAATTTCATCCAATGAAAATATCAGCACTGACAAATCAGATCATGTAACCTCAAAGATTTCAAAGGAAGCATACTCATTTTCACTTGTAAAGACAAAACCCCTGTTGAATTAATCAATTTGTGAGTCATGTAGCTCAGCCAACCTTTCATAATGAGCCCATTTTGAAGTTTCTGTTTATACAAGTCAAAAGCTGAGAATTCTGCACTGACTAACTCTCATCGCATTTTCCCAAATATATGTCCACCTTCTACAATGCACAAGTCAAAAATGTATGGAATATTCTCCAATTGCTTATATAGCAACCTTTATGTAATGAAATGCCCCACAGATTAACTGGAACATAATAAGACAAAGCATGGCATTGAGTTACATAAGGAGACATTGGCTGGAATTCTCCCACCTTGCCCGCTACAGAATTAGCCCAGGCAAGGGTCCAACAACTGATATCTTCATTGATCTCGACTTTTACCCAAGCGAGGCCGTAAAATCCCACCCATTAACTCAGATGAACAAAATCCTGACCAAAGATATTGGGTGGGATTTTCTGCAGTCCCATAGTGCATTTCATTGTGGTGGAAGCAGCCCGTTATTGGCAGGCTGTCATCAGGGTTTCTCATTTATGCATCCTTGCCACTGGGAAATCTGCAGTCGGGGTTTGCCATTGGTTGGACTTGAAGTTCCTGATGACAAGAACGTTCAGAAAATTCTGGCCATGGATTTTAAATAAGATCTTACAGAATGAAAGCAATGTAGAGTGTCAGAGAAGTGAAGGGAAGAAATGCCAGAGTTTGGGGTCTGGGCAACTAAAGAAGCAGCCAACAATGGTGGATCAGTGAATTGTGAATGCATAAAAGGCAAGAATTAGAGGAATGCAGATAACTTAGGCTTATGAGGCTGGAGGTGATTATGGAGATAGGGAAAAATGAAGTCGTGGAGGGATCTGAAAATAAGGACAAGAATTTTAAGTCAAGATATTGCTTGACTGGGATCCAATGGAAGTCAGCAAGCACAAGCATAAGGGACCAAATGACCTCCTCCTGCTTCTAATTCATACATTCATACGCAATAAGTAAAAGTATTCAATGTTGAAAGGAACAGCCAGTTTTTCTGCAAGTGCAGAATTGAATCCAGGAAGCTATGTTATGAGTTAGGGCAAGCGCAGCAGAGTTTTGATGGCCTCAAGTTTATGGAAGATAGAATGTGGCAGGCTAGCCAGGAGTGTGTTGGAATAGTCAGATCTGGAGATAGCAATGGCTTTCTCCTGTCACTCCTAACTTTGCATATGGGGAGCGTCATGATAAGCTGGATCCAGCTAGATACCAAGCTCACACCTTCAAAGTATTTCAATGATACTCATCTGACATAATGAGTAAGGCTACCAGACTTCCCGAATGGCATTATTAATTAAGGTTCAAATTCCCATTCCAGTTTTACAGCTGAGACTTTCAACTTACACAGGTGAAATGATCACAAATCTTCATTAGCACATCAATGATGCAGACAGCAGCATCAAGATGTGGGTGTAGACATTTTTTCAATGCCTCACCACTCAAACACAACAAAAACATATTTTATAAATAGTGAACGCAAACCACTGAAATGCTCTGAAACTTTGCCAAAATGGCAAATGCATGATTAATATCTTGCAATATGTGCTGAAGGTGAGAGATCTTCATATTGGACAATGGATCATTTTCAATTCAGTTGGCCAGCAACATCATACCCAAGTACAGCACGGTATTGGATACAGATCAAAGCTCTCTTTACATTGTCCCCAATAAACACCTAGAAAGTAAAGCTGCTTCTACATTAATATTTCCTGAACTGGGTTTGATCCAACACTGGGATTCCAAGGCCTCATTCAGGGTTTTGCAGTAACTCTGGCCACTTTAAAGTGAATGATATAACCTTCCAGCTCAACCAATTAAAGTATTTTTAAACTTTGTGGACCAGCCAGTCCATTAACAGCAAACACATTAAGAAATTGGTTGGAGGATTTGCAAATAAAGAAAAATAAAGTCAGCAGCAAAGTCAACGCAAAAATGAAAAGATGAACAGATAGTAGGGAGGAGCGGACTCCGAGCTGGGACATATGGAAGCAGGAGAAACGGACAGGTAAAGAGGTGGCAGGGGAGGGAGGGGAGCAGCAAGAGAGGGCAGGCAGGCGAGCAGATGAAGGAGAGGTTGAGCGCAGAGGGGAGGTACAGTGTAAAGCTCCCTCTACACTATCCCCATCAAACACTCCCAGGACAGGTACAACACAAGGTCATAGAATCAAAGAAACCCTACAGTGCCAGAGGCCATTTGGCCCATCAAGTCTGCATTGACGACAATCCCATCTAGGCCCTATCCCTGAAAACCCACATATTTACCTCACTAATCCCTCTAACTTAAGCATACCTGGACACTAAGAAGCAATTTAGCATTGCCAACTCACCTAACCTGAGCACCTTTGAACTGTGAGAGGAAACTGGAACACTTCGAAATCGCACACAGACGTAGGGAGAATGTGCAAACTCCACACAGACAGTAACCCAAGCCGAGAATCAAACCAGGTCCCTGGAGCTGTGTATTGCTAATCATTTATTAGCAATTTATTAGCAATAGAGTATTGCTAATCACTATTGCTGCCCTTTCAGATACAAAGTAAATCTTCCCTTGCTTTGCTCCAGCCAAACAATTCCAGGATAGGTACAGCACAGAATTAGAGACAAAATAAGCTCCTCTACACTGTCACCATCAAGTATATAAAATAGTTTAGCAACATAACTGATAGCATGTTGCATTGGAATGTACCTTCTGGCATCAGTTATAATTTTGTTGAGGGCAGAGACGTGGTTAACAGACAGAGTAGAAATGAAGGATGGGTGCATATTCAGATCGACAACTTATAACAACTGATATTCCCCATCAATCTATATTAGTGACTTCCCTTTTCATCATAGTTACCAATGACTTGATTGGGGAAAGAGAGATTCATGTCCAGATTTGTGGATAGCACCAAACACAACATATAATGCAAATGGGAGCTGGAAGTTAGAAAGCAACATAAAACACCGAGGACAAAACAGGCCAATGTAATTCAACATGGGGAAATGTGAATTTGGGCAACAGCAGAAAGATTTAATGATCATTGGAAAGAAGCTCAGACATTAGTGCAGAAGTACAGAATAACAAAGAGGATTATGGAATCATTGCCTTAATTTCAAAGAAGCAACAGGATATCAAAGAAGAAACAATGGAAACTTGTTAGATTGCTACGGCTATATATCATGGGAATTTTAATTTTCATACAGACCGAAAAATAAAGATGGGTAAAGGTAGCATCTTTGATGACAAATTCATAGAATATTTTCAGATAGTTTCTTAGTGCAGCATATTCTGGAGCCTCCCAAACAAAAGGCTACACTAAAACAGGTATTGTGCATTGAGATATTAGCTTAATGGTGAAGGTGCTCCAAGGTAACAGTGATCATAATATGATTGAATTTTATATTCAGCTTCAGGCAAATATAAGAGCATGAAGGCAGAGCTAAAGTGAAGTGGCAATTTATGTTAAGAAACTGGGCAATAGAGATGCAGTGGCAGATAAATAAAGGGGTATGTCAAAATACACAGCACAGATACATTCCAGCAAGAAAGAAAAGTTCCAAATGGAAGACACACAATCTGTGCTGATGTTTAAAGTAAAAAGTAGTATCTAACTTAAAGAAAAAGCATATAATTGTGCAAAAGGTGGGTAGGTGGTCAGAAAATGGACAGAATATTAAACAAAAGCGAAGAATGTCTCAAAGATTAATGAAGGAATATAAGAATAAGCTAACTAGAAAAGGTAACGGTTTCTATAAATATTTGAAAAAGAAAACAGTTAAAATGAGTGCTGGTCCTATAAAAAGTGAGCCTGAAAATTAATAATGGAAAATAAGGAGATAGCAGATGAATTGGTATTTTGCAACAGTCTTCACAATAAAAAAGGTACAAGTAACATCCCTGGATGATACAAGTAAATCAGGAATTGAAAGGGAAGGTGGTATTCAAGAAAATGACAATCACTAGCGACTTGTATTACAGAAATTGTGAAGCTGTAATTTGACAAGTTCCCAGAACTTTCATTTGAAGATTTTTGAAAAAATAACATGTGCTGTGGATAAAGTAGCATTTGTAGATGTAGTACACTTAGCATTTCAGAAGACATCTGATCAGGTGCCAGGTTAATGTGGAAAATAAAAGCACAATCTGTAGATTGTAACATATTGGCATGGATAGAAAATTGGGTAGCTAACAGGAAACAGAAGTAGGCATAAGTAAATCAGTTTCTGGTTGGCAAATGGAACATATGATGTGCCAAAGAGATCAATGCTGAGGCTTCAATTTTTCATAGTTTATATTAATGCATTGGATGAATGGGCTTAACGTAAGGTTGCTAAATTTGCTGATGCTACATAAATTGGTAGGAAAGCAAATTAAAAGAGAACATAAGTAAGCCACAGAAGAATGCAGATAGCATTGTGAGTGAACAAAGATATAGCAAATGGAGTAAAAGATGCAAAAATGCATATTTGTCCATTTTGACAGGAAGAATTCAAAAATATATTATTGAAATGTTGAGAGATTGCAGAGCTCTGGGATGCAGAAAGATTAGTGTATCCTGCTGCATGAATCATAAAAGATTACTATATGTATACAACAGGTAATTTGAAAGCTAGGCAAATGTTATTGCATTGTAGGGAGAATTGAGTACAAAATTAGGGAGGTTATGCTTCAGTTCTGCAGGGCATTGGCCGGTATATTGTATGCTGGACCTGGAATGGGCATGTTGCCTATTGAGGAAAAGCTGGGCTTGTGTCCACTGCAGTTTAGAAAAGTAAGAGGCAATTTGACTGAAACATACAAGATCCTGAGAGTACTTACCAAGTGGAAGGTCTATCTGAGATCTACATTGGGACCTTTGCTTCTTCTGATGTATATATTATTGATCTTGATCTAGATCTTGGTGTGCAGGGGACAATTTCAATGTTTGGGGACAACAGAAAACTTGGAAGTGCTGCAAAGTATGAAAAGGATAGTCAAATTGGTGGATTGGGCAGATAGATAATAGATGAATTTCAAAGCAGAGAAACAAGGGATGATACATTTTGATAAGGAAGAAAATGGAGAAATGATATATAAGGGACAAAATTCTTAATGGGTGCACGAGCAGAAGAACCCAGGTGTATATATGCATACGTCATTAAAGGTATCAGGATTGGTAGAGAGAGTAGTTGATAAATTATATAGTTTTTTAGGATTTATTCATTAGGGAAGTAGAGTACAAGAGGTAATAGAAGATATCAGTTTGTGCATTGCGTATGGCTCTGGAAGGATATGAACACATTGGAAAGGATGCAGAAGAAGTCTGCAGAAATGGTTCCAGGCTTGAAAAACGTCAGGATACATTAGAGGGTTTGGAACTGTTCTCCTCAGAGAGAAAAGGCTAAGAGGAGATTTGATGGAGATATTAAAAACCACGTGGGGACTGGATAGAATAGATGGGGAGAAACTGCTCCTGCTCCAGAGAAGGATCAAGAATGAGAGCATTCTGACTTAAAGTGATTTGAAGAGAAGAAAATACAATCTGAAAAAGCACTTTTCCACACAAGTCTTTCAGGTCTGGAGTGCTCTGCCTATAAGTTGGTGGAGACAGATTCAAACGAAGCATTCAGAAGGCATTAGATGATTCCTTGAATAGAAGCAAAGCACATATGCATGGGGGAGAGACAGAGAAATGGCACCAATCACGATTCTAGTTTGCAGGGCCAGTCCAGGCACGTCTGTGTCTAATAATTCTGTGATGGGTGTACCTGGAGAGGATGGCTCTTCCCGTAGCAGCATTTAGAACAGTACCACTGTGTCGCCTGATTAAGACAGAGATGAGGAAAATCTTTTTCTCTCAGGGAGTCATGATCTTTGGAACTCTCTTACCCAAAATGGAATAGAAGCAGAATGTTTGATTATTTTTAAGGCAGAGATAGATAGGATCATCATGAGCAAGGGGAATAAAAGGTTGTTGAGGATGGGTGGGAATGTGAAACAGAGATTAAAAGCAGATCTGCCATGATCTTATTGAGTGCACAACAATTTACGTGCCCAATCACCTGCTCCTGTTCCTAATTTCTATTCTTGAATAACGAGGACCTGAAAGAAATTAGTGAGTTTAAAAAAAGTACAGGAGAAATTAATGGGACCAAAACTGGATAAACCCACTGGTTTGGTGATCTACATTTGTGTCTACATGTATTTCCTCCAGGTGCTGTGGTTTCTTCTCACAGTCTGAAAAGATGTGCTGGTTAGGCTAAGTTCTCCCTCAGTGTACCTGAACAGGCACCAGAGTGTGGCAACTAGGGGATTTTCACAGTATCTTCATTGTAGTGTTAATGTAAGCTTACTTAAGACATGAATAAAAATAAACTTAAAAAATAAATTTAAACATCCAAGAGTATTGAATGTAGAGATGGTGAATAGATTGGTGAAAGGCATCTACTGGAATATTGGAATAATCTTGCCAATTGAAGGGTGGAAAATGTAACCATATTATTTAATAAAGGAGGGGGAGAGAAAACAGGGAATGACTAACATATAAGCCTGACATCCAAAATCTGTTATAAATGATGTGGTAACTGGACATTTAGAAAATAATTGTAGAATTGGGCAGTCAACGTGGATTTATGAAAGATAAAGACAAGTTGGACAAATATTTTAATGTTTTTGAAGATGTTGTTCACAGGATAGATAAGAGGAACCAGTGGAGATGGTAAATTTGAATTTTCAGAATGTTTTCAAGAAGGTCCTACATAAGAGATTAACAAAAGTAAACAAAATGTGAGCTCACTGGCACAGAATGAGGATTAGTTAAAAGACAGTAGTAATAAATAGGTTTTGATTAATAGATACTGCAATAGATACTACTATTCACAACCCTATTAATGATTTGAGTGCGGAGACAAAATGTAATACTTCCAATTGGCTGATCATGTAAAATTAGATGGGAATGTGAGTTATGAGAAGGATACAAAGTGTCTTTGAGGAAACTTAGACAGATAAAGTGAATAGGAGAAAATAGGAGATAGAATATAGTGTGAAAAAATATGAAGTATGATGAAATGTCACAGATCTGCCTAATAACAGTAGCAAAAAGGCATGATAGGATGCGCACTCCAAGCAACAGGGAGAAATAAGCCTAACAACAGCCATGGCTAGCTTTTAAAAGCTGTGATTTTCCCAGTAACAAAATTAGTAGGCATCTAGACAGAACCATTTCCTATTTATAGGAAACAGCTTACCTAAATGACTGACAGATTAATAGAGGTATACACATGGTAATTTCGAAAGTCAGGGAATTTGAGAGTTTCCAACAGCCAACCACACAAAATAAAGGATCAATCAAGAATCAAAGAAGACCAATCTTGATTTCATTAATCAGTGTGTAGAAGACTGGGTACCAACAAAGCAAATCCATATGTTCCCCACCTGGAAACCATGGATGAACAAGGATATTCACTGCTTGCTGAAGTCCTAGTCTGAGGCATTCAATTCACATGACATTGACCTATATAAGAAAGCCAGATACAATCTAAGGAGATTCATCGAAGATGCCATAAGACAATACCAGACTAAGCTAGAGTCCCAGGCTAGCCACACTGACCCCCGCCGACTATGGCAAAGTCTGCAAGATGTGACACGCTACAAGATAAAGGGATGTAAAATTGAACACATCCCTCCTTGATGAGCTCAATGCATTCCACGCCTGTTTTGAGCAAGAGATCAGCGAGATCATGCCCAGGAAGCCCTGGGTGAACTTGTATCTGGGATCACCATTGCAGACATCAAAGCAGCTTCCTTGAAAGTTTAGCCACAGAAAGCAACTGGTCAGGATGGGTGCCCGGACGAGAATTCAGATCCTGTGTGGATCAGAAGGTGGAAGTATTCACAAATATCTTTAACCTCTCTTTACAACAATCTGAGGTCTCTATCTGCTTCAAAAGATGACCATCATCCTGGTACCCAAGTAAAAGCAACCAGCGTGCCTTAATGACTATCTACTGGTGGCTCTGACATCCATCACTATGAAGTGCTTTGAAAGATTAGTCATGGCATGAATCAATTTCAGCTTCCTGGACTACCTAGGCCTACTGCCACATCAGGTCCACAGCAGACGCCAATTAGCTGGCACTGCATTCAACCCTGGAACACCTAAATAACAAGGACACCTATGTCAGACTCCTATTTATTGACTACAGCTCAGTCTTCAACACTATTATTCCCACAAAACTCATCTCCAAACTCCATGGCCTGGGCCTCGGCTCCTACCTCTGCGACTGGATCCTGAATTTCCTAACTCACAGGCCACAATCACTAGAGTCATAGAGGTTTATAGCATGGAAACAGGTCCTTCAGCCCCACTTGTCCATGCTGCCTTTTTTTTCAAGTAATCCCAATTACCCACATTTGGCACATAACCCTCTATCCCTATCTTACACATATAACTATTGAAATGCTTTTTGAAAGACAAAATTGTACCTGCCCCTATTACTATCTCCGGCACTCACCACCCTCTGTGTGAAAAAATTGCCTCTCTGGAAACTTATATATATATCTCCTCTCTCACCACTAATGTCAACAAATTAGTCCTCTAATTTTAGACTCCTTTGCATTTGAGAAAAGATATTGACTATTTAGTTGAATTGTACCCCTCGTTATTTTATACATCTCTATAAGATCATCCCTCAGCCTCCTACACTCCAGAGAAAAAAATCCCAGTCTATCTTCCTCTCCTTACAACTCAAACCATCAAGTCCTGGTAGCATCCTAGTAAATCTTTTTTTTGCACTCTTTCTCATTTAGTAATATCTTTTCTATAATAGTGACCAGAACTGCACAAAGTATTCCAAGCGTGGTCTTACCAATATCTTGTACAACTTCGACAAGACATCCCAATGACTATATTCAATGTTTTGACTGATGAAATCAAGCATGCTAAATGCTTGTCCCACTTGTCCCCTTGTGACTCCACTTTCAAGGAGCTATGAACATTTACCCCTAGATCTCTTTGTTCTATAACTCACCCCAATGCTCTACTATAACTGAGTATGGGTAGGCAACAAAACCTCCTCCATGATCATCCTCAACACCGGAGCCCCTCAAGGCTCTGCTCTCAGCCTCCTATCACACTTCTTACATACCTATGACTATGCGGCCAAATTCACCTCCAATTTGATTTTCAAGTTTGCTGATGACACTACTGTAGCGGTTCGGATCTCAAATGATGATGAGACAGAATACAAGAATGGGATTGAGAATCTGGTGAACTGGTGCAGCAACAATAATCTCTCCCTCAATGTCAACAAAACAAAAAAGAACATGCCCCTGTCTACATCAATGGGAACAAAGTAGAAAGAGTTGAGAGTCAAGAGTTTCAAGTTTTTATGTGTACTGATCACCAACATGTCCTGGCCCCCCCATGCTGACACAATAATTAAGAAAGCCCATCAACATCTTTACTTTCTCAGAAGATTAAGAAAATTTAGCATGTCAGATATGACTCTCACCAACTTTTACAGATTCACTATAGAAAGGATTCTTTCTGGATGTATCACAGCTTAGTATGGCTCCTGCTCTGCCCAAGATTGCAAGGGACTACAAAAATAATGTAAAGAATGTAACCCAACCCATCACACAAACCAGCCTCCCAGACATTGACTTTGTCTATATTTCCCGCTGACTCGGCAAAATAGCCAGCACAATTAAGGACGCCACACGCCCCAGACATTTTCTCTTTCACCTTCTTCCAACGGGAAAACGATATAAAAGTCTGACGTTACGTACCAACCAACTCAAGACCAGCTTCTTCCCCGCTGTTGTCAAACTTTTCAATGGACTTCCTTGCACTAAGATGATCTTTCTCTAAACCCTAGCTATGCCTGTAACACTACATTCTGCATTTTCTAGTTTCTTTCTCTATGAACAGTATGTTTTGTCTGTGTAGCTGCAAGAAGTAACACTTTTCACTGTGTGCTAATACATGTGACAATTATAAATCAAATCAATGAGGAAAAACTGTAGAATTACCAGAACTCAGAAGCAGGCAGGCCAGTTTACATCTAGCAGTTGAGAGACAAGTTTGTATCTAACAGCCTAAGAAGCCAGTCCACAATTTACAACCAGGAGGCTAGGCCTGCATCTAAGTCTTGGAGCCAAAGCAGTGCAGAAACCTCGGTGAAGACGGTTTAAATATCTTCACTGGATCAGGAAAAAACATTTCCCAGAATTAATCCTCAGCCATATTGTTTGGTAACAATAAACTGGATTAGACTTACAGACTTATCTAATTTGGATGTTGTTGGGAAGGGGGAAGTCTTAAGGAGGTCAGGAATCGGAGATATATTTTGGAACAAGAGTTCATTTCTACATAAACTGTTTGCATTTAGTGATTCATATACTTAATTGCTGACAGTACTGTAGTCCTGTTCATGTGTACGTGTCTTTAATTTAAAGTTTTTAATAATTGTATTACAACGGGATGGGTATTCTCACTGAGCATTCATGACTCCTAACACCAATACAAGAACAAAATTCCACCAGTAACCAGCGTTACAAGTTAAGAACATAAGAAAAAGGAGCAGGAGTAGGCCATCCAGCCCCTCGAGCCTGCCCCGCCATTCAATAAGATCATGGCTGATCTGTAGTCGTTCAATACCACTTTCTCGCTTTCTCCCCATTGGGACGGTCTTGTGGATAACAGTGTGGTTCATGTCAAAAAATTGGGGGCTTGAATCTGGGATCCCAAAAAACTTAATTCTTTGGTTGTAGGAGACTTTTGACTTTTTAAATGCAATGTAAGTGACGACCATGTGGAACTAAATGTGAATGTGTTATTTTAAGTAATAAAGCTGCAGAAAGAACATAGAACGTAGAACAATATAGCACAAACAGGCCCTTCGGCCCACGAGTTGAGCTGATCATATCTACCAATCCACTAACATATGTATAACCCCCTATCCTATTCTTTTCCAAATACTCATCCAGAAGTCTCTTAAAAGACCCCAGTGAGTTTGCCTCAACAACCTCCGATGGCAGTCGGTTCCATTCACTCACCACCCTCTGAGTGAAAAACCTACCCCTGACATCTCCTTTGTATTTGCTTCCCAGCACCTTAAATCTGTGTCCTCTCGTAGTGACCATTTCAGCTCGGGGAAATAGTCTCTGAGAGTCCACCCTATCTATCCCTCTCACCATTTTATAAACCTCTATCAGGTCGCCTCTCAACCTACGTCTCTCCAGTGAGAAGAGTCCCAGCTCCCTCAACCTATCTTCATAAGGCCTGCCTCCCAATCCAGGCAGCATCCTTGTAAATCTCCTCTGAACTCTCTCAGTAGCCTCTACATCCTTCCTATAATGAGGCGACCAGAACTGCGCACAATACTCCAACTGGAGTCTGAAAAGAGTCTTTTAGAGCTGCATCATTACCTCCTGACTCCTAAACTCTATTCCTGGATTAATGAAGGCCAGTATACCGTACGCCTTGTTGACCACTTCCCCCACCTGTAAGGCCGATTTAAGAGTCCTATGGACCCGAACCCCGAGATCCTTCTGCTCTACAACACAGCTAAGACTCCTACCCCTTACATTGTACTCCTCATCCCATTATTCCTGCCAAAATGGACCACTACACTTTTATCTGCATTGAAGTCCATCTGCCACTTCTCCGCCCAGTCTTGCATCCTGTTTATGTCCCACTGCAACTTTTGGCATCCCTCCAGACCATCCACAACACCACCGATCTTTGTATCGTCGGCGAACTTGCTAACCCATCCCTCCACTTCCTCATCCAGATCATTTATGAAAATGACAAACAGCAGGGGTCCCAGAACAGATCCCTGGGGCACTCCATTGGTTACCGACCTCCATGCAGAACAAGACCCATCCACAACCACTCTCTGCCTTCTGCCGGCAAGCCAGTTCTGGATCCACGAGGCCAAAGCCCCTTGGATCCCATGCCCTCTCACCTTCTCCAGAAGCCTTGTATGTGGGACCTTATCAAATGCCTTACTAAAGTCCATGTACACTACGTCCTTTCTTCGTCAGTGTGTTCAGTCACATTTTTGAAGAACTCAACTAGGCTCGAAAGGCACGACCTGCCCTTGACAAAACCATGCTGAGTATTTCTAATCAGTCCAAACTTCTCCAAATGTTCATATATCTTATCCCTCAGAAGCCTCTCCATCAGCTTACCAACCACTGAAGTCAAACTCACCGGTCGGTAATTTCCAGGACTATCCCTGTTCCCTTTCTTAAAGATAGGAACCACATCCGCAATCCTCCAATCCTCCGGAACCTCTTTCACTTTCCATCGTGAATACCGAGGCAAAGAACTCGTTAAGCACCTCTGCCATTTCTTTCGGATTCACATAGACTTTTCCCCCTTCACCTTTTATAGGTCCTATCCCTTCTCTTCTCATCCTTTTACTTTTCACATATTTGTAGAAGGCCTTGGGATTCTCCTTAATCTTACCTGCCAAGGCCTTCTCATGACCCCTTCTAGCTCTCCTAATTTCCTTTTTAAGTTCCCTTCTACACACCTTATACTCCTCTAGATCCCTAACATCCCCTAGCTCCCTGAACCTTTTATATACCATTTTTTTCTTCCTAACTAGGCTCACCACTACCTTCGTGCACCACAGTTCCTGCGTCCCACCAGAACCTCCTTGGCTCTTCGGAACATTGTCTTGCAGTGCCCTAGACAAACATTCCTTGAAAAACCACCACTTCCCTTCTGTACTCTTCCCCAAGAACACCTCCTTCCAGTTTATGCGTCCAATTACCTGCCTAATGTTTTCATATTTCCCTTACTCCAGACATACACCTGCCTAGCCGGCCTGATCCTATCTCTTTCTATCGCTATCGTGAAAGAGATAGAATTGCAGCTGTTGTAGATGCGCCAAGTTTGGTGGCGTTTAAGAGGTTAATTGATAAGTATATGGAAGAGAAGGGAATGGTTTAGTTTGGAGGGGCATTGCTTTTTATTTTGGTCAGCACAACATCGAAGGCCGAAGGGCCTGTTCTGTGCTGTAATGTTCTATGTTCTATGTTCTAATTATGATCTCCATTCCCAAGATGCTCACCTACCGTGTGATCCGACACCTGCCCTGGCTTATTAGCAAGCACCAGGTCAAGTACAGCCTCTCCTCTCGTAGGCCTTTCCACGTACTGTGTCAGGAAACTTTCCTGAACATACCTAACAAACTCCGCACCATCCAAACCCCTTACCCTTGGGATATTCCGTCGATGTTTGGGAAATTGAAATCTCCCATCACGACAACCCTGTTATTTCTACATCTGTCTAGGATCTGTTTCCCTATCTGCACCTCAAGTTCCCTGCCGCTGCTGGGCGGCCTATAGAATACCAGCAACCCAGCAAAGTTATTGAGCCTTTGCTGTTCCTAACGTCCACCCACAGAGACTCTGTAGACAATCCCTCCCCGTCTTCCACCTTCTCTACAGCCCTGACACTGTCCCTGATCAACATTGCCACACCACCTCCTCTTTTGCCTCCAACCCTGTCCCACCTGAAGTACCCAGTCCTGTCCCTGAGACAGCCAAGTCTCTGTAATGGCCACCACATCACACTCCCAAGCAGCAATCCTCGCCCTAAGCTCATCTACCTTATTTACTACACTCCTGGCATTAAAATAGACACACCTCAGCCCCTCAGTCAGGATATTTCCCTTTTCCACCACCTGCCTAACCCACCTCTCAAAGTGCCTACAGTCCTTCCCTACCTGGGAACTCACCATCCCATCCGTATTCCCACCCCCAGATCAGGTGGACGAAAGAGAAAGTGAGGGCACTTTCGGATTAGTGGAAAGAGTTTAAAAGAGAAATGGAACAAGCTGCAAGGTAAGAAAGAGACAACGACAGATTTCCATTTTAACAAACAAGTAGTAGAAAGCAAAATATTAGATCAGATGGTGGAGGAAGGTGGTTCTAAATGGAAAACTAGTGCAGAGATGTTCAGATATGTACAAGCTCTCCCAGAATTTGGGGAAAGCAGTGCAGAAACATTTTTTCATGCTTTTCAGAAAATAGCTAAATAGATGAAATACCACAAGACTCCTCTTACACACTGCTCTAATAGGTAGGAATAGTAAAGTGCCTTTATCAAAGAAAAGGTTTAGAACAATGAGACCTATATTAGCTATATTGGGTGCTATAAAGCTACATTGGGACCTATAAAGCTATATTGGGTGCTTATGAGTTGGAACCGGATGTTTACAGACAAAAGTTCTGAGCTGTGAGAAAACAGTTTGGACAGACTTGCAATGAATTCAAATAGTGAAACAAAGTCATTTTGATAGGTGGGCATCAAAATTAGAAGGAATTTGTGAAGTCCAAACTGAGATATTATATTGGAGAAATTTAGATTCATTGCTGAAAATGATTAGAACTCATGTTGAGGAGCAGAAAGTTAGAACTTCAGATAAACTGCAGAACTTGCAGGTAACTATAAGCTGAGTAATAGACTAAAGCTATTTTCATACCCACTTTTACATTGAAGAAAGCTAGAAACTGGGAAAATGAAAAGAGAGATCAGGATTCAAAATGGTCTGTTGGAGGAATGAGAAATATGAAAAAGAATTATATTTTTAATGTAATGAACTGCACCACAAGGGATCACAATGCTTGAGATTAAATGGTTAATCGGTTGGAGTTGTCAGTCTTAACTATGGCGAAATTAATTTTAACACTGGACACAAGAGATTGGTGCACAAGAAAAAGAGCAGACAAGAGGGATGAAAATTTCAGTACAACTTGTAAAGGAATGGAGTGACCAGCAGGTGGCAAATGTGTTCAAGGATTGTGTGTGCAAAGGAAAAGTATTTCGATGTGGACAGAATAGAATTGTAAAAGATATTAAAATTTTACAAGATACAGGCAAAAGCCAATCCCTAATGTTATGGGATTAAGATATTTATTGTTCAAAAGGGATATTGAAGGAAACGGTTCTGGTATGCTGTATTCACAGGAAAATGAAAGAAATGCCTTCAGTAAAGATAAGCTTAAAGAACAAAGAACAAACAGCACGGGAAACAGGCCCTTCAGCCCAACGAGCCTACGCCACCACCCCGATGTTCCCATCTCTACCCGCAATCCCTGTCCATGTTTATAGATCTATGGATTAAAAACAAATTTGAGACAATTTAGGGAGAATTTGTTTTGCCAATTTGCCTAAGAGCACATCTTTGGGATGTGGGAGGAAACCAGAGCACCCGGAGAAAACCCACGCAAGCACGGGGAGAATGCGCAAACTCCCACAGACACAGGCCCCAAATCCATGTATCTGCACAGCACAGCGATAGTCACTGAGCTGTCGTGTTGCCCATCAAATGGTCCAGGTCAAGCGTACACTAACGACTTGAAGCACTAGGATACTCTCGAAAAAAATCCAAGAGCAGCCCTCTCACGACCCATCACGTGTATGCCCCTTGTTAGACAACAAGGTGGACCAAAGCACCTGTAGGATAAAAACAAGTACATCAATATCATCTATTTACACACTTCCCAGGGACTCCCCAGGCTCATGATCCCTATTTTAAATCAGTTTCCTATACCCCTCCATTCCCATTCTGTTCATGTGCCCATCTAAGTGTTTCTTAAATAACTCCAGAGTACCTGCCTCCACCACTTTACTTGGCAGCGCATTCCATACCCCCATCACCCTCTGTGTGAAAAAAAGTAGCTTGAAGATGGCGGATGTTGCTATAGGCATGGTGGAAGACTTGCCCATTGCAGGTATTCAGTTCATTCTCGTGAATGATATAGCAGGATCACAGATGGTAGTTGTGCCTACTGTAGTCGAATAACCAGTAGAGAATCTAGCCATAAAGAAATTACAAATAGACCATCCTTTTTTTTTTCCGGATTGTGTAGCGATGTGACCAAAAGCCAAGACAAAGGAGGGAGGAGTTGTAAGCCCAGGACAAAGCCAGTGAGATCAAGTTCTCAGTTATGATTTTTAGCAAACTAAATAAGAGCGAGACACACAACGAGAACGAGATTGTGTTCAATTAAAAGAGATTAATTAAATTGCAGCAGGGTGATTCAGAACTATAACAACTCCGTTCGACAGCTTACTCAACAATGGAAGTTCAATGCATTCCCGAGTGTCACCATATACAGGAGAACATACTAATAGAACATAGAACATTACAGCGCAGAACAGGCCCTTTGGCCTTCGATGTTGCGCCAACCAATTAGGAAAAAGCAATGACCCTCTAACCTAAACCATTCCCTTTTCGTCCATAAACTTATCGACTAATCTCTTAAACGCCACCAAACTTGGCGCATCTACAACTGACGCAGGCAGGGCATTCCATACCCTAACCACCCTCTGGGTAAAGAACCTACCTCTGACATCCGTCCTATAACTATCTTCAGAATATAGGAAAGGTCATGACATTCCATTCGGGGCACATCTTGGAATAAAGTAAACCCAAGACAAAATCCAAATTTATTAGCCTGGATGATGCAAGGATGGAATCACCTTTTGTCTAACCTGTCACCTCTGTCAAGTAATAGGGAAACCGCAAATGGCAATCAGTTCAGCATCTCTTATCCCTATCCCAGCATTTAAACAACCTTTCACAGGAGTCCTAACTGAGAACACAAAATATTTGCTAACTTTAATAGATATATCCACCCAATTCCCTGAAGATGTGCCCCAAATGGAATGTCATGGCCTATCCTCAGTATCCCTTTCCTATATTCTGAAGATATTTAGTATACTACTGCCCATTTGTCCTCTGTACTAACATGTGGTGGTCTCCATTTTCTCATTAGTATGTTCTCCTGTATATGGTGACACTCGGGAATGCATTGAACTTCCATTGCTGAGTATTAAGAACCAGTAGGAAAGTGGTAGAGGCTTAACAAAGGATATATAATCAAACTAAGGGTCAAATTTTATCAACACCATTTACAAAGATCATGAATAGCCTGGAGATCAACAGTATCATTCAAAGTCCAAAGGAGTACAAGAACGGTAGTACAAGATGGTTTGAAAACCAATTAAGTGCTTATAGCCAGACTATCTTCAAGATTGGGACAAAGGGATTCCATTTTTATTGTTTGTGATTAGGGAAGCACCAAATGAAAGCTAGTCCTTTCAAATTGGTCAATAGGCATGAGTCAGAGGGTCATTGAATTAATTGTTAAAAGTTAGTAACAAGAAGTTTGAGAGTTATTTAATTCGGATGAAGTTTGGAAAAAGAGAAGCTGAGAAATCGTAGATATATTTTGGAACAAGGCATCATTTCTACATAAACTGTTTGCAAGTTTACTGATTCATAGACGTAATTGTCTCGGATAGAATACCATAATCCTGTTTGTATCTGTATTTTCTTTAATTTAATAAATAGTCTTTAATCATTGTTATATAACAACAGAACTCATTCTTCTCACTCAGGCTTCGTGTGACTACTCACACAATTCCAAAATATACACCATCACAAAACCAGTGTTTCAAGTTTGAGAGTCTTTCGGTTTGGTTTGTGACAGGGTGGCATGGTGACACTGTGGTTAGCATTGCTGCCTCATAACACCAGGGACCCAGGTTCGATTCCAGCGTGGGTCATTGTCCGTGTGGAGTTTGCATTTCAGCATGGGTTTCCTCCAGGTGCTCCAGTTTCCTTCCACAGTCTAAAAGATGTACTGGTTAAGTGCACTGGCCATGTTAAATACTCCCTCAGTGTACCCGAAGAGGTGCCAGTGTGTGGTGACTAGGCAATTTTTTTACAGTAATTGCATTGCAGTATTAACATAAAGTTTATTTTCTTGTCATAAATCAGCTTAAACTTATTATTTCCAGAAATCAGGGACTCTAGATCCTGGTGTTTTTGGACATTGTATGCTGGTGTCTGCCAGAAAATGGCCACACATGCACAATGTCTTTGACATTCTTTAGACTGGGAACCAAACCTGCACAAAACAAGTAGGAGAAAAAACAAGTCAGACAATCTGACAATGGAGCATCTTTATGCTCTGTGTGATCCAAGGAGGGTATGAAAGGAGGACAGGGAGGTCCCAAAAGCAAGTTCTAGGCAGGGACAAAGACAGGGATTAGAAAGAGGTCCAGAAGAAAGGAGCAGAAGGATTGGCTCTGAGTTACGGAATGAGATGGGGGACAGAGGGACAGAGAAAGAGAGGAGGCGTGAAAGAGAGAGAGAGTTGCGAGAAGCAGACTGAAGCAAAGTGAGGCTTGAGAGAAATCCTGAAGATCTGAAGAGGCAGACAAAGTTGACTCCTTAACTGAAAGCTTTTTAGAGCAATTGTGTTCTGCTTAGCTGAACAAAGAATCTGAAACTGTGCTTGAAATGTGCAGTTTGAGTGTATTTGGACTTCAAAGAGAGGTCACGACCGTTATTTATCTTGGAGTGTGGTGTTTGTGACCACAGGTTGCTTGCTAATTCATCTGTACCTGATACAAGGTTAGTATAAGATAGATAGTGTAAATTGATTTTACTTTTCTGAAGTTGCATGTGTCTGTAAAAATATTGTTAGGGGAAGGAAATAGTGAATATTTGAGTCATTTTGTGTTTGTAGTGAGATTTTTCCAAATTCACCGTCCGATATAATATATTTCATTTTTCCCTGTTTAATAAATATTTTATTCTTTATGTTAAAAATTCATCAGCAGATTCCTGTTAATTTGTTCAGTAACTTTCTTCCACAGTTTCTAAAAAATGTTGGGGACAATACAGGTTTCATCCTGAGATCTGACTTGCCCTGTATTAACACCAGCTAGGATCAGGACAAAAGTTATATACTTTGGTATGAAAAACAGAAATGTAGAGCATGACTGAAATATCAAGAGGCTGAGAAGCGCTGATGTCCAAAGGGACCTTTGTGTCCTTGTTCATGAATAACTGAGAGCTAACATTTCGGTACAACAAGCAATTTGAAAGATAAATGGTATAAAAACAAAATACTGCAGATGCTGAAATCTGAAACAAAAACAGTAACATGCTGGGAAGTCTCAGCAGCTCTGACAGCATCTATGGTAACGGATATGTTGGTCTTTAATGTAAAAAGATTTAAGTTCATGAATAAAGATAGCTTTATACAAAGCTTTGTATAAAGTCTTGGTGAGACCACACCTGGAGCATGTATATAGTTTTTGTCTCCTTCAATAAAGGAGGATACACTGGCTGTAGAGGAAGCAGTAAACCTAAGGAACAGACCAATTAGCACTAAGATGAGATGGAATTACTGGGAATCTTTAGAATTCTCTACCCCAGGGGGCTGTGGAGGCTCAATTATTGAATATGTTCAAGACAGAGAATAATAGATTTCTACACATTAGACCATTTCAAGGGATATGGTGAACATGTGACAAAATGGCATTGAGATAGAGGATTACCACCATCTACTTACCTGGTGGGCAGGCTTGAGGGAACAAACTATTTACTCTTGCTCCTATTTCCTATGGAGCCCAAGATTCAACATGCTTTTTTAACTGCTCGCTCAACATGTCCTGCCACCTTCAAAGATCAATGCACATGCACCCCTCGGTCCTCCTGTCCTTGCAGTATGTCCTTGCATACTTTTTAAAATTGTCCCATTAAATCTGTACTGTCTCCCCCTATTGATTCAGCTGAAATATATCACATAACATTTCTCTGCATTAAAAACTATCTGCCACTTTGCCCACTCTGATAACCTTTACTACTGCCCAACAATCTTACTTCATGCACATATTCCTCTTTTCTACTTCTATAGATTGGCACCCACCTGCTTGACAACTTTGTTTAGACCCTCCCCAACCACACGAATGAACCCCCTCTGCCCCACCCTTGAGGATATTGATTTTAATCCTGAATGCCAGCTATTCCTTATTGAATAGATAATAAAGGCAGAAAATGTTGGAACTCAGCAGGTTTGGCAACATCTGTGGAGAAAGGAACATATCTATTCATAGACCAGTCTTCACATATGAACAGATGCTTTTCATCTCAGAATTGGTCCCAATGTCTTAAAAATCTGATGTCCTCCCTAATACGCCATACATCATGCTACCCATTGATCATCCCTATCATCCTATTTCTTTGACTGGCACTGGGAGTAGTCCAGAGATTACTATCCCTAGGGTCCTACTTTTTAACCTTCTCCCAAGCTCCTGAAAATCTGACCTCTGGACCTTCCTCCTATATATTGTTGGTATCACTGTGTACCACACAGTTCCTGGTTCACTCCCATACCCCTATTCCGCATTCTCTCATGGTAGTTTTAGAAATGCCTTCTTTGTCTCCCTAACTATAGGATCTCCTAGAACAACTACCTTTCTATGTTTTTCTGATCCCACCAATATCGTCTCTTGCTCATTTCTGCCACAGCCTGGGATGCACTCCTTCTGCATGGAGTCATTCCCAGTGGACTCCAATACCAAGAGTGGCTTCTTCTGATGGCTGTCTACCTACTCTCCTGACCTTTCACTAGCTCTGGAGTGAGCTTGGAATGCATAATCCAGGAAACTTTCACCCTTACTGATTTTCATCGTGAGTTTAGCTGTCCCTAAAACTTGGAAATTCTACACGTGGTCACCCCAACAAATTAAATATAGCACAGGAATCAAAAATAACAGGACTAGAAATCCATCCATGATATAACTCCCAGGTATCCTGTTTGAACTATTTTATTAAATACCTGTAGAGCTGCTCTGTGTTTATTCACATTAATTTATTGCTTCTTCAGTCCCATTCTTCAGTTTACTCACACCCATTTAAAATTGTCTTTTCAAATATTTATTTTACGTCCCTTTCAACAGCTTTTATGGTTTCTGCTTCCACCACTATTTTAGGTCAAGCAGTCCACCGTGTTATCCATTTGATTGTCAGATGCAGGAACTGCATCATATTATTTACCCACCTGCCCTGTCACTCATGACTGCTATATCAAACCTGGTTATTCACTTGTTCAATCATCTATAGTTAAAGGGTGAAATTTTCTAACCATGCTTGCGCCAAAAATGGAGAAGTCCACTCGAGGTCAACGGACCTTTCCATGCTCCACCCTCGCTCTCTATGATTCCCGTAGCAGCAGAGTGGGAAAATTTGCCCCAACATATCTGACCTGTTTCTCCACCTGTTCTTCACCCATGGGTGCTGTATCAAATCTGATTTTTCACCTACCCTGTTACCCCTTGAGTCCTGTGTAATAGGAAGACTTGGAGTTAATAAAAAATAGAAATAACATTCCAAAGCAATAAAACTTCTGTTAACAGCAGTAACAAAGGGAAACGTACTAATAAATAGAGGATATCATGCAAACATATTTTCTCATAATTTCATTTTCAAATGGAATAATCAGCATTTTTCAGATACTTCAGCATCTCTGCCGCATTCTGGTGGGCATTGCTGCAGTCACGCATTCAATATGAGCGATCCACTACTCTTTGTCACACACTCACATCCCTCTCAATCTGCCAAACAAATAGCAAAAAGGAGATTAACTAAAGGAGCTTCACAATTCTGATAGTCAGTAAAAAGTTAAAGTCAAAGTGTGGGCAAGGGCCTTATTGCAGAGCTGTATTTGGGGGGCTGCTTCCTGCAGAAGGCATTGCCGAAACGTGTGCCTATATAAATGCTGATGTATTGAATAAACAACTGATGCCTTGGTTACAGGGTTGACGTATAGAGGATCCAAGCCAGCGTTGAGTGTGCACGGTTACCTTCAACACTATAAAGTGGTACATGTTGTTAAATACCTCCTTGCCCAAATAGATGGTGTGTTTAATACTGCTGGAGCAAAGCCAGTGCCTGTGTCCGTGTCCGTGTCCGTGTGTTAAGTGCAGTTACCTTGGACACATTGATGACTGTTTCAATGTGCAAATTCACTGCCTCATGAGAGAATTCAGAGCTAGCCAGCAAGCACATACTCTCCAGTGCCAGGTATTGCAGGTTGCTCTCACGATGCTGCAGGAATTGCCCCAATTAATTACAGGCACGTACAAGTAGGTTGGATTCACTATAAAATAAAAATGTAACACAAAATAATGGGATCACTTATGAAATTATCAATTGAAAGTGTTAATAATCGCATAAGAATCACATAAGTTGCAAGCTGTATCTAGGTCACATAGGGAAAGCAATGAGAAAACTATGGGTCTTGATTAAAATAGACGCAGATAAGAGTCAAGGACAATTCAATTGAACAATAAGTTACTGAAACTTGTGATTTCTGACTTCTCTTGGTAAAAATGTACCTTCTCGTGGTAAAAATGTAAAAATAATAATTACCCGGTTTCCTTTTGAAATTTGGCTTGCATTGCACTTACCACCTACCAGATTGTAAGATCCATAAAAATACAAGTATTAGAAACTTATCAGCCCAGATTTCAAGAGAGCTACGCTGTTGGTCCTGGGAAACAATTGTACAGATAATAAAGAAGGAGCTTTACTCTGTATCTAAACCATGCTGCACCTATCATGGGAATGTTAGATGGGAGAATATAGAAGGAGTTTTCCTCTGTATCAAACCCTTTGTTGTACGTTCTGGGTGCGTTTGATAGGGCCAATGTAGAGGGAACTTTATTCTCTATCCAATACTTTGAAGGCCTGCCTTCTCAACTTGCCACTCACCTGAGGTGTGGTATTCCTCAAGTTAAAACAGTCAGCTCTCTCCCTCAAAAGGAGAAAACAGCCTATGATCATCTGGGATTATGGCGTCAAAACCTTTTACTGACACAACATCCTCAATATGGAAAGCAGGCTATTACACGCAAGTCAGGACTCTTCTTGATTCCTGATTCAGGTTCAATCGCATTCGAAGTAACAGAATTCTGAACATCAAACTGCTGCAAGATTCCTACATTAACTTCTGTACACTGTCGTTGAACACATGTTTGTTACTTCAGCAAACCTCGGGTAGCTTAGTGAGATTTGTTTTAATTCATTTAATTACGGGATTAAAGAATACAAAATAACAGCAGTAGACTATATTGCCTGTCAAACCTGCTCTCCCATTCAATATGGTTGCAGCTAACTTTGGTCTTTAATTTCACTTACTTCCTTAATTTCCCAAAACACCAAAAATCTATAGTTAATGATGGATTTTGACAACAAGCTAGTAATTTCAGAGTCACCGTTACTGATTCTAATTTCTTATTCCAAGTTTAATTAAACTAAATTTAAATTACCCAGTTGTGATAAAATTTGAACTCATACCCAGATTACTGAGAACAACAAAGAAGAACGCAGCACAGGAAACAGGCCCTTTGGCCCATTAAGCCGACACCACCATTTTAACATGCAGTGAGTGCCTCATTCCAATCCTTCTTCTACCTATGATTTTTGTCTATGCCTCTTGGACTCCACAATAAAGGCGTGCAAATTTAGAGAATTATATGTGCGCCAGATTAAGGGAGGTCTAATTTAGGGACAATTTGTCAACATCAATCAGCCTAAAAGAACGTTTTTGGGATGTGGAAGGAAACCGGAACACCTGGAGAAAACCCATGCAAGAATGGGGAGAATGTGCAAACTCCCACAAACATGACCCAAGTCGGAGATCTGACCCAGGTCCTTGTATCTGCACAGCAAACAGTGATAGTCATTGAGCTGTTGTGTTGCCCGTCAATTGGTCCAGTTTAAGCGTATACTAACGACGTGAAGCACTAGGCAACTCTCGAAGCAACATCCAAGAGCAACCCTTGCATGACCCATCGCGTGTGCGCCTCTTGTTGGCCAACAAGGCAGACCAAATCACCTGTGGATGTTAAAAAAAGACCTTTCCATTGTTGAAGTCTAATAACATAACCACTATGCAACTACACCCATATCTGAAACCATTGAGACCCTGCTACCTATATTTTCAATATTCTTCCCACATTACAATATGTCAATTTCAGTTTGCTATAAAGTGCTTTGAGATGCCAAGTTGCTGATTTACATTACTGACTTGCACTCAGGTACCCGTTCAAAGTGGCTATATTTGAAAACTAGAATGGATGCCGGACCTGGAATAGGTTGTACAGAATTACAATATGACTTGAACAAATATGTAACTGCGTGTAATAAAGGCAGGTAAAGTCTGACACTGTTGAGTCAAGAAACAATGAGGATTCTATTTATAGATTGGAAGATAATTATGCAATATTAATTGGCAAAAAATAATAAGGATGAGGCTTGCAGGCAATTAAGAGATTTTCTGCAGTAGAAAAGCTGTAGTTAAGGGAGGTGTACTAAAGTAGACCGGTGATCTCTTCAAATTTCTCACTCACTATCAGCATAGCTCAGCAATTTCTAAAGCATTTTCTACTCACCTGTCATGATGAAAGATGAGGCTAATGGTTTCATACAGCACAGCAGTCCTGACATTTGAATGCTGCACTTTCTTTGACTTGAGTGGCTCCTCAATCTTATTCAGAATAGTTTCAAGACATTCTGTCAAATGTCCTCGGATAGCAGGATCCTTTGAAAAGAAAACAGAAAAGGATAGCTGCAAAACTTCAGTTGAAATATTACGAGAAACTATCGGTTACATTATAGAGTTCCACCATCTCCATAATGTAGAACAAAACCTTCTACATTAACATTCTCCCAAATTAAGGGAGCTGTTGTTTGTCATGAAAGAAGTTTCACGACACACAACAGTGCAGAGCCGCTGAGCAGAGACTGATAACCAAGTTCTGCATACATGAGGATGGTCTCAACAGGGATCTTGGGTTCATGTCACACTATATGTAACCCCCATGACTTGCCTAGGTTAGCAAAAAACCTCACTTACTGTGCTGTCCGGAGACAGTACACATCTCTTTAACCTGTGTTCAGTGCTCCTTCCACTCACATTGTTAGCCACTTTAAGGCTTGACTAGCAGGTTAGATGTAAAGATTTGCATTCTAATCAGTAATCTGT
This sequence comes from Sphyrna mokarran, assembly GCA_024679065.1. Taxonomy (NCBI): domain Eukaryota; kingdom Metazoa; phylum Chordata; class Chondrichthyes; order Carcharhiniformes; family Carcharhinidae; genus Sphyrna; species Sphyrna mokarran. The sequence goes on along the minus strand of JAGIQG010000008.1, from coordinate 63,592,825 downwards.
AAACAGTCTGTGCTGGTATGTGTGCTGTTGCAGACCAGAACACCTCATTCGTCTGACGAAGACAATAGGTCAAAAGCTTGTGAGTTTACTATCAAATAAATCGGTTGGATTTAAACTTGGTGTTGTCAGACTTCTTACTAGTGGTGTTCCACAGTGATCAGTTATGGAATCTTTGTTGTTTGTTAATTATACAAGTGATTTGGAAGAAAATGTAGTTGGTCTGATTAGTAAATTTGCAGACTAGACAAAAATTGGAGGAGTTGTGGATACTGAAGAGGATTGTCAAAGGATGTAGACTGCTTGAAAGCTTGGGTGAAGAAATGGGAAGTGGGATTTAATCCGGACAAGTGCAAGATAATGCGTTTTAGAAGATCCAATGCATTTAGAAATAATACAGTAAATGGTAACATCCTTAGGAGTATTGACAGGCAGAGAGATCTGGGTATACATGTTTACCAATCACTGGAAGTGGCAATGCAGATGAATAAGGTAGTCAAGAAAACATATGGCATGCTTGCCTTCAGCAGTTGGGCCATGGAATATAAATACTCGCAGGTCATGCTGCAGCTGTACAGAACCTTAGTTAGGACTCATTTAGAATATTGTGTACAATTCTGGTTGCCACACTACCAGAAGGATGTGATGCTTTGGAGAGAATACAGAAGAGGTTTACCAGGATGTTGCCTGGTCTGGAAAGTATTAGCTATGAGGAGAGATTGGACAAACTTGGTTTGTTCCTACTGCAACAACGGAGGTTGAGGGATGACCTGATAGAGGTTTACAAAATTATGAATGGCATGGTCAGAGTGGCTAGTCAGATGTTCTTTCTAAGGTTTGAAAAGGTACTTGATAGGAAATATGATAGTGGGATTTAAGGAACAACTAGACAAATATATGAATAAGATGAGAATGGAAGGACACAGCCTCCATAAGTACACACAGTTTTGGTTTAGGTAGGCATCATGATCAACACAGGCTTAGAAGGCCAAAGGGCTGTTCCAGTGCTGTACTTTCTTCTTTGTTCTTTGTATCCCCAATAACACTTCACTGCCTTGCTCATCAAGAATCTATCTGGCTCTGCCATAAAGACACTAAATTATTCTGCCGTAACCATGTTTTGAGGAAGAGAATTCCAAAGTCTCTCAACCTCAGAGAATAATTTTCCTCATCTGTTGTAAATGGACAGTGCCTTATTTTAAAACGGCAACTCAGAGTTCCAGATTCTCCCATAAGAGGAAATGTCCTTTCCACATTCATCCTGTCAAGTCCCTTGAGCATCTTATGTGTTTTGATCAAGTCGCCTCTTCCCCTTCTAAACTGCTACAGATGCAAGTCTAGTCTGCCCAACTATTCCTTATAGGATAACCCACATATTCCAATAAACCTTCTCTGAACTGTTTCTAATGCAAATACATCTTCCCTTTACTAAGAACGCCTACAGTACTCCAGATGTGGTTTTACCACTGTCCTATATAGCTGAAGCATAACCTCCCCTCTCTTGTATTAAACTCTGCTTACAGTAAGTGACAACATTCCATGAGATTCCATAATTAATAGCTGCACCTGTATACTAGCCTTTTGCAATCCACACAAGGATACCCAGACCCATCGGCATTTCAGAGTTCTGCAATCTCTTATCATTTAGATGATACAGCTCTTTTTTTATTTACCCTGCCAAAATTCACAACTTTACATTTGCCCACTCTATACTCTGTTCACCTTTTGTAGCCTCCTTATGTCTTCATCACAACATACTACCTACCTATCCTGGTGTCATCAAATTTGGTGATGGACTGGTCCTTTCATCCACATCAATTATATAAATTGTAGAGTTCAGCCTCGAGTACTGAGCTCTGTTGCATTCCACTCATCACATCCTGTCATCCAGAGAAAGATCCATTTATACCTACTGAGCTCCCTGTTAGCTAGTTAATCTTTTAGCCATGCCAATATGTTCCCACTGATATCTTTAATTTTCTGCAATAACTTTTGATGAAGCAATTTTTCAAATTACTTTTGAAAATCTAAGTACACTGCATTAATCTTTTTCACTTTATCCACAGCACATTATTCTTCAAAGAACTCCAATACATCAATTAAATATAATTTATTTTCAAAAATCATGTGACTCTGCCTGACTACTTTGAACTTATCCGAGTGCCCTGTTATAATGTATTTTCGAACATGATAGATGATAAGCTAATTAGTCTCATTTCCTCTTCCAGTGTCTTTCCCCCTTTTGAATAAAATTACATTAACTATTTTCCAATCAATGAACTCTTCCCAGAAACTTATGAATTTTGAAAAATTAAAACCAATGCATCAATTAACTCACCAACCTTTTATTTTAAGACCAAGGATGAATTTCATCAGGACTCAGGAACTTGTCAACTGACAATTCTAACGATTTTTCAAGTACCACCCTGTGGTGTTTGTAAATTTGAGCTCTACCCTCTCTTTGAATTCCTGATTTACAGCTATTTTTGGGATGTTACCTTTATAGTGAAGACCGATGCAAAATACCTAGTGAACTCATCCACAAGATAGATTGAAGGGATATTGCTTCCTCCGACTGGGGGATGTAGAACAAGGGGTCACAGTCTCAGGATATGGCGCAAGCGATTTAGGAGTGAGATAAGGAGAAACTTCTTACTTAGAGGGTGCTGAACCTATGGAACTCTCCATCACAGAGGCTGTGGAGGCCTAGTTATTGAATATGTTTAAGAAGGAAATAGTTTCTAGGCTCTAAAGCTGTCAAGGGGGTATCGAGAGAGAACAGAATGTGGCACTGAGCTAGAGGATCACTATGATCATTTTGAATGGCGCAGCAGGCTCGAGGGACTGAATGGCCTTGCCCTGCTCCCATTTGTATGTTCCTATATTTCAATGCCATATCTTTACTTTAATCTGTTTTTTCCTGATTTAAACTGGATGCTGGTATTATCTGTGAAAATACTGATTAAAGTTTTACCCAGAGAGATGAGATGGGCAGAGAGTGAAGGTGGTGGGGGGTGGGGTAAGGGGTTGGATGGCACACCTGGCAGAGATATTGATAGCTCACCTGGTGGGAATAGCAGTGCAACAGCTGAAGAAGTTTCACCAAAAGGTGCTGGAACAAAGTAATAAGTATAATTCTGGAGGCTGGCAGAAGTAGATGATACAATCTGAAATACCAAAGAATAACTGTTCAAATAAAGGCAGTAAGCCCTGTGAAACCTGAGCAAACTAACCAAGTTGACGGCCATGAAAATGGTGCATTCCTTTTTTTAATCTTACATCAGGACAACTTTTTCATGAGATTTCTACTAAATATTAGTTACCATTTATCAATAAATCAAAAATTCTAATTGATCTATGGTCAATATCATAATCTCACTGAAGGGCAATGATGTCACAGAGTAACACAGAAACTCTCATCATGATTTTCACAGTAAATGCCGTATCGGAGGATCATCATTTGTCTGCGAAAATCCAGAGCCAAACATTGACATGTCACTCTTGGGAGTCAGATCAGAATGTCAGATATCACTAGAATACAGAACATTAAGGGTGTGATCGAGTTGAGAAATTGAAGATAAAAGAAGAGTTGATAAAAAAAGAGAGAAAGAATATGTTCTCAAGTGGAAAAGTCCAGAATTAGATAGGCAATTATAGGATGATGTCAAGACGAACTGCATCACACAAGGAGTAGGGAAATTGGAGACAGACTTCCCAAAATGCTTTTGAGACTTAGGATAAATTGATGATTTTAACACCTGCGTACCAATATTACAGCATCCCCATTTGCGTTCAGTACAATATTCACACTTGCGCAGTACAATATTCACATTCCCCTTTCGTGTATTTAGTTCCAGCTCAAAACTAGATTTTATCCAACAAGGCTGATAGCCCAAGGCATAATATTCCCCATCATTTAGTGTTATAAATTCACAGGGAATCAATGCTGACTTTTCCATTGCACTCGCACCCTGTGACTGGATAATAAATAGAAACCTCTAGCCTAAGTATGTAGTTTAATTTTCTGAAGATGGTGAGTAAAGTAATAAGAATGCCAAATGTGTCATTTATCTGGATATGATGTACAGATGCCGGCGTTGGATTGGGGTGGTAAGTACTCAGTAAGAATTTAGCAACACCAATTTATAATCCAACCGATTTATTTGATAGTAAAAAAGCGAGCTTTCGGCTCTTGTGTCTTCTTCAGGCAAATGCAGTGTTCTGGTCTGCAATATCACACATCAGCACAGACAGTCAGAGATTGCTGATTAGAATGCAAATCCTTACATCTAACCTGCTATTCAAGTCTTAAAGTGGCTAACAATGTGTGTGAATGGAATCCTGAGCATTGTTGGAGAATTGTGTATTATCTCCAGACAGCACAGTAAGTGAGGTTTTTTGCTAACCCAGGCAAGTTACGGGGGTTACAGATAGTGTGTCATGAAGCCAAGCTCCCTGTTAAGACCGTCCTCATGTGTGCGGAGCCTGGCTATCAGTCTCTGCTCAGCGACTCTGCGCTGTCGTGTATCACGAAAGCCCCCTTGAAGAACATTTACCCACAGGTCGGAGGCCGAATGCCCGTGACTGCTGAAGTGTTCGCCCACAGGAAGGGAACTGTTTTGCCTGGTGATTGCTGAGCGATGCTCATTCATCCGCTGTCGTAGTGTCTGCATGGTCTCCCCAATATACCATGCTTCGGGACTTCCTTTCTTGCAACGTATTAGGTAGACAACGTTGGCCGAGTTGCAAGTGTACGTACCGTGTACCTGGTGAATGGTATCCTCACGTTTGATGATGTCATCCATGTCTATGATCCGGCATGTCTTGCAGAGGTTGCTGTGGCAGGGTTGTGTGGTATTGTGGTCACTGTTCTCCTGAAAGTTGGGTAGTTTGCTGCAAACAATGATCTGTTTGAGGTTGTGCGGTTGTCTGAAAGCAAGAAGTGGGGGATGGGGATGGCCCTAGCGAGATGTTCATCGTCATCAATGATATGTTGAAGATTCCGGAGAAGATGTCGTAGCTTCTCCGCTCCGGGGAAGTACTGAACAACAAAGGGTACTCTGTCCACCGTGTCCCGTGTTCGTCTTCTGAGGAGGTCAGTGCAGTTTATCGTTGTGGCACGTCGGAACTGTCGACTGATGAGTCGAGCGCCATATCCTGTTCTCGCGAGGGCATCCTTCAGTGTCTGGAGGTGTCTGTCACGATCCTCCTCATCTGAGCAAATTCTGTGTATACGGAGGGCTTGTCCATAGGGATTGGCTTCTTTAACGTGTCTAGGGTGGAAGCTGGAGAAGTGGAGCATTGGGAGGTTGTCTGTCGGTTTGCGGTACAGTGAGGTGCTGAGGTGACCGTCCTTGATGGAGATGCGTGTGTCCAAGAATGCAACTGATTCTGGAGATAGTCCATGGTGAGTCTGATGGTAGGATGGAACTTGTTGATATCATCATACCGTTGTTTCAATGATTGTTCACCATGAGTCCAAAGGAAAAAGATGTCATCAATGTATTTAGTATATAACCTTGGTTGGAGATCTCGTGTGGTGAAGAAGTCTTGTTCGAACCTGTGCATGAAGATGTTGGCATACTGAGGTGCGAATTTGGTCCCCATGGCTGTTCCGTGTGTCTGGATGAAAAGCTGGTTCGAACAAGACTTCCTCACCACAAGAGATCTCCAACCAAGGTTATATACTAGATACATTGATGACATCTTTTTCCTTTGGACTCATGGTGAACAATCATTGAAACAACTGTATGATGATATCAACAAGTTCCATCCCACCATCAGACTCACCATGGACTATTCTCCATAATCAGTTGCATTCTTGGACACACGCATCTCCATCAAGGACGGTCACCTCAGCACCTCACTGTACCGCAAACCGACAGACAACCTCACAATGCTCCACTTCTCCAGCTTCCACCCTAGACACGTTAAAGAAGCCATTCCCTATGGACAAGCCCTCCGTATACACAGAATTTGCTCAGATGAGAGGATCGTGACAGACACCTCCAGACGCTGAAGGATGCCCTCGTGAGAACAGGATATGGCGCTCGACTCATCGATCGACAGTTCCGACGTGCCACAACGATAAACCGCACTGACCTCCTCAGAAGACGGACACGGTGGACAGAGTACCCTTTGTTGTCCAGTACTTCCCCGGAGCGGAGAAGCTACGACATCTTCTCCGGAGTCTTCAACATATCATTGATGACGATGAACATCTCGCTAGGGCCATCCCCACCCCCCACTTCTTGCTTTCAGACAACCGCACAACCTCAAACAGATCATTGTTCGCAGCAAACTACCCAACCTTCAGGAGAACAGTGACCACAATACCACACAACCCTGCCACAGCAACCTCTGCAAGACATGCCGGATCATAGACATGGACGACATCATCAAACGTGAAGATACCATTCACCAGGTACACGGTACATACACTTGCAACTCGGCCAACGTTGTCTACCTAATACGTTGCAAGAAAGGATGTCCCGAAGCATGGTATATTGGGGAGACCATGCAGACACTACGACAGCGGATGAATGAGCATCGCTCAGCAATCACCAGGCAAAACAGTTCCCTTCCTGTGGGCGAACACTTCAGCAGTCATGGGCATTCGGCCTCCGACCTGCGGGTAAATGTTCTTCAAGGGGGCTTTCGTGATACACGACAGCGCAGAGTCGCTGAGCAGAGACTGATAGCCAAGCTCCGCACATGAGGACGGTCTTAACAGGGATCTTGGCTTCATGACACACTATCTGTAACCCCCGTAACTTGCCTGGGTTAGCAAAAAACCTCACTTACTGTGCTGTCTGGAGAAAATACACAATTCTCCAACAATGCTCAGGATTCCCTTCACACACATTGTTCGCCATTTTAACACTTGAATAGCAGGTTAGATGTAAGGATTCGCATTCTAATCAGCAATCTCTGACTGTCTGTGCTGATGTGTGCTATTGCAGACCAGAACACTGCATTTGCCTGAAGAAGACACAGGAGTCGAAAGCTCATTTATCTGGATAATCAGAGACATCTGATAAACCCCCTCATAAAAGACTGTTTGCTAAAGTTTTTGCTAACATGGTTGGAAAATTGGCTCAGTGTAAGAATATAGTCTCTTGGCAGGTTCTGACTCATGTTATCGTGTTACGATTTGTGTTGGGGACTCAGCTATTCACAGTATACAGTGATTTAGATAACATGCTAAAAAGCTACAATTCCAAACATTGCATAAGAATTCCAAGCAGGGTAGATGGAAGTACAAAATGTTGACCCATTTAATGTGGCAAGTGGATTTCAGTGTAGACAAATGTAAAGCTATCCATTTTAGACCTAGAAAGGATAGAAAAGGTACAAACAAAGAACAAAGAACAAAACAGCACGGGAAAAAGGCCCTTTGGCCCAACGAGCCCTCGCCCGCGCCGCCACCCCGATGTTCCCACCTCTACCCATGATCCCTGTCAATGTTTATAGGATGCAAGACTGGGCAGAGAAGTGGCAGATAGACTTCAACGCAGATAAATGTGTAGTGGTCCATTTTGGCAGGAATAATGGGATGAAGCAGTACAATATAAGGGGTAGAACATAGAACATAGAACATTACAGCGCAGAACAGGCCCTTCAGCCCTCGATGTTGCGCCGACCAATTAGGAACAAGCAGTGACCCTCTAACCTAAACCATTCCCCTTTCATCCATAAACTTATCTACTAAAATAGGTAGGAGTCTTATTTAAATTAAATTGGTAAATAGTATTTACCAATACTAAATTGGTAGGAGTCTTAGCTGTGTTGTAGAGCAGAAGGATCTCGGGTTCCGGGTCCATAGGACTCTTAAATCGGCCTCGCAGGTGGAGGAAGTGGTCAAGAAGGCGTACGGTGTACTGGCCTTCATTAATCGAGGAATAGAGTTCAAGAGTCAGGAAGAAATGATGCAGCTCTATAAGAATCTTGTCAGACCCCAGTTGGAGTATTGTGCGCATTTCTGGTCGCCTCATTATAGGAAGGATGTAGAGGCTATTGAGAGGGTTCAGAGGAGATTTACAAGGATGCTGCCTGGATTGGGAGGCAGGCCTTATGAAGATAGGTTGAGGGGGCTGGGACTCTTCTCACTGGAGAGACGTAGGTTGAGAGGCAACCTGATAGAGGTTAATAAAATGGTGAGAGGGACAGATAGGGTGGACTCTCAGAGACTATTTCCCCAAGCTGAAATGGTCACTACAAGAGGACACAGATTTAAGGTACAGGGAAGCAAATACAAAGGAGATGTCAGGGGAAGGTTTTTCACTCAGAGGGTGGTGAGTGAATGGAACCGACTGCCATTGGAGGTTGTTGAGGCAAACTCACTGGGGTCTTTTAAGAGACTTCTGGATGAGTATATGGAAACAAATAGGATAGGGGGTTATAGATAGGTCTGTGGATTGGTAGATGTGATCGGCGTAACTCGTGGGCCGAAGAGCCTGTTTGTGCTGTATTGTTCTATGTTCTATGTTCTATCTGTGGATTAAAAACCAAATTTGAGACAATTTAGGGAGAATTTGTTTTGCCAATTAGCCTACTTGCTAAATAGTGAAAAGAGAAATAATAATAGTGTTCCAAGGCATTTGGGGTGTAGGTGGATCATGGAAATATCATGAACAAGTACAAAGATCAATCAAAAAAGCTAATTAGGGTGCTTATCTTTATATCTAAAAGTGTCAAAATATCAATCATGGTCAACTGATCAATTGCAAACAAGTTTCCAGCCAACTTTGGGATTTCAGCACACCATACATGTGTTGCATGTGTGATGTGTGGTTTTGGCACATCTCTTTTCCATGGGAAAGGTTAAGAGTAACCTTTTTATGATGATACAGCAGAAACTAAATGATATACTCACTATATGGTAAAAGTAGCTACAAAAATCCTGCACAACATACGTCCCGTGGGTTGAAAGCAGATTGCAATTAGTGTATATTTAGAATACCTTTGCCTGTTAACTGGGTTGGCAACTGAATATTACACAACATTAATCTTTTACTACTTCAGATACAGAGGCATATGTCATGTCACAGGATTTGTAATCTAGATGCCTGGATTAATGAGGACAAGAATTTCAGTTCCATCATGCAGTTGGAGAATTTAATTTTAATGATTAAATCAGGTTAAAATTCTGGAACCAGTAACTGCAAAAGTACTAGTCTATTGTAAAAGCCCACTGCTTTACTAATGCCATTTAGGGGAGGAAATCTTTGCACAGTCGTGTGCAAAAGTGTTCTTGGTGCATTTCTTTTCTTTCTATCCATGGACAGGCATATAAGGCTTATGTCTGAATGTTCCTGTGAGAGAGGATGAAAAGACCACACTGTAGAACATGTTAGGATATCAAAAAACTGGATTTCAAGTTACAGAAATCTGGGCACCATTGTCTATAGGACCAGAATACAAGTTGGTAGGAGACATGCTTCAGCTACACAAAGGCCTGCTGTACCACATCTGGAATATTGTGAGCAATTTGGCTCCAGACCATACGAAGAATATATTTGCTTGGAGAGAGTCTAGGGTAGGTATACCAGGCTGACACCTGGACTCCAAGGCAAAACTATGAGGAGTGAATGAATATAGTTGTGTTCCATAGAATTTAGAAGATTACAGAGTACAGGCACTCTGAAACCTTCTAAGATATGGAAGGAAATAACTAGTTACATTTGGAGAAACCATTGCCACTTGCTAGGGAGTACAAGATTGAGTACATTGTCAAAATAATTTAGAGTGGATCTCTTAAAATTAAATTAGGCAACATTTCTTCATACAAAGGGTGGCTGAAGCTTCTATAAAAGACATTTGATGCCGAATCACTTCCCATGCTAAATTATATCTTGCTCTATTAGATTCACATTCCCATTAAACAATAGTTGATTTTCAAGGTTACACACAGTTGCATTTTTTATTTTACATTTCTCATTCACATCAGCTAGAGTGGAGTTCTAGAGTGATGAGCAAAGCGAAAGAATATTATTGGCTCAACCTTGAAATTGCCAAGGAAACAGAAGTTTTAGGATTCTTATGAGCAAGTATGCTGATCAGATTTGTAGCAGCAGTTACAATGCCCTGGTCAGAAGAAACATAGGACAATCAAAGAAATTATAATGATCATTCAGCGAATGTACATTGAAGAAAATCTTGAATGGTGTTACGAATTGCTGGACATTCAAATGTTGAACCATTCGTTACGTCCATTCTTCCATGGGTACCAGATCTGGAGACGTTCTATACAACCCCAACAAGAGCAGCACTCTGCTTCATACTGTCCGTAGTATCCCTGAAACATAAATATACAACGTATAACATCGGAAACAATACAATCCATGCACTCCTCTATAGAACTGTCAAAAACGAACACTGGAATTGGAAAAGAACTGCGACTGTTCAATTTGCATACCAACATCTAGATGATCAACTCTTCAACAAAATCGGCAAAGAATCACACCCGGAGCACTAAATTGGCCTGCACATCCCAAGGCTGCTGGATCTACTATGTACATCACAGATAAGCAGATTTCTCAATTGCCTAAATGGTGTTGCCTTGCATCCCTGTAATATAGCAGTATGCCCTTGCCATATCTACTTGATAGCATAGTCAAGACCAGAACTGTGTGCACAGAAAACACAAGAAAGCAAGAAATAGAAGCAGAAGGCCACCAGGCTCTTCAAGCCTGTCCATCATGGCTGACCTATGCTGGCCTCAACTCCTTCTCTGTGCCAATTTCCACCACATTCCTTGACTTATCAAATATTTATTCACCACCACTTTAAATAACTCTAATGGTCCAGCTTCCACCACCCTTTGTGGCAAAGAATTCCAGAGATTCACCATCCTCTACTCAGTTTTAAATGACCAGCCCTTTATCTGGTAGCTATGTCCCCTTATTAAAGACTCTCCACTAGTGAAACATCTCACCATCTACTGAGTCAAGCCCCAGCAGGATTTCATATGTTTGAGTGATGTCACCACTCACTCTGCTAAACTCAAGAAAAGCAGATAGAATTTAGTGTCTCATAGAACGAAGAACAAAGAACAAAACAGCATGGGAAACAGGCCCTTCGGCCCAACAAGCCGTGCCACTACCTCGATGTTCCCACCCCTACCCGTGATCCCTGTCAATGTTTATAGATCTATGGATTAAAAACCAAATTTGAGACAATTTACGGAGAATGTGTTTTGCTAATTAGCCTTTGGGATGTGGGAGGAAACCAGAGCACCTGGAGAAAACCCACGCAAACACGGGGAGAATGAGCAAACTCCCACAGACACAGCCCAAATCCATGTATCTGCACAGCACAGCGATAATCACTGAGCTGTCACGTTGCCCATCAAATGGTCCAGGTCAAGCATACACTAACGACGTGAAGCACTAGGATACTCTCGAAAAAAATCCAAGAGCAACCCTCTCATGACCCATTGTGTGTATGCCCCTCGTTAGACAACAAGGTGGACCAAAGCACCTGTAGGATAAAAACAAGTACATCAATATCATCATCTATTTACACACTTCTCAGTGACTCCCAAGGCTCATGATCCCTATTTTAAATCAGTTTTCTATACCCCTCCATTCCCATTCAGTTCATGTGCCCATCTAAGTATTTCTTAAATAACTCCAGAGTACCTGCCTCCACCACTTTACTTGGCAGCGCATTCCATAACCCCACCACCCTCTGTATGAAAAAACTCCCTCTCGCATCCAAATTATACCTTACCCCCCTCACCCTAAGCCCGTGACCCCTCGTGCTATTTGAGTCCATCCTAGGAAAATCATTAACCCTGTTTACTCTATCTATCCCCATCATAATCTTGTACACCCCCATCAGATCTCCTCTAAGTCTTCGTCTTTCTAAGGAAAACAGTCCCAATTTGCCTAACCTCTCCTCGTAACTCAGACCTTCCATACTAGGCAGCATCCTGGTAAACCTCCTCTGCACTCTCTCCAGAGTCTCCACGTCCTTCCGGTAGTAAGGCGACCAGAACTGGACGCGGTATTCCAAATGAGGTCTAACCAACGTTTTATACAACTGCAACATTAAAGCCAGCTCTTGTACTCTATACCCCTTCCTATAAAGGCTAGCATACTATATGCTTTCTTCACAACCTTCTCCACTTGCTCTGCCACCTTCAGAGACTTGTTCACCTGCACCCCCAAGTCCCTCTGCGTTTCTATATTCTTAATAGGTCTACCCTTTATCATATACCTCCCCGCTACATTCTTTCTCCCAAAATGCATCACCTCACATTTATCAGGATTGAATTCCATCTGCCATCTATCTGCCCAAGTTACCAGCCTATCTATGTCCTGCTGCATCGCCTGACAATGCTCCTCACTATCCGCAAGTCCAGCCATCTTTGTATCGTCTGCAAACTTGCTGATCACTCCACTTACTCCCTCTTCCAAGTCATTTATATATATTACAAATAGAAGAGGTCCCAGTACCAAGCCCTGCGGCACACCACTAGTGACTGACCTCCAGCTAAAAAAAACAACTTTCCACTATTACTCTCTGTCTCCTATTATTAAGCCCGTTACTTATCCATCTAGCTACCTGTCCTTGTATCCCATGAGCCTTGACCTTCTCAACTAACCTCTCAAGAGGGATTTTGTCAAACGCCTTACTGAAATCCATATAGACGACATCAATGGCTCATCCTTTGTTGACCGTTTTCATCACCTCCTCAAAAAATTCTACCAGATTCGTAAGGCATGACCTCCCCTTAACAAAGCCATGCTGCGTATCCCTAATCAGATTGTAATGCTCTCAGTGCCTATACATCCTAAGAATCCCCTCCAACAGCCTCCCTACCACTGACATCAAACTCATCGGCCTATAATTTCCAGGGTTATCCCTACTACCCTTTTTAAACAACGGTACAACATTAGCTATTCTCCAGTCCTCTGGGACCTCACCTGTGTCCAAAGAAGAGATAAAGATTTGCGTCAGAGGCCCAGCAATTTCACTCGCACCTCCCTAAGCAGCCTGGGATAAATGCCATCAGGCCCTGAAGATTTATCAGTTTTAAAGCTACCTAGAAGCTCTAACACTCCCTCCCTCTGTACGAATATTTCCCTCAAAGACAGGAGCTGTCAACAAGCCCCTCTCCTTCGTGAATACCGACGCAAAGTATTCATTCAGGATCTCCGCCATTCCCTTGGGCTCTAAGCACAGTTCCCCTCCTCTGTCCCTAAGAGGTCCAATTTTTCCTCTAACCACCCTTTTATTCCTAACATAGGAGTAAAAAGCCTTTGGATTTTCTTTAATCCTTTCTGCCAAAATCATTTCATGCCCCCTTTTTGCCCTTCTAACTCCCTCTTTGAGCTCCCTCCTATTCTCTCTATATTCCTCCAACGCTGTCCCCGTTCCCAGCTGTTTTGACCTATCATACGCCTCTCATAATAGAATAATCCTCTCATCCCAGGAATTAGCCTGGCAAATCTCCTTTGGACTGCCTCCAATGTTGCTATATCCTTTTTTCAGGAAAGAAGATCAAAACTATATGCAATATTTCAGATGAAACCTCACCAACACCCTGTATAATTGTAACAATATCTCCATAATTTTAAATTTTGCCCTTCCAAATAAAAGCTAAAATGCTGTTTGCCTTCTTAAATACTTGTTGGACCTGCCTGTGATTCATGCACTAAAACACCCAGATCCCTCTGTACGTCTCTCACCTGAAGTCTCTCTCCATTTAGGTAAAATCTGCCTTTTGATTCTTCCAATGAAGTGCATGATCTCACACTTCTTCACATTAAATTCCATTTGCCAGCTTTTCATCCAATCTAACCAATCCATATCGCATTGCAGAATCACTTTATCCTCATCACAACATGCCCTCCCACCTATCTCTGTATTGTTGGCATACTATACAATTACATGTCAAGAACTGATCCTGGTAGTACTCCACTAGTTACATCTTTTCACGATGAAAAGGCTCCATTTATTCCAACTCTATTTTCTATGTGACAGCCAGTTTTCAATCTATGCTAAGAGACTTCTTCCAATTCCATGGAATTTTACTTCATGCACCAGCCACTTCTGTGGCACCTTGTCAAATGCCTTTTGGAAATCTAAATACACTATGAAGATGGATAAGATAGATAAGAGAGTGCAAAAAGAGGAAAAGGTAAAGAGAAAAGCAGAATGCTATGAAACGTGTCATACAGTACAAAATAAACCAGCAGCAAGGGTAAGGAAAGGAGCAGAATACATCCACATAAAGAAATAGCTACAGCAGCTTAGGTAAGTCAACTACATGGCTATTAGCAGTGACCTTTATAACTCCAAACAACTATGTGGTTAGAACGGATAGAACCCAGATTGACTTTATAAGTAACTCAAAAATAGAAACTCTGAAATAAAACACAGATAACAGAACAAATCAGAGACTAGAGGCCCATGACCTGAGTTTGATCTAGTTTGCAATACAGAGAAAAGGGCAAGGATTGACATCTGACAGATACCTGGTTTATTTGGATGTGACGTCATGTTTACCCAATGCTTTGAGCTGTAAATGACAGAGTGCCTCCGAGTTTGATTTGGAGGGCTTCCTCAGTATGAATGTGATAAAAGCTCGAATAAATTTGCCTTCTTATGCTCCACTCAGGTCTGAAGGCTCGATCTTTATTAAATCCTCTAATTCATCTACACATTCCCTTCTATCTACTCATCTTCTTAAATGCTTAAAGACTTCAAGCAAATTTGTCAAACATGATTTATCTTTTAGAAAACCATGTTGATAAGTTTTGATTATTTTCAGCTTCCTAAATGATTAGTTATTTCATGTTTGATTTTTGGCTCCAGCGTTTTGTCAATAATAGGCTTTAAACTAAACTGCTCTGTAGTTCTCTACCTTCTGCCTCTTTCCCTTTTTGAACAAGAGCTACAGTCAGTGGCTATTTTCCAATATTTTGGTATCCTTCTGGAATTTAGCAAGTCATGAAAGCTTTCAATCAATGGGTTCAATATCTCTGCAGCCACTTTGATTAAAACAGATCCTTAAATGTGGCGGCACAGGTGGAAAAGGTGGTGAAGAACGCATATGGCATTCTTGCCTTTATAGGATGGGGCATAGAGTATAAAAATTGGCGTCTGATGTTATAGCTGTATAGAACATTGGTTAGGGCACATTTGGAGTATTGAGTCCAGTTCTGGTCGCTGCACGACCAGAAAGACAGAGAGGCTTTGGAAAGAGTGCAGAGAAAGTTTACCAGGATGTTGCCTGGTATGGTGGGTCTTAGCTATGAGGAGGGATTGGGTAAACTGGGTTGTTCACCCTGGAAAGACGGAGAATGAGGGGAGGCCTAATAGAGGTGTAAAAAATTATGAGAGGTATAGATAGGGTGAACAGTGGGAAGCTTTCTCCCAGGTTGGAGGTGACAAATGTGAGAGGTCACAGGTTCAAGATGAGGGGGGCGAGGTTTTACTCAGATATCAAAAGGACATATTTTACACAGAGGGTGGTGGGGGCCTGGACTGCACTGCCAAGCAGAATGGTGGAGGCACACGCTGGGATTGTTTAAGACTTATCTGGATAATCACATGAGCAGATTGGGAATGGAGGGATACAGAAAATTGCTCTAGTTGTACCAATGAGTGGCGCAGGCTTAGAGGGCTTTTTTTTTGTTCTTTGTTCTAAAACCCTAGCACGCAGTTGATCAGGTCCTGGTGACTTGTCTGGCTTTAGCACCTTGAGTTTCTTCAATACTTTAGCCCCTGTGATTGGGATTTTTTGTAAGTTCAATCATGTTATTTGAAATCAGTCCATCTGATATCTTAGGAATATTTTAAGTGTCCTTCATGATGAAGACTGATGTAAAACATTTATTTAGTATATCTGCCATTTCTCTACTGTTATTAATTCATAGCCAACCTTGGTGCAAAGTAATAGCTCCAAACTAGAGAGAGGGGGGGAGAGAGAGAGAGAGAGACACACACAGACTCATACACAGAGACAGAGACACTGCCTTGTTCCACCAGCTTCTAGCAGCAACTAAAATGAAACTAAAACTCCAACTCAAGCCTTGCTAAAAGTTTCAAGACTGGGAAGCATCAACATTCAAAGGAGCAATTTACAGCAGGTATTAAATAGCTGAAAACTCAGCATCATGTGATATACTTGTTTGTGTGAAAGTCCAAAGAGGGGTATGTCTCTGTGGGATGCTGTTTGACTGGGAACAACAGAGATAGCTACCTGTTAAGGTTTATACTGTTTCATGTAAATTTTGTAATTGGTAGAAGTTGTGTTAATTTGTTTTTATTATATTTTAATTGTTTCTTAAATAAACTTTGTTTGATAACCACTTCCTGGTGGGTCATTTAAATCATACCGAGCCAAATTTAAATGTAAACACTTAGGGTCTAAATTAACTTCATTAAATGCCTTGGAGTTCTGGGCCTGGGTCTTACTAGCACACACAGATGGTGTGCAAGTTCAGGTGTCACACTAAGGATAAGTGAGTGTAATGCACAAGTCGAGTCATAGAGGTTCACAGCATGGAAACTTGTCCATGCCGTTCTTTTTTCTAAAACTCCTAAGCTAATCCTAATTGCCCACATTTGGCCCATATCCTTCTATACCCATTGTACCCTTGTAACTATCCAAGTGCTTTTTAACATACAAAATTATACCTGCCTCTACACTACCTCTACAGCTTGTTCCAGACACTTACTACCCTCTGTGTGAGAAAATGACCCCTCTGGACACTTTTGTATTTTTCCCCTCTCACCTTAAAGTTTTTATGCTGGTTTTATGCTCCCCTACCCAGCTGATCTATGCCCCTCATTATTTTATAGATTCTCAGATCACCTCGAAGCCTCCTACACTCCAGAGAAAAAAGTGCCAGTTATTCAGCCTCTCCCTATAACTCAAGTCCTGGTAGAATCCTAATAAATATTTTCTGCACTCTTTCTAGTTTAAGAAAATCCTTTTTATAATGGATGACCAAAATTCCAAGTGTGACCTTACCAATGTATTGTACAGATTCAACAAGATGACCAAAAGCCTATATTCAATGTTTTGACCAGTGAAACCAAGCATGCTAATTGCCTTCTTCACCATCCTGTCCATTTGTGACTCCACTTCCAAGGAGTTATGAAAATGTACCCTTAGGTCTCTTTGTTCTATATCTCTCTCCAATGCCCTACTGTTAACTGCCCTGGTTCGATCTACAAAATGCTTCACCTCACATTTATCCAAATTAAACTCCATCTGCCATCCATCAGTCCACTGGCCTGATTGATCAAGATCCCATTGCAAACTGAGATAACTTTCTTTACTGTCCACTATGCCACCGATCTTGATGCCATCTGCAAACTTACTAATCATGCCTCCTAAATTATCATCCAAATCATTGATATATATGGCAAATAACAGTGGACCCAACACCAATCCCTGAGGCGCACCACTGGTCACAGGCCTCCAGTTTGAAAACCAACCCTTTAGAGCCACACTCTGTCTTTTGTCATCAAGCCAATTTTGTACCCATTTAGCTACCTCAGCTTGGATCCTATGAGATTTAATTGTTTACAGCAACCGACTATGTGGTATCTTGTCAAAAGTCTTGCTAAATTCCATATAGACAACAACATCAACATCAATGATGGTACTGCCATCATTTATCTTTCTGGTTACCTCTTCAAAAAACTCAATCAAATTTGATAGACATGATTTTCCACTCACAAAGCCATGTTGACTGTCCCTAATCAGTTTTTGCCTCTCCAAATGCCTGTAGAACCTCTCAGAATATCTTCTAATAACTTACCCCCTACAGACATGCAGCTCACTGGCCTGTAGTTCACAGGCTTTTCCTTGCAGTTGTTTTTAAACAAAGGCACAACATTTGCCATCCTCCAATCAGACACCTTACCTGTGGCTGTCGATGATTCAAATATTTCTGCTAGGTGACCCGCAATTTCCTCCTTAACCTCCCACAACATGCTGGGATACACTTCATTCTCTCGTTTCCTTCTCTATGAATGGTATGTTTTGTCTGCATAGTGCACAAGAAACAATACTTTTCAATAATACATGTGACAATAATAAATCAAATCATCAGGTTCCAGGGATTTATCTACCCTGATGAGTTTTAAGACTTCAGCATCTCCTTCTCTGTTTTATATATGCACTCTTCAAAACATCACTATTTATTTCTCCAAGTTCTTGAACGTCTGTGTCTTTCTCAACAGTAAATACTGAGAAGAAATATTTATTTAGGACCTCACCCATCTCCTGTGGGTGACTTTGTTGATCCTTAAGAGGCCCTATTTCTCTCCCTAGTTACTCTTTTGCCCTTTATGCATTTGGAAAAACACTTTGGGTTCTCCTTTGCCTTACCTGCCAAAACAATCTCATGTCTCCTTTTGATCATCCTGATTTCTCTCTTAACTCTACTTCCACATTCTCTCTACTCTTCAAGGGATCCACTTGATCCCAGCTGCTTATGCATATCATGTGCCTCCTTCATCTTGGGTCTGGGTTGTAGTTTGAGATGGCCTGTCTCATATAGTCCATCAGATGAGCATCTGTGAGATGAATGTGATACTTGGACTTGATAATTTTCATCTGGGAAAAAGCACCTTACAGATATGTTGAACCAAAGTAGGCCTTCACCTTGAGTGCATATGATGTTAGAAGACAGTACTTCTCTCTGTTTACAAGTCCCCAAAAATCCGTGTCCTTTGATTTAGCTTTCAGCTCTTTTTGCATGGTGATTATTTCCACATCAAGTCCACTGCTTTGTTCAAACTCCTGCTGAAATCTTGCTATCAGTTCTCAAATGCTTGAAGAAAAGAATTTGAAACAAATAATGATTTATTCCATCTTGTCTGACTCCTGAAATTGTATGTTGAATTCTTTTTCCAAATTAATCAAGTAGTCACTGAATGCTTGGATGAAACCCTTTCTATTTCACCTATTGTTGAATTTTTTCCAGATTTGGGAAACACTCAGTAATTTTGTTCTTTAATTGGGAGGACCATAGGCCCAGTTTCGACTTGAACACATTCACTGCACTGATCATGTGTGATCAGTCTCTGTTCCTCGCCTGCAGTTCACGGTTCAGCTCGTTCAATTTGGCACATAGTTTTAATTTTATTTTGGTGTCCCAAGTAGGCTTATATTAACACAGCAGTGATGTTACTGTGAAATCCTCTGGTCACCACACTCCAGCATCTGTTCAGGTACACTGAGGGAGAACTTTAGCGTGGCTAATACACCTAACCAGCATGTCTTTCAGACTGAGAGAGGAAACTCAGTTAGTGCACTGGATAGCTATAGATTAGCCAGGAGGGAGCTCAAGAATGAGTTGAGAAGAGCTAAAAGGGGACACGAGAAGACTTTGGCTGATAGCTTTAGGATTCTCCTTGATCCTTTCTTTAGATATGTTAAGAATACAAGATTGGTTAGGGCAAGATTAGGGCCAGTCAGAGACAGCAGTGGGAAGTTGTGCGAGGAACCTGAAGAGATTGGAGAGGCACTGAACAAATATTTCTCTTCGGTATTCACGCAGGGAGATGTAAATGTAGTTGTGGAGAACATTGGGATACATGGTTGCAAACTGGAAAGTATTGAAGTAGATGAGGAGGATGTGCTAGATATTCTTGAGGGTTTGAAGTTAGATAAGTCCCCTGGGCTGGACAGGATTTACCCTAGGATTCTCTGGGAGGCGAGAGAAGCGATTGCAGAGCCTCTGGCTCTGATCTTCACGTCATCGTTGGTTACGGGTATAGTGCCGGAAGACTGGAGGGTAGCGAAAGTGGTCCCATTGTTCAAGAAGGGGAAGAAAGGCTTTCCTGGGAATTATAGACCGGTGAGTCTTACTTCTGTTGTGGGCAAAGTATTGGAGAGAATTATTAGGAATAGGGTTTGTAGTTATTTAGAGAGAAATGAATTGATTGGGGATAGTCAGCATGGTTTTGTGAAGGGTAGGTTGTGTCTTATTAACTTTATTGAGTTTTTTGAAAAAGTGACCAAAGAGGTGGGTGGGGGTAAGGCAGTTGATGTGGTATATATGGACTTTAGTAAGGCATTCGATAAGGTGCCCCATGGAAGGCTTCTGCAGAAAATGCAGATATATGGGATTGAGGGTGATTTAGCTAATTGGATTAGGAATTGGCTAGCAGATAGAAGACAGAGGGTGGTGGTTGATGGGAGATATTCATCGTGGAGTTCGGTGACAAGTGGTGTACCTCAGGGGTCTGTTTTGGGGCCCCTGCTGTTTGTAATTTTTCTAAATGATCTGGATGAGGGTATTGAAGGATGGATTAGTAAATTTGCAGATGACACTAAAGTCGGTGGAGTGGTAGATAGTGAAGAGGGGTGTTATAGTTTGCAGAGAGACTTGTACAAGTTGCAGAGCTGGGCCGAGAGGTGGCAAATGGAGTTTAATGTGGAAAAGTGTGAGGTAATGTACTTTGGCAGGAATAATAAATGTGTAGAGTATAGGGCTAATGGTAGGATTCTTAATAGTGTTGATGAACAGAGGGATCTTGGTGTATATGTGCATCGATCCCTGAAAGTAGGCAGTCAAGTCGATAAGGTTGTTAAGAAGGCATACGGAGTCTTAGCTTTTATTGGTAGGGGGATTGAATTTCAGAGCTGCAACGTCATGTTGCAACTGTACAAAACTCTAGTGCGGCCGCACTTGGAGTATTGTGTGCAGTTCTGGTCCCCACATTATAAAAAGATGTGGAGGCATTGGAGAGGGTGCAGAGGAGGTTTATCAGGATGTTGCCTGGTATGGAGGGCAGGTCTTATGAGGAGAGGCTGAGGGATTTGAGGTTGTTTTCATTAGAAAGAAGGTGGCTAAGAGGAGACCTTATTGAAACATACAAGATGATCAGAGGTTTAGATAGGGTGGACAGTGATAGTCTTTTTCCTAGGATGGAGAAAGCTAGCACGAGGGGACATAGCTTTAAATTAAGAGGTGGTAGTTATAGGATGGATGTCAGAGGTAGATTCTTTACCCAGAGGGTGGTAAGGGTATGGAATGCCCTGCCTGCTGCAGTTGTAGATGCGCCAAGTTTGGTGGCGTTTAAGAGGTTAGTGGATAAGTTTATAGACAAAAAGGGGATGGTTTAGGTTAGAGGTCATTGCTTTTTCTTAATTGGTCAGCGCAACATCGAAGGCTGAAGGGCCTGTTCTGCGCTGTAATGTTCTATGTTCTATACTTGAGAACTCTGAGAAAACCCATACAGTTATGGGGAGAACATGCAGACTCCGACAGTGATCCAAAGCGGGAATCGAACCCAAATCCTTGGTGCTGTGAGGCAGCATTGCTAACCACTATGCCACCACACCCTATATCTGTAATAAATGCTAAGTTTAGCAACTATGCATTACCTGACAGCTGGCTGTGCATCTTATTTCTTTATTTAAGAAAAATAACAATTTCAGGGAGCAATTCCACAAATTTCTGGAGGACTTTTCCTCAACTTACCTAGCTCAAATCTGCATGTAGGATTAGTTCATCTTAGGTGGCAAACTCATTGAGTAACAATTTGAACAAGCAGTACGGCAGAGCTTTGGCACAAATTTGAGTTAACGATCTTGACAACAACTGTTATTACATGAGCTGAAAGGAAAAAGTGCTCCTAATGCCCTGGTGAGATTGATATTTTTGGAGTTCTCCAGTCTGTGCTGGTCATGTGTTTCCCACAGGTCAGTTCAAAGAGTGAGCATTCTCTCAGGAATTACAGGTCACAATGGAAATAATTGACTAAGTTCTGATCAATTCTTCAAAAATGGATTGAAGGTAGGGCTGGAAGTGATGAAAGGAGAGTGAAGGAAGACATTGAAATTTTTAGTGGAGGGTTTCTGATTAAACAGTAAGTGTTCAAAAGTACAGTGTCTAATGCTGGGAATTCAGAAGTTAGGGGAAGAGGCATGAGCACAGAGATAACAAAGTTGCAGAATTTATCATTCAGCCAACAGAACTTACAGAACAGCTTGGGATAGACTGAGGGGTAAAGAACTCATGATTTCAGATGTTTGTAGCAATTAGGACTGTTCTGACTCTGGATCTGCATCTACCAATGATCAGAAATAGGAACCACAATTTAGAGAGAGGAATATCTAAACTGCAGCATGTGAACAAAGCTGATGGGCATTCAGTTGGAATTGTGTTTAGAGAGGGTCGCTATCACCTTTCTTTCACCAAGGGGATAGGAGGGTAACAGGTGGCTTGTCAGTGGAGACAAACTGATAAAGTCTAACGGCTTAGAGGATCTGCCGGGTTAAAAAAACAAAAAGGGGATTTTGGAACAGGGAGTATGGGCACAGCTTCCTTATGAAGGTGAGAAGGTCATGGACAAAACAATTGGAGTGGCAAATTTTGGGCAACGTTCAATGTAGGCTACTTTATGATATGAATGTTACTTTCAACTTAAATGCAAGGCAATGATCATCTTTAACCCTAGAAGATTCAAACATCTCCCATGGTGTTCAATACCATTATCATTGCTGAATTCCCCAACATCCTTTGGTTCTGTTGACAAGAAACCTAACTGAAACATCCATTTAGATACTGTGGTTACAATAGTAGATCAGTGATTGGGGATGCTGCAATGACTAATTCAGCTCTGACTCCCCAAAGCCTACCCACCATATACAAAGTACATGTCAGAATGCAATGGAATATTCTCCACTCGATTGGACAAATATTGTTCCAGCAACAATCAAGAAATATGATACAATCCAAGACAAAGAGTCCTCTTGAAACATGGAGAGGAAAGATACAGAAGAATTGGAGTGTGTGTGGAGAGAGCATGCCGTTGCAAATATAAGGGGAAGAGAAGAATTTAGAAGAAAATAATTAAAATATAATTTCCAACCTGAAACTAAATTAGTAAATAGTGACAGGGCATCATGCAAGCGGAATACCAGAACATAAAAGTATGCAAAAAGCTAGTTCAGTTTGAGAATATAATTTTATTTTTACTAAAGTTTTAACTGTAGTTAAACGGGCGACATGGTGGTACAACCGTTATTGGGATCTGTTGGAGTCAATATGACTGTTCGGTTGTTGTCAAAGATTTTGGGAAGGCTGAGTTTTCCCATGTTTTGACACTTGAAGCTCGGAGTAATGTCTGTGCAAACAATGATTTTTTTTACATAAAGCTAACCATGTCTTCACGTTTTTTTTTAAGAAGTTTATTTATTAATGTAGGGTGGACTCAAATAGCACGAGGGGTCACGGGCTTAGGGTGAGGGGGGTAAGGTATAATTTGGATGCCTGGTGGCAAAAAGAAAGGTAATGCTGACAGACTAGAACAAAGAACAAAACAGCACGGGAACCAGGCCCTTTGGCCCAACGAGCCCCTGCTGCTACCCCAACGTTCCCACCTCTACCAGCGATCCCTGTCCATGTTTATAGATCTATGGATTAAAAACCAAATTTGAGACAATTTAGGGAGAATTTGTTTTGCCAATTAGCCTAAGAGCACATCTTTGGCATGTGGGAGGAAACCGGAGCACCCAGAGAAAACCCATGCAAGCATGGGGAGAATGCGCAAACTCCCACAGACACAGGCCCAAATCCATGTATCTGCACAGCACAGCGATAGTCACTGAGCTGTCGTGTTGCCCATCAAATGGTCCAGTTCAAGCGTACACTAACGACGTGAAGCACTAGGATACTCTCAAAAAAAAATCCAAGAGCAGCCCTCTCACGACCCATCGTGTGTATGCCCCTCGTTAGACAACAAGGTGGACCAAAGCATCTGTAGGATAAAAACAAGTACATCAATATCATCATCTATTTACACACTTCCCAGGGACTCCCAAGACTCATGATGCCTATTTTAAATCAGTTTTCTATACCCCTCCATTCCCATTCTGTTCATGTGCCCATCTAAGTATTTCTTAAATAACTCCAGAGTACCTGCCTCCACCACTTTACTTGGCAGCGCATTCCATACCCCCACCACCCTCTGTGTGAAAAAACTCCCTCTAGCATCCAAATTATACCTTACCCCCCTCACCCTAAGCCCGTGACCCCTCGTGCTATTTGAGTCCATCCTAGGAAAAAGCTTAACCCTGTTTACTCTATCTATACCCCTCATAATCTTGTACACCTCTATTAGATCTCCTCTAAGCCTACGTCTTTCTAAGGAAAACAGTCCCAATTTGCCTAACCTCTCCTCGTAACTCAGACCTTCCATACCAGGCAGCATCCTGGTAAACCTCCTCTGCACTCTCTCCAGAATCTCCACGTCCTTCCGGTAGTAAGGCGACCAGAACTGGACGCAGTATTCCAAATGAGGTCTAACCAACGTTTTATACAACTGCAACATTAAAGGCCAGCTCTTGTACTCTATACCCCTTCCTATAAAGGCTAACATACTATATGCTTTCTTCACAACCTTTTCCACTTGCTCTGCCACCTTCAGAGACTTGTTCACCTGCACCCCCAGGTCCCTCTGCGTTTCTATACTCTTAATAGGTCTACCCTTTATCATATACCTCCCCTCTACATTCTTTCTCCCGAAATGCATCACCTCACATTTATCAGGATTAAATTCCATCTGCCATCTATCTGCCCAAGCTACCAGCCTATCTATGTCCTGCTGCATCGCCTGACAATGCTCCTCACTATCTGCAAGTCCAGCCATCTTTGTATCGTCTGCAAACTTGCTGATCACTCCACTTACTCCCTCTTCCAAGTCATTTATATATATTACAAATTGAAGAGGTCCTAGTACCGAGCCCTGCGGCACACCACTAGTGGCCGACCTCCAGCTAGAAAAACACCCTTCCACTATTACTCTCTGTCTCCTATTACCAAGCCAGTTACTTATTCATCTAGCTACCTGTCCTTGAATCCCATTAGCCTTGACCTTCTCAACTAACCTCCCATGAGGGTCTTTGTCAAACGCTTTACTAAAATCCATATAGACAACATCAACGGCTCGCCCTTCGTCCACTGTTTTCGTCACCTCCTCAAAAAATTCTACCAGATCTGTAAAGCACGACCTCCCCTTAACAAATCCATGCTGCGTATCCCTAATCAGATCACAACACTCTAAGTGCCTATACATCCTATCTCTAAGAATCCCCTCCAACAGCTTCCCTACCACTGACCAGCCTATAATTTCCAGGGTTATCCCTACTACCCTTTTTAAACAACAGTACAACATTAGCTATTCTCTAGTCCTCTGGGACCAACTAGTGCCATTTGGGTCTAGATGCCTATAACTTTACGCAGTAAAAAATATGGGTGCATCGGTACACAACACTGAAAAGGACATGGAACAATCCAGGGGAAGAGATATAATTAGCGGGGACAGGATCACTTTCATTGGAATAAGAAAGGATCTATCGCAGGCAAATTGGAATCAAAGATTGTCCGTGAAGCTGTAATGAAACAATGGGCTGCTTTTAGAAAGAAATGGTTTGGATATGGTCAAGATACATTCCCATGCGGGGAAAAGCTGGAGCTCCCTGGATGATAAGGACAGCTTGGTGACACAATGTTTGGCATTGCTGCCTCGCAGTAGGTACCTCGGTTCAATTCCCGGCTTGAGTCACTGTGTAGAGTTTGCACATTTTCCCCAGGCCTGCGTGGATTTTTTCCAGGTGCTCCGGTTTCCTCGTACAGTCCAAAGATGTGTGGCTTAGGTGGATTGGCCATGCTAAATTGCCCCCTTAGTGTCAGGGGGACCAGCTAGAGTAAATGCATGGGATTATGGAGTAAGGTCTGGGTGGAATGTGCTCAACACAGACAAATGGTCTTCTTCTGCACAGGATTCTATGAAAGTGTTAGAGAGTAAGCGAAAGTAGAAAATAGGTGCATGTGACAGATGTCAGGAAGATAGAAGTGAGAACCAAGTTGAATATAAAGGGCTCAGAGGATGGCACAATGGTTAGCACTGCTGTCTCAGAGTACCAGAGACCTTGGTTTGACTTTGGCATTGGATGACTACTTTGTGGAATTTGCACGTGTTTGTGTGGGTTTCCTCTGGTGCTCCAGTTTCCTTCCACAATCCAAAAGTATGTAGCTTATGTCGATTGGGCATGCTAAATTGCCGTTTAGTATCTCAAGATATATAGGTTAGGTGGATTGGTCGTGGTAAATGTGTGCAGTTACAGGGATAGAGTGGAGTGTTAACTCCGTTTCTCTCTTCACAGGGGCTGCCAAACCTGCTGAATTTTTCAGCACTTTGTTTTTACTTCAGCTTTCTAGCATCTGAAGTAATTTGCTTTTATTTTAACTGAGACCCTGGATTGGCTATAAGTTGACAAAGATTCGTTTTTTAAAAAAATGTTTACTCCATTTCTGAAGTCACAAGGCCAATGCTCAGAATGGACTGGGCAAACCTGAAACCATTCCTTGCTTGCTCCAAAATCCAAATTCAAATTCCAATTGAATCCAATTCATTGCCCCCACTAGAGGGACAAACGAGATCCAAGTTGACAAAATAAGGCATTGCATATTATCTTGGGTTTGATCCAATGCTCGATCTTAACTAAAGGTGAGTTGACTGCATTTAAAGTTGAAATATGTCCAGGGATACTGAGACAAGTAAGGATGGAAATTGCAGAGGCAATGGCTATAATTTTTCCAATCCTCCTTAAATTGAGGGTTGGTGCTAGAGGCTTGATAATAGCAAATGTCAATGTCCTTGTTCAAAAAAGGGTTTATCTTTATAAACCCAGCAACGACAACTAGTCAGTTTAACCTTATTGGTGGAAGAGATTTTAGAAGTGAATATCCAGAACAAAGAGAGCAGTCACTTGGGCAGAACGGTCGTTAATGAAAAGCCAACACAGATTTGCAAAGGGCAGAATGCATTTATTTAACTTGCTTGAGTTTTTTTGATGAGATCACAGAGGGAGAATGAGAGGAATGTGGTTGTGTGGTGTATGTGATTTCCTAATGGCATTTTAAAAAGTGCCACACCCAAACTTGTCAACAAAGCTGAAAGAACCCATGGGATAAAAGGAGCTGTAGCAGCATAGATAAGCAATTGGCTGAATGACAAGAAACCAAGTACTGCTGTTTGGAGTGGAGGAATGTATTCAATGGCGGTTCCCCAGGGCTCCATGTTAGGACCTCTGCTTTTCCTGATCATCTTAAATGATTTAGATTTGGATTGAATTGCAGGGTACAATTTTCAAAAAACGAAGCTGACACAAAACCTGGAAACAGTGTGAACGGATGGGAAGAGCGTGATAGACTTCTAAGAAGACATAGGTTGGTGGAATGGGCAGGCAAGTAGTGGATAAAATCTAATGCAGAGAATTGCCAAGTGTTTCATTTTGGTAGAAAGAACACAGAGCGACAATATGAAATAAAGGGTTGAATTATAAAGGAGGGACCTGTTTGTGTTTGCACAGAAATCATTGAAGGTGGCAGGACACCTTCTATGTTCTATGTTCTATGATAGGCTGAGAAAGCAGTTAATAAAGTAGAAAGGATTCTGGGATTTATAATTTTAGAGAACGAAAACCAGGAAATTATGATAAACCTGTACGAGACACTGGTTCAACTCAACTGGATATGTACTGGACTCCATACCGTACTGGACTCCATACCATAGGAAGGATGTGATGGTATTAGAAAAAGTTCAGAAAAGATTCATAGGAATGGGTCCCAGTTACATAGGGGAAGCTGGGATCATTTTTCTAGAAAATGAAAAAAGGTTTTCAAAATCATTGGGGCCTGTACAAGGTAGATGCAAGGAAACTGTTACCTTTGGTGGAAGGGCTAAGAACCAATTGACATCAATTTAGAATGATTGGCTAAAGAAAGAAAGGGAATAATTACTTAAAGAAAAGATACTGGGTGATGGGGAATGAGACTATCTGAGCTGGCCTTGAAAGGTACTGACAGGGATTCAATGGTCTCCTCCTATGCTATATCGTTCTGATTCTACCTTTGCTATTTTTCCAACTGTGATGAAGGAAACTTCGAAAAGGTTTTATGTGGCTAATAGGAATGTATGAGGTATCTTTGCGGGTGCCCTTCTGTTTGAGCCTGGAAAGACAATGGATTGAGATTTGTTTGTATAGCTGTGCTTGTCTGTCTGAGTTTCTGTGTCTCCTTGCTGACTGTACTGCTCTCACCTTGTCACACATTTGAAGACTCAAACCTCACTTTGTCACCCAGCAAATCACTTCCACAACCAATAACTTTATATTCTTCCCTGTCCCCAACACCTTAACCATGCCATCTGCATTTGATACTCTCCCATTACTCACATACATATCTCACAAACATTTCTGCTGAAATATGAGCTTGTTTCTCCTTTACTTCATGTCCAGGACTTTCTCCAATGATGTCAGACCCCATAAGCTTTCTCCTCCTTTGGGATCCCATCCCAATGTTCTAAATACCACAACTCTGAATTCATGGAACTCCTTCCCAGTTCTCCTAGATTTCCCTATTGTTCTAAAGGTCCAGTGTCACCATTCGAACAATACTTAACTTTCCACTCCTCCATTGTTTTATATTCCAGGCCCGGAAAAGGAGAGAGAACATTAACTGCACAGTTAAATGAGCTTTTAATAAAAGTCCAGCAGAGTGAACATTATCATGCAATTTCATGTTTAGCAATCACTAGCACTCCTACAGGACTGAGTAATTCAAATTCTATTTTTATTATTAATGGCAAAGCTCTGAGAATTGCACGTGGCATGAAATGGGCCAGTTACTGTATCCAATGTAGAACAGTAGAACAATTAAATTTACTAATAACAGATTAAATAGATTTGTTATTAAATCCAAGTGATCGGTTGCCTCATTCTGTATTGAGTGATGGTCATCCTACTGTTACTGCCTTAGACCCTATGTTAATCTATGGGGATTGCAGGTTTGTTGTGTAGAGAGCCCTCATCTCAGAGCCAGTGTATTTGATGGATTCTGGAATGTGATTATCAGTCTATGAGTGTGGGCGCTGTTATGCAAGTTCCATACTTAACTTCTCTTTTCTCTCTATCCCTTTAAGTAATTACAGGGTTACCTTTTCATCTCAGTCTTAGTGAATTCTAACAGTGAGTTGATGCGTTTAATAAACAGCGCTCTTAGGAATGACCTGACCAGCCGCAACCCTATCTCATGTGTCTGGCCCCGTACTGCATTGCAAATGTAAGAAGCCGGAAGATGGCAGAGGCTTTTGCTGGCGAGATTCCAAAAATAATTGTTGCTGGGTAAGTGTTACTGTGATAATTAACTGAATTTTTAAAGGACAGGTTTGATACTCTGTCTAACAAACTATAACAGTACTATGATAGCATATTGATTCTAATGTCTGTACAAGGGACCATGAAGGTCCTGTCTTGGAAAAAAAGGTCAGTTATAACATGTTGAACAAAATAAAAAATAGTGATAAAGAGACAGTCAGTTACTTGGAATAGTCATCTTGCATTACTTCACTGATCTTCTCTAAAAGTATTTGTGGATTTAGAAGAAAATTTGGTTTTGGTTAATTGCACTTTTCTTCACTTTAATCTCTGCTCAAACTGCGTGCGCCATGCTATGATTTCACTGTCTCTCTTTGATCTCTGATCAGGCCTTCATTGTCAGTATATAAGCTGCAGAAAGGAGAGGTTGCTGGGAGTCATATCTGAAATGAATTCTGTAGTTATGGCTCTGCTCGCTCCATGACCATCTGTTATTGTGAATGACAGTGGTCAGGAGTAGGGGATGCTTCTCTATCATACTGCAGGGCCACTGAGACTAACTGTAGCCCCGCACACTAACTTCAGATCAATTGGGACTGAATCTGTGACCTGGTCTCTACAGCTGATTTAAATGCCGTACTTAGCGATTGATCCATTAAGTCAACTATGGGAAAATGATGATATTTCTCTGTATGGGATGATGGCTTTATGTGAAAGCTTTATATTTTGCAAGAACTTTCTTTGGATTATTTCAATGTCAAACTTTAACTTAAAAATAATAGAAACACATGCAGCGTGTGTGATGTTGGCTTTTAGACAAAATGTAAATCTTCAACAATAGAGTTAAAACATAGTGATCTCTATCAGTAACATTTTGAATGCTTTCTGTATTTCTGTGTTTGTAAAATGTATGTGTGTGGGAGTGTGCATACATATCTATTAAATTTACCATGTACTGCCATCTTTCCATTCAGAAAATCTAAGTCAATTGTGCTTCACAGCTTCAATGTTAATTATGCTGACACCTGACTTTTCACGTTCTGACGGAGTTTTCTAATTATTGTGATAGCTTGCGACACTATAGTTCTTTTGTGCTCTGGCCACCAGATGACTGCAGAGAATTAGTTTGAATCCCTTCTTATCACATTTTTGAATTGTTTTTAGCCTACTTTGATAAGATAGTATTCAATTATTTTTAACATCAAAGATAGTGAATGGGATTCTCCCAAAAAAATCAGAGTGTCAAATTTGTATAAAAACAGGAATAGATCCTGCTGTTTTTAAAATTCTGGTTAATTCTCGCAGCTTTTCTTCATTTTAATCTTTGCTCAAACTCTGTGTGCTAGGCTATGATTTTACGGTCACTGATCTTTGATCAGGCCTTCATTGTCAGTATATAAGTTGCAGAAAGGAAAGATTGCTGAGAGTCACAGCTGAAATCAATTCTGTAGTTATGGCTCTGCTCGCTCCATGACCATCTGTTATTGTGAATGACAGAGATCAGGAGTAGGGGATGCTTCTCTATCATACTGCAGGGCCACTGAACATAGAACATAGAACATTACAGCACAGAACAGGCCCTTCGGCCTTCGATGTTGCGCCAACCAATATAAAAAGCAATGCCCCTCCCAAACTAAACCATTCCCTTCTCTTCCATATACTTATCAACTAACCTCTTAAACGCCACCAAACTTGGCGCATCTACAACTGCTGCAGGCAGGGCATTCCACTCCCGAACCACCCTTTTGGGTAAAGAACCTACCTCTGATATCCGTCCTATAACTATCACCCCTTAATTTAAAGCTGTGTCCCCTCGTGCTAGCTTTCTCCATCCTAGGAAAAAGGCTATCACTGTCACCCTATCTAAACCTCTAATCATCTTATATGTTTCGATAAGGTCCCCTCTTAGCCTCCTCCTTTCTAACGAAAACAACCTCAAATCCCTCAGCCTCTCCTCATAAGATCTGCCCTCCATACCAGGCAACATCCTGGTAAACCTCCTCTGTACCCTCTCCAATGCCTCCACATCTTTCTTATAATGTGGGGACCAGAACTGCACACAATACTCAAGTGCGGCCGCACTAGAGTTTTGTACAGTTGCAACATGATGCTGCGGCTCCTAAATTCAATCCCCCTGCCAATAAAAGCTAAGACTCCATATGCCTTCTTAACAACTTTATCCACTTGACTGCCTACTTTCAGGGATCTATTGACACATACACCAAGATCCTTCTGTTCATCAACACTATTAAGAGCCCTACCATTAGCCCTATACTCTACACATTTATTGTTCCTGCCAAAGTGCATTACTCACACTTTTCCACATTAAACTCCATTTGCCACCTCTCGGCCCAGCTCTGCAACTTGTCCAAGTCACTCTGTAAACTAAAACACCCCTCTTCACTGTCTACCACACCACCAACTTTAGTATCATCTGCAAATTTACTGATCCATCCCTCAATACCCTCATCCAGATCATTTATAAAAATTACAAACAGCAGGGGCCCCAAAACAGACCCCCGAGGTACACCACTTGTCACCGAACTCCACGATGAATATCTCCCATCAACCACCACCCTCTGTCTTCTATCTGCTAGCCAATTCCTAACCCAATTAGCTTAATCACCCTCTATCCCATACATCTGCATTTTCTGCAGAAGTCTTCCATGGGCCACCTTATCAAACGCCTTACTAAAGTCCATATATACCACATCAACCGCCTTACCCCCGTCCACCTCCTTAGTCGCTTTTTCAAAAAACTCAATGAGGTTAGTAAGGCACGACCTACCCTTCACAAAACCATGCTGACTATCTCCAATCAATTCATTACTCTCTAAATACCTATAAATCCTATCCCTAATTATTCTCTCCAATACTTTGCCCACAACAGAAGTAAGACTCACTGGCCTATAATTCCCTGGAAGGTCTCTCTTCCCCTTCTTGAACAATGGGACCACATTCGCTATCCTCCAGTCCTCCGGAACCACACCCGTAACCAACGACGACCTGAAGATCAGAGCCAGAGCTCTGCAATCGCCTCTCTTGCCTCCCAGAGAATCCTAGGGTAAATCCCGTCCGGCCCAGGGGACTTATCCAACTTCAAACCCTCGATAATATCTAGCACATCCTCCCTATCTACTTCGATACCTTCCAGTTTGCTACCCTGTACCTCAGTGTTCTCCATAACTACATTTACATCACCCTGCGTGAATACCGAAGAGAAATATTTATTCAGTACCTCTCCAATCTCCTCAGGCTCCAAGCACAACTTCCCACTGCTGTCTATGACTGGCCCTAATCTTGCCCTAACCAATCTTCTATTCTTAACATATCTAAAGAAAGCTTTAGGATTCTCCCTAATCCTATCAGCCAAAGTCTTCTCGTGTCCTCTCTTCGCTCTTCTCAATTCACTCTTTAGCTCCCTCCTGGCTAATCTATAGCTATCCATTGCACTAACTGAGCCTTCAATCCTCATCCTGACATAAGCCTCCTTTTTCCTTTTAACCAGCAAATCAACTTTTTTCGTACACCAAGGTTCTCTTACTCGACCATTTCCTCCTTGCCTGACAGGGACATACTTATCAAGGACTCGCAGCAGCTGCTCCTTGAATAAGCTCCACATTCCAGATGTTCCCAGTCCCTGTAGTTTCCTAGTCCAATCTATTCACCCTAATTCTCTCCTGATGGCCTCATAATTACCCTTCCCCCAGCTATAACTACTGCCCCCAGCTTCATGCCTACCCCTGTCCATCACTAAGGTGAACATAACCGAATTGTGGTCACTATCACCAAAATGTTCACTAACTTCCAAGCCTAACACCTGATCTGGCTCATTGCCCAGCACCAAATCCAATGTAGCCTCACCTCTAGTTGGCCTATCTACATACTGAGTCAAAAAACCTTCCTGCACACTTTGTACAAAAACTGACCCCTCTAACGAGCTAGAGCTAAAGCTATTCCAATCAATATTAGTAAAGTTAAAGTCCCCCATAACAATTACCCTATTACTTTCACTCCTGACCAGAATTGACTTGGCAATCCTTTCCTCTACCTCTCTAGAACTTTAGGAGGTCTATAAAAGACTCCCAACAGGGTGACCTCTCCTTTCCTGTTTCTAATCTCAGCCCATACTACCTCAACAGACAAGTCCTCATCAAACTTCTTTTCTGTCACTGTGATACAGTCTTTGACTAATAATGCCACTCCTCCCCCTCTTCTACCTCCTTCTCTACTCCGACTAAAGCATTTGAACCCCAGAACCTGCATCATCCATTCTTGTCCCTGCTCTACCCAAGTCTCTGAAATGGCCACAACATCGAAGTTCCAGGTACTGGTCCAAGCTGCAAGTTCCTCCCCCTTATTGCGAATACTCCTTGCATTAAAGTATACGCATTTCAACCATGCCCTACCCCACCCGTATGCTGCTGTGTTTTACGGCTTTCCTCTATGACCCCCTTACTCTCATCCCTCTTAGCACCCCAACTATTCAGGATCCCACCCCCCCCTGAATCAGTTTAAAGCCCCCTGCATAGCCTTAGCAAATTTTCCCCCCAAGATATTAGTTCCCCTCTGGTTCAGGTGTGGACCATCTCTCTTGTAGAGGTCCCACCTATCCCAGAATGAGTCCCAATTGTTCAGGAACCTGAACCCCTCCCTCCTGCACCATCCACGCAGCCACGAGTTCAAACATTCCCTCTCTCTATTCTTCTCCAAACTATCCCTTGGCACAGGCAAGATTCCAGAGATAACCACTCTGCCAGTTTTGGCCCTAAGCTTCCACCCCAACTCCATAAATTTCTGTTTAATATCCCCTTCCCTCGTCCTTCCTATATCATGTGTCCCTACATGAACTATGACTTGGGGTTGACTCCCCTCTCCCTTAAGAATCTTAAAAACCCGATCTGTGACATCCTGGACTCCAGCCCCTGGGAGGCAACACACCAGCCCTGAGTCCCTTTTATTACTATTTACTCTCCTATCTGTCCCTCTAACTATGGAGTCTCCAATTATCAGGCCCAATCTCTTATTCCCCCTACCCACCTGAGCATTCTCAGCAGGCTCACCCCCAGAGACCTGCTCCTTTGGTCATCTCCAGTTGATTCTTCCTCAACTGTAGCCTCCAAGACAGAAAATTTGTTTTGGAGGGGAACAGCCCCAGGGGATTGTCTACCCGATTGCTTCTTACCCCTCCTCCTAATAGTTACCCACGAATCCCTTTTAGGAGTGACTATCTCTTTGTCACTCCTGCCAATATCCTCCTCAACCTCTCGGATTATCCTGAGTTCCTCTAATTCCAGCTCCAGCTCCTTAACACGATCCTCAAGGAGCTGCAAATGGGCACACTTCCTGCAGGTATAATCAGCAGGAACACTACTGGTGTCCCTCACCTCGTACATACTACAGGAGTTGCAACGTACTGCCCTGCACTGCCATCCCTGATACTTTAATTTACTTTAAGGAGAGAGAGAAAAAAAAACTTCCCACACACTTTTATTATTAGGTTAGAAGAGGGGGGAGGGTGGGATACTCTACCTGTGTAGAGTATCGGGTTTCCTCTCTGGACCAATTTATAGAGACAGAGAGAAAAACTACAACTACCGGCAGCCTCCTAGTGACGACTTCCGGTTTCTTGTTAGTTTAAATAAAAAACGGCAAAAAACTACCCCCGCTCGTTATTTTAAACAAAGAGAAAAGTTAAAAAAGTACTTAACACATGAACTTCACGCTTTCCCAAATCGCTGCCTCTCCGTGCTGCTCGAAGGGAACAATCTGAGGCAAACTTCAGATCAGTTGATGCAGTACAGGGCCTGAATCTGTGACCTGGACCTAGAATTTTCAAAATGAATCTCCCACTCTTTGTGCACTGCAGAATACAGTAGCATGAATCTCGTTAAAAATCTATTCCTGCTAGAAAGACCAGCAGCATAGTGTTGAGAGAGCCGCTATATGTGCCCCGATCTATCGTAGCAGGGATTGGCATATCTGCAGTAGCCCTGCACTGTTGGCCTTTGCAGATGGGCTGACCAACTCCGCGACCCTGCATTTCTGGCCCCCTTAGATGTGCCTGGGCCAGTGTTGACATCCCATCCCCCTACCATCACAATGGCCAACACCAATTGCTGGCTTCCCTCTCTTTGTCAATGCCAAGTACAGTGACAGGGGGGAACCTCCATCCCCACCCAGATCGCCCAGACTCCCCCTCCCTCCTCTTGGCATGGCAGATATCTGTGCAGTGCTAAGGCACCTCCTGGGCATTGCCACTTTGCCCATTGCCACTACAAAACTGGCAATGCCACGGGGCATCCCCTTGCCTCCCGGCTTCCTGGGAGGTCTTGATTACACTCCTCCTGCCTCCACTTTCACTCCAGTGGGGTTGGGTTTCCAACTCCTCATTAGTGGGAGCTATTGTAAACTCCGCTGGAGTGAAGTATTCCTGCAGGGACAGAGAGGCCAGTAGGCCCAAAGACTTCAGTTCTGGACCCACTTATCATATGCTATTGATCATTAGCATAATTTATACAACTCTGCAATGATTTCGGGCATGGAGCTAGTGGCGTTGGAAATCTGGTGGCCAGAGACTTGTGGAGGCTGTTGTCTAGTGCGAAGGTTTATTTGGTGGCAAAAACCACTAGCTTTCAGAGCGCTACCCCTTCATCAGGGGAGTGG
The DNA here is from genome assembly GCA_024679065.1 of Sphyrna mokarran. NCBI lineage: Eukaryota > Metazoa > Chordata > Chondrichthyes > Carcharhiniformes > Carcharhinidae > Sphyrna > Sphyrna mokarran. The sequence goes on along the minus strand of JAGIQG010000008.1, from coordinate 63,557,019 downwards.
AGGTTCTATTCACAGACAGGGCATATAAAGACACAAACTCAATTTACAAAATAATGATTGGAATGCGAGTCTTTACAGGTAATCAATTCTTAAAGATACAGACAATATAAGTGGAGAAAGTGTTAAGCACAGGTTTATATTGTCTCCAGACAGGACAGTTAGTGAAATTTTACAAGTCCAGGCAAGTTATGGGGGTTACAGACAGTGTGACATGAACCCAAGATCCCGGTTGAGGTCGACCTCGTGTGCAGAACTTGGCAAGCTTCACGGCACATGACAACTCAGAGTCGCTGAGCAGAGACTGATGTTTCAGTTAGGTTTCTTGTCAACAGTAACCCAAAGGATGTTGGGGAATTCAGCAATGATAATGGTATTGAACACCATGGGAGATGTTTGAATCTTCTAGGGTTAAAGATGATCATTGCCTTGCATTTAAGTTGAAAGTAACATTCATATCATAAAGTAGCCTACATTGAACGTTGCCCAAAATTTGCCACTCCAATTGTTTTGCCCATGACCTTCTCACCTTCATAAGGGAGCTGTGCCCATACTCCCTGTTCCAAAATCCCCTTTTTGTTTTTTTAACCTGGCAGATCCTCTAAGCCGTTAGACTTTATCAGTTTGTCTCCACTGACAAGCCACCTGTTACCCTCCAAGGTAATATCCAAGGGGATACCCTTGGTGAAAGAAAGGTGATAGCGACCCTCTCTAAACACAATTCCAACTGAATGCCCATCAGCTTTGTTCACATGCTGCAGTTTAGATATTCCTCTCTCTAAATTGTGGTTCCTATTTCTGATCTTTGGTAGATGCAGATCCAGAGTCAGAACAGTCCTAATTGCTACAAACATCTGAAATCATGAGTTCTTTACCCCTCAGTCTATCCCAAGCTGTTCTGTAAGTTCTGTTGGCTGAATGATAAATTCTGCAACTTTGTTATCTCTGTGCTCATGCCTCTTCCCCTAACTTCTGAATTCCCAGCATTAGACACTGTACTTTTGAACACTTACTGTTTAATCAGAAACCCTCCACTAAAAATTTCAATGTCTTCCTTCACTCTCCTTTCATCACTTCCAGCCCTACCTTCAATCCATTTTTGAAGAATTGATCAGAACTTAGTCAATTATTTCCATTGTGACCTGTAATTCCTGAGAGAATGCTCACTCTTTGAACTGACCTGTGGGAAACACATGACCAGCACAGACTGGAGAACTCCAAAAATATCAATCTCACCAGGGCATTAGGAGCACTTTTTCCTTTCAGCTCATGTAATAACAGTTGTTGTCAAGATCGTTAACTCAAATTTGTGCCAAAGCTCTGCCGTACTGCTTGTTCAAATTGTTACTCAATGAGTTTGCCACCTAAGATGAACTAATCCTACATGCAGATTTGAGCTAGGTAAGTTGAGGAAAAGTCCTCCAGAAATTTGTGGAATTGCTCCCTGAAATTGTTATTTTTCTTAAATAAAGAAATAAGATGCACAGCCAGCTGTCAGGTAATGCATAGTTGCTAAACTTAGCATTTATTACAGATATAGGGTGTGGTGGCATAGTGGTTAGCAATGCTGCCTCACAGCACCAAGGATTTGGGTTCGATTCCCGCTTTGGATCACTGTCGGAGTCTGCATGTTCTCCCCATAACTGTATGGGTTTTCTCAGAGTTCTCAAGTATAGAACATAGAACATTACAGCGCAGAACAGGCCCTTCAGCCTTCGATGTTGCGCTGACCAATTAAGAAAAAGCAATGACCTCTAACCTAAACCATCCCCTTTTTGTCTATAAACTTATCCACTAACCTCTTAAACGCCACCAAACTTGGCGCATCTACAACTGCAGCAGGCAGGGCATTCCATACCCTTACCACCCTCTGGGTAAAGAATCTACCTCTGACATCCATCCTATAACTACCAGCCCTTAATTTAAAGCTATGTCCCCTTGTGCTAGCTTTCTCCATCCTAGGAAAAAGGCTATCACTGTCCACCCTATCTAAACCTCTAATCATCTTATATGTTTCAATAAGGTCTCCTCTTAGCCGCTTCCTTTCTAACGAAAACAACCTCAAATCCCTCAGCCTCTCCTCATAAGACATGCCCTCCATACCAGGCAACATCCTGGTAAACCTTCTCTGTACCCTCTCCAATGCCTCCACATCTTTCTTATAATGTGGGGACCAGAAATGCACACAATACTCCAAGTGCGGCCGCACTAGAGTTTTGTACAGTTGCAACATGACGTTGCGGCTCCGAAATTCAATCCCCCTACCAATAAAAGCTAAGACTCCATATGCCTTCTTAAAAACCTTATCGACTTGATTGCCAACTTTCAGGGATCTATGCACATATACACCAAGATCCCTCTGTTCATCAACACTATTAAGAGTCCTACCATTAGCCCTATACTCTACACATTTGTTATTCCTGCCAAAGTGAATTACCTCACACTTTTCCACATTAAACTCCATTTGCCACCTCTCGGCCCAGATCTGCAACTTGTCCAAGTCTCTCTGCAAACTATAACACCCCTCTTCACTATCTACCACTCCTCCGACTTTAGTGTCATCTGCAAATTTACTAATCCATCCTTCAATACCCTCATCCAGATCATTTATAAAAATTACAAACAGCAGGGGCCCCAAAACAGATCCCTGAGGTACACCACTTGTAACCGAGCTCCACGATGAATATCTCCCATCAACCACCACCCTCTGTCTTCTATCAGCTAGCCAATTCCTAATCCAATTAGCTAAATCACCCTCAATCCCATATATCTGCATTTTCTGCAGAAGCCTTCCATGGGGCACCTTATCGAATGCCTTACTAAAGTCCATATATACCACATCAACTGCCTTACCCCCACCCACCTCTTTGGTCACTTTTTCAAAAAACTCAATAAAGTTAATAAAACACAACCTACCCTTCACAAAACCATGCTGACTATCCCCAATCAATTCATTTCTCTCTAAATAACTACAAACCCTATTCCTAATAATTCTCTCCAATACTTTGCCCACAACAGAAGTAAGACTCACCGGTCTATAATTCCCAGGAAAGCCTTTCTTCCCCTTCTTGAACAATGGGACCACTTTCGCTACCCTCCAGTCTTCCGGCACTATACCCGTAACCAACGATGACGTGAAGATCAGAGCCAGAGGCTCTGCAATCGCTTCTCTCGCCTCCCAGAGAATCCTAGGGTAAATCCTGTCCAGCCCAGGGGACTTATCTAACTTCAAACCCTCAAGAATATCTAGCACATCCTCCTCATCTACTTCAATACTTTCCAGTTTGCAACCATGTATCCCAATGTTCTCCACAACTACATTTACATCTCCCTGCGTGAATACCGAAGAGAAATATTTGTTCAGTGCCTCTCCAATCTCTTCAGGTTCCTCGCACAACTTCCCACTGCTGTCTCTGACTGGCCCTAATCTTGCCCTAACCAATCTTGTATTCTTAACATATCTAAAGAAAGGATCAAGGAGAATCCTAAAGCTATCAGCCAAAGTCTTCTCGTGTCCCCTTTTAGCTCTTCTCAACTCATTCTTGAGCTCCCTCCTGGCTAATCTATAGCTATCCAGTGCACTAACTGAGTTTCCTCTCTCAGTCTGAAAGACATGCTGGTTAGGTGTATTAGCCACGCTAAAGTTCTCCCTCAGTGTACCTGAACAGATGCTGGAGTGTGGTGACCAGAGGATTTCACAGTAACATCACTGCTGTGTTAATATAAGCCTACTTGGGACACCAAAATAAAATTAAAACTATGTGCCAAATTGAACGAGCTGAACCGTGAACTGCAGGCGAGGAACAGAGACTGATCACACATGATCAGTGCAGTGAATGTGTTCAAGTCGAAACTGGGCCTATGGTCCTCCCAATTAAAGAACAAAATTACTGAGTGTTTCCCAAATCTGGAAAAAATTCAACAATAGGTGAAATAGAAAGGGTTTCATCCAAGCATTCAGTGACTACTTGATTAATTTGGAAAAAGAATTCAACATACAATTTCAGGAGTCAGACAAGATGGAATAAATCATTATTTGTTTCAAATTCTTTTCTTCAAGCATTTGAGAACTGATAGCAAGATTTCAGCAGGAGTTTGAACAAAGCAGTGGACTTGATGTGGAAATAATCACCATGCAAAAAGAGCTGAAAGCTAAATCAAAGGACACGGATTTTTGGGGACTTGTAAACAGAGAGAAGTACTGTCTTCTAACATCATATGCACTCAAGGTGAAGGCCTACTTTGGTTCAACATATCTGTAAGGTGCTTTTTCCCAGATGAAAATTATCAAGTCCAAGTATCACATTCATCTCACAGATGCTCATCTGATGGACTATATGAGACAGGCCATCTCAAACTACAACCCAGACCCAAGATGAAGGAGGCACATGATATGCATAAGCAGCTGGGATCAAGTGGATCCCTTGAAGAGTAGAGAGAATGTGGAAGTAGAGTTAAGAGAGAAATCAGGATGATCAAAAGGAGACATGAGATTGTTTTGGCAGGTAAGGCAAAGGAGAACCCAAAGTGTTTTTCCAAATGCATAAAGGGCAAAAGAGTAACTAGGGAGAGAAATAGGGCCTCTTAAGGATCAACAAAGTCACCCACAGGAGATGGGTGAGGTCCTAAATAAATATTTCTTCTCAGTATTTACTGTTGAGAAAGACACAGACGTTCAAGAACTTGGAGAAATAAATAGTGATGTTTTGAAGAGTGCATATATAAAACAGAGAAGGAGATGCTGAAGTCTTAAAACTCATCAGGGTAGATAAATCCCTGGAACCTGATGATTTGATTTATTATTGTCACATGTATTATTGAAAAGTATTGTTTCTTGTGCACTATGCAGACAAAACATACCATTCATAGAGAAGGAAACGAGAGAATGAAGTGTATCCCAGCATGTTGTGGGAGGTTAAGGAGGAAATTGCGGGTCACCTAGCAGAAATATTTGAATCATCGACAGCCACAGGTAAGGTGTCTGATTGGAGGATGGCAAATGTTGTGCCTTTGTTTAAAAACAACTGCAAGGAAAAGCCTGTGAACTACAGGCCAGTGAGCTGCATGTCTGTAGGGGGTAAGTTATTAGAAGATATTCTGAGAGGTTCTACAGGCATTTGGAGAGGCAAAAACTGATTAGGGACAGTCAACATGGCTTTGTGAGTGGAAAATCATGTCTATCAAATTTGATTGAGTTTTTTGAAGAGGTAACCAGAAAGATAAATGATGGCAGTACCATCATTGATGTTGATGTTGTTGTCTATATGGAATTTAGCAAGACTTTTGACAAGATACCACATAGTCGGTTGCTGTAAACAATTAAATCTCATAGGATCCAAGCTGAGGTAGCTAAATGGGTACAAAATTGGCTTGATGACAAAAGACAGAGTGTGGCTCTAAAGGGTTGGTTTTCAAACTGGAGGCCTGTGACCAGTGGTGCGCCTCAGGGATTGGTGTTGGGTCCACTGTTATTTGCCATATATATCAATGATTTGGATGATAATTTAGGAGGCATGATTAGTAAGTTTGCAGATGGCATCAAGATCGGTGGCATAGTGGACAGTAAAGAAAGTTATCTCAGTTTGCAATGGGATCTTGATCAATCAGGCCAGTGGACTGATGGATGGCAGATGGAGTTTAATTTGGATAAATGTGAGGTGAAGCATTTTGTAGATCGAACCAGGGCAGTTAACAGTAGGGCATTGGAGAGAGATATAGAACAAAGAGACCTAAGGGTACATTTTCATAACTCCTTGGAAGTGGAGTCACAAATGGACAGGATGGTGAAGAAGGCAATTAGCATGCTTGGTTTCACTGGTCAAAACATTGAATATAGGCTTTTGGTCATCTTGTTGAATCTGTACAATACATTGGTAAGGTCACACTTGGAATTTTGGTCATCCATTATAAAAAGGATTTTCTTAAACTAGAAAGAGTGCAGAAAATATTTATTAGGATTCTACCAGGACTTGAGTTATAGGGAGAGGCTGAATAACTGGCACTTTTTTCTCTGGAGTGTAGGAGGCTTCGAGGTGATCTGAGAATCTATAAAATAATGAGGGGCATAGATCAGCTGGGTAGGGGAGCATAAAACCAGCATAAAAACTTTAAGGTGAGAGGGGAAAAATACAAAAGTGTCCAGAGGGGTCATTTTCTCACACAGAGGGTAGTAAGTGTCTGGAACAAGCTGTAGAGGTAGTGTAGAGGCAGGTATAATTTTGTATGTTAAAAAGCACTTGGATAGTTACAAGGGTACAATGGGTATAGAAGGATATGGGCCAAATGTGGGCAATTAGGATTAGCTTAGGAGTTTTAGAAAAAAGAACGGCATGGACAAGTTTCCATGCTGTGAACCTCTATGACTCGACTTGTGCATTACACTCACTTATCCTTAGTGTGACACCTGAACTTGCACACCATCTGTGTGTGCTAGTAAGACCCAGGCCCAGAACTCCAAGGCATTTAATGAAGTTAATTTAGACCCTAAGTGTTTACATTTAAATTTGGCTCGGTATGATTTAAATGACCCACCAGGAAGTGGTTATCAAACAAAGTTTATTTAAGAAACAATTAAAATATAATAAAAACAAATTAACACAACTTCTACCAATTACAAAATTTACATGAAACAGTATAAACCTTAACAGGTAGCTATCTCTGTTGTTCCCAGTCAAACAGCATCCCACAGAGACATACCCCTCTTTGGACTTTCACACAAACAAGTATATCACATGATGCTGAGTTTTCAGCTATTTAATACCTGCTGTAAATTGCTCCTTTGAATGTTGATGCTTCCCAGTCTTGAAACTTTTAGCAAGGCTTGAGTTGGAGTTTTAGTTTCATTTTAGTTGCTGCTAGAAGCTGGTGGAACAAGGCAGTGTCTCTGTCTCTGTGTATGAGTCTGTGTGTGTCTCTCTCTCTCTCTCTCCCCCCCTCTCTCTAGTTTGGAGCTATTACTTTGCACCAAGGTTGGCTATGAATTAATAACAGTAGAGAAATGGCAGATATACTAAATAAATGTTTTACATCAGTCTTCATCATGAAGGACACTTAAAATATTCCTAAGATATCAGATGGACTGATTTCAAATAACATGATTGAACTTACAAAAAATCCCAATCACAGGGGCTAAAGTATTGAAGAAACTCAAGGTGCTAAAGCCAGACAAGTCACCAGGACCTGATCAACTGCGTGCTAGGGTTTTAGAACAAAGAACAAAAAAAAAGCCCTCTAAGCCTGCGCCACTCATTGGTACAACTAGAGCAATTTTCTGTATCCCTCCATTCCCAATCTGCTCATGTGATTATCCAGATAAGTCTTAAACAATCCCAGCGTGTGCCTCCACCATTCTGCTTGGCAGTGCAGTCCAGGCCCCCACCACCCTCTGTGTAAAATATGTCCTTTTGATATCTGAGTAAAACCTCGCCCCCCTCATCTTGAACCTGTGACCTCTCACATTTGTCACCTCCAACCTGGGAGAAAGCTTCCCACTGTTCACCCTATCTATACCTCTCATAATTTTTTACACCTCTATTAGGCCTCCCCTCATTCTCCGTCTTTCCAGGGTGAACAACCCAGTTTACCCAATCCCTCCTCATAGCTAAGACCCACCATACCAGGCAACATCCTGGTAAACTTTCTCTGCACTCTTTCCAAAGCCTCTCTGTCTTTCTGGTCGTGCAGCGACCAGAACTGGACTCAATACTCCAAATGTGCCCTAACCAATGTTCTATACAGCTATAACATCAGACGCCAATTTTTATACTCTATGCCCCATCCTATAAAGGCAAGAATGCCATATGCGTTCTTCACCACCTTTTCCACCTGTGCCGCCACATTTAAGGATCTGTTTTAATCAAAGTGGCTGCAGAGATATTGAACCCATTGATTGAAAGCTTTCATGACTTGCTAAATTCCAGAAGGATACCAAAATATTGGAAAATAGCCACTGACTGTAGCTCTTGTTCAAAAAGGGAAAGAGGCAGAAGGTAGAGAACTACAGAGCAGTTTAGTTTAAAGCCTATTATTGACAAAACGCTGGAGCCAAAAATCAAACATGAAATAACTAATCATTTAGGAAGCTGAAAATAATCAAAACTTATCAACATGGTTTTCTAAAAGATAAATCATGTTTGACAAATTTGCTTGAAGTCTTTAAGCATTTAAGAAGATGAGTAGATAGAAGGGAATGTGTAGATGAATTAGAGGATTTAATAAAGATCGAGCCTTCAGACCTGAGTGGAGCATAAGAAGGCAAATTTATTCGAGCTTTTATCACATTCATACTGAGGAAGCCCTCCAAATCAAACTCGGAGGCACTCTGTCATTTACAGCTCAAAGCATTGGGTAAACATGACGTCACATCCAAATAAACCAGGTATCTGTCAGATGTCAATCCTTGCCCTTTTCTCTGTATTGCAAACTAGATCAAACTCAGGTCATGGGCCTCTAGTCTCTGATTTGTTCTGTTATCTGTGTTTTATTTCAGAGTTTCTATTTTTGAGTTACTTATAAAGTCAATCTGGGTTCTATCCGTTCTAACCACATAGTTGTTTGGAGTTATAAAGGTCACTGCTAATAGCCATGTAGTTGACTTACCTAAGCTGCTGTAGCTATTTCTTTATGTGGATGTATTCTGCTCCTTTCCTTACCCTTGCTGCTGGTTTATTTTGTACTGTATGACACGTTTCATAGCATTCTGCTTTTCTCTTTACCTTTTCCTCTTTTTGCACTCTCTTATCTATCTTATCCATCTTCATAGTGTATTTAGATTTCCAAAAGGCATTTGACAAGGTGCCACAGAAGTGGCTGGTGCATGAAGTAAAATTCCATGGAATTGGAAGAAGTCTCTTAGCATAGATTGAAAACTGGCTGTCACATAGAAAATAGAGTTGGAATAAATGGAGCCTTTTCATCGTGAAAAGATGTAACTAGTGGAGTACTACCAGGATCAGTTCTTGACATGTAATTGTATAGTATGCCAACAATACAGAGATAGGTGGGAGGGCATGTTGTGATGAGGATAAAGTGATTCTGCAATGCGATATGGATTGGTTAGATTGGATGAAAAGCTGGCAAATGGAATTTAATGTGAAGAAGTGTGAGATCATGCACTTCATTGGAAGAATCAAAAGGCAGATTTTACCTAAATGGAGAGAGACTTCAGGTGAGAGACGTACAGAGGGATCTGGGTGTTTTAGTGCATGAATCACAGGCAGGTCCAACAAGTATTTAAGAAGGCAAACAGCATTTTAGCTTTTATTTGGAAGGGCAAAATTTAAAATTATGGAGATATTGTTACAATTATACAGGGTGTTGGTGAGGTTTCATCTGAAATATTGCATATAGTTTTGATCTTCTTTCCTGAAAAAAGGATATAGCAACATTGGAGGCAGTCCAAAGGAGATTTGCCAGGCTAATTCCTGGGATGAGAGGATTATTCTATTATGAGAGGCGTATGATAGGTCAAAACAGCTGGGAACGGGGACAGCGTTGGAGGAATATAGAGAGAATAGGAGGGAGCTCAAAGAGGGAGTTAGAAGGGCAAAAAGGGGGCATGAAATGATTTTGGCAGAAAGGATTAAAGAAAATCCAAAGGCTTTTTACTCCTATGTTAGGAATAAAAGTGTGGTTAGAGGAAAAATTGGACCTCTTAGGGACAGAGGAGGGGAACTGTGCTTAGAGCCCAAGGGAATGGCGGAGATCCTGAATGAATACTTTGCGTCGGTATTCACGAAGGAGAGGGGCTTGTTGACAGCTCCTGTCTTTGAGGGAAATATTCGTACAGAGGGAGGGAGTGTTAGAGCTTCTAGGTAGCTTTAAAACTGATAAATCTTCAGGGCCTGATGGCATTTATCCCAGGCTGCTTAGGGAGGTGCGAGTGAAATTGCTGGGCCTCTGACGCAAATCTTTATCTCTTCTTTGGACACAGGTGAGGTCCCAGAGGACTGGAGAATAGCTAATGTTGTACCGTTGTTTAAAAAGGGTAGTAGGGATAACCCTGGAAATTATAGGCCGATGAGTTTGATGTCAGTGGTAGGGAGGCTGTTGGAGGGGATTCTTAGGATGTATAGGCACTGAGAGCATTACAATCTGATTAGGGATACGCAGCATGGCTTTGTTAAGGGGAGGTCATGCCTTACGAATCTGGTAGAATTTTTTGAGGAGGTGATGAAAACGGTCAACAAAGGATGAGCCATTGATGTCGTCTATATGGATTTCAGTAAGGCGTTTGACAAAATCCCTCTTGAGAGGTTAGTTGAGAAGGTCAAGGCTCATGGGATACAAGGACAGGTAGCTAGATGGATAAGTAACGGGCTTAATAATAGGAGACAGAGAGTAATAGTGGAAAGTTGTTTTTTTTAGCTGGAGGTCAGTGTGGTGTGCCGCAGGGCTTGGTACTGGGACCTCTTCTATTTGTAATATATATAAATGACTTGGAAGAGGGAGTAAGTGGAGTGATCAGCAAGTTTGCAGACGATACAAAGATGGCTGGACTTGCGGATAGTGAGGAGCATTGTCAGGCGATGCAGCAGGACATAGATAGGCTGGTAGCTTGGGCAGATAGATGGCAGATGGAATTCAATCCTGATAAATGTGAGGTGATGCATTTTGGGAGAACGAATGTAGGAGGGAGGTATATGATAAACGGTAGACCTATTAAGAATATAGAAATGCAGAGGGAACTGGGGGTGCAGGTGCACAAGTCTCTGAAGGTGGCAGAGCAGGTGGAGAAGGTTGTGAAGAAAGCATATGGTATGCTAGCCTTTATAGGAAGGGATGTAGGGTACAAGAGCTGGCCTTTAATGTTGCAGTTGTATAAAAAGTTGGTTAGACCTCATTTGGAATACTGCATCCAGTTCTGGTCGCCTTACTACCAGAAGAACATGGAGACTCTGGAGAGAGTGCAGAGGAGGTTTACCTGGATGCTGCCTGGTATGGAAGGTCTAGTTACAAAGAGAGGTTAGGCAAATTGGGACTGTTTTCCTTAGAACAGTCCCAATTTGTAGTTATAGCTGGGGGAAGGGTAATTATGAGGCCATCAGGAGAGAATTAGGGTGCATAGATTGGACTAGGGAACTACAGGGACTGGGAACATCTGGAATGTGGTGCTTATTCAAGGAGCAGCTGCTGCGAGTCCTTGATAAGTATGTCCCTGTCAGGCAGGGAGGAAATGGACGAGTAAGAGAGCCTTGGTGTACGAAAAGAGTTGATTTGCTGGTTAAGAAGAAAAAGGAGGCTTATGTCAGGATGAGGCTTGAAGGCTCAGGTAGTGCAATGGATAGCTATAGATTAGCTAGGAAGGAGGTAAAAAGTGAATTGAGGAGAGCTAAGAGGGGACACGAGAAGATGTTGGCTGATAGGATTAAGGAGAATCCTAAAGCTTTCTTTCGATATGTTAAGAATAGAAGATTGGTTAGGGCAAGATTAGGGCCAGTCATAGACAGCAGTGGGAAGTTGTGCGTGGAGCCTGAAGAGATTGGTGAGGCACTGAATAAATATTTCTCTTCGGTATTCACGCAGAGTGCTGGAAATGTAGCTGTGGAGAGCACTGAGGTACAGGGTTGCAAATTGGGGAGTATTGTAGTAGATAGGGAGGATGTGTTAGAAATTCTCGAGGGTTTGAAGTTGGATAAGTCCCCTGGGCCGGACGGGATTTACCCTAGGATTCTCTGGGAGGCAAGAGAGGAGATTGCAGAGCCTCTGGCTCTGATCTTCAGGTCCTCGTTGGTTACGGGTGTGGTTCCGGAGGACTGGAGGATGGCGAATGTGGTCCCATTGTTTAAGAAGGGGAAGAGAGACCTTCCTGGGAATTATAGGCCAGTGAGTCTTACTTCTGTGGTGGGCAAGGTATTGGAGAGAATTATTAGGGATAGGATTTATAGTTATTTAGAGAGAAATGAATTGATTGGGGATAGTCAGCATGGTTTCGTGAAGGGTAGGTCATGCCTTACTAACCTCATTGAGTTTTTTGAGAAAGTGACCAGAGAGGTGGATGGGGGTAAGGCGGTTGATGTAGTATATATGGACTTTAGTAAGGCTTTTGATAAGGTGGCCCATGGAAGACTTCTACAGAAAATGCAGATGTGTGGAATAGAGGGTGATTTAGCTAATTGGATTAGGAATTGGCTGGCAGATAGAAGACAGAGGGTGGTGGTTGATGGGAGATATTCATCGTGGAGTTCGGTGACAAGTGGTGTGCCTCAGGGGTCTGTTTTGGTGCCCCTGCTGTTTGTAATTTTTATAAATGATCTGGATGAGGGTATTGAGGGATGGATCAGTAAATTTGCAGATGACACTAAAGTCGGTGGAGTGGTAGATAGTGAAGAGGGGTGTTATAGTTTACAGAGTGACTTGGACAAGTTGCAGAGCTGGGCCGAGAGGTGGCAAATGGAGTTTAATGTGGAAAAGTGTGAGGTAATGCACTTTGGCAGGAACAATAAATGTGTAGAGTATAGGGCTAATGGTAGGGCTCTTAATAGTGTTGAGGAACAGAAGGATCTTGGTGTATGTGTCAATAGATCCCTGAAATTAGGCAGTCAAGTGGATAAAGTTGTTAAGAAGGCATATGGAGTCTTAGCTTTTATTGGTAGGGGGATTTAATTTAGGAGCCGCAGCATCATGTTGCAACTGTACAAAACTCTAGTGCGGCCGCACTTGGAGTATTGTGTGCAGTTCTGGTCGCCACATTATAAGAAAGATGTGGAGCATTGGAGAGGGTACAGAGGAGGTTTACCAGGATGTTGCCTGGTATGGAGGGCAGGTCTTATGAAGAGAGGTTGAGGGATTTGAGGTTGTTTTCGTTAGAAATGAGGCGGCTAAGAGGGGATCTTATTGAAGCATATAAGATGATTAGAGGTTTAGATAGGGTGGACAGTGATAGCCTTTTTCCTAGGATGGAGAAAGCTAGCACGAGGGGACACAGCTTTAAATTAAGGGTATGAGTTATAGGACGGATATCAGAGGTAGGTTCTTTACTCAAAGAGTGATTAGGGAGTGGAATGCCCTGCCTGCAGCTGTTGTAGATGCGCCAAGTTTGGTGGCGTTTAAGAGGTTAGTGGATAAGTATATGGATGAGAAGGGAATGGTTTAGTTAGGAGGGGCATTGCTTTTTTATTTTGGTCGGCACAACATCGAAGGCCGAAGGGCCTGTTCTGTGCTGTATTGTTCTATGTTCTATGTTCTATAAAGACTTAGAGGAGATCTGATAGAGGTGTACAAGATTATGAGGGGTATAGATAGAGTAAACAGGGTTAAGCTTTTTCCTGGGATGGACTCAAATAGCACGAGGGGTCACAGGCTTAGGGTGAGGAGGGTAAGGTATAATTTGGATGCTAGAGGGAGTTTTTTCACACAGAGGGTGGTGGGGGTATGGAATGCGCTGCCAAGTAAAGTGGTGGAGGCAGGTACTCTGGAGTTATTTAAGAAATACTTAGATGGGCACATGAACAGAATGGGAATGGAGGGGTATAGAAAACTGATTTAAAATAGGGATCATGAGCCTTGGGAGTCCCTGGGAAGTGTGTAAATAGATGATGATATTGATGTACTTGTTTTTATCCTACAGGTGCTTTGGTCCACCTTGTTGTCTAACGAGGGGCAATGTCCCCTCAATGAGACCCATTGTCTCACGACGCAATGGGTCGTGAGAGGGCTGCTCTTGGATTTTTCGAGAGTATCCTAGTGCTTCACGTCGTTAGTGTATACTTGACCTGACCATTTGATGGGCAACACGACAGCTCAGAGACTATCGCTGTGCTGTGCAGATACATGGATTTGGGCCTGTGTCTGTGAGAGTTTGTGCATTCCCACCATGCTTGCGTGGGTTTTCTCCAGGTGCTACATTGTCTCAAATTTAGTTTTTAATCCATAGATGTATAACATAGACAGGGATCACGGATAGAGGTGGGAACATTGGGGTGGCGGCGCGGGCTCGTTGGGCCGAAGGGCCTGTTTTGTTCTTTGTTCTTTTCCATCAGCAAACTAAACTGTAAGACACAATGATGATTGCTCTTTAAAATTTAGGGCCTAAATGTTTCCCCAGCTGACACTTTGTCCAATTGACACATCATGTTCCCCAAAATCTGATCCAGGAATGCCTCCTTCCTCAAAGTGGAAACATATTGCTAGAGAAAATTTTCCTGAACATTCTCCAGAAATTCCTGCCTCACTCCACTCTTTACACCATGATTCTCCCAGTTTCTATATGGATAATTAAAGACCTCTTTATAACAGCTCTAGAATTCTTGCACCTCTAATTTCCTCACAGATTTGTTGCGCTGTATCTTTACCAGTATTTGGTGACCAAATGATTAAACCAGCAATGCGATGGTACCTCCATTTCTTCTGAATTCTAGGCAAATGAATCGTGTCTTTGACTAATCTGGGACATCCTCTTTCCAGAAATATAATGTTCTTAATTAATACTGGAGCCCTTCCTCCATTCTTAACAGCTTCTATACAGGAATATTTAACACCTGTCCTGACCTTTTTGAAGCCAGGTGTCTACTATCACAACATCATATTTTCACAACTTTCTGCACCTGATGCTTACCAATTCTATTTAACACACTGCAAATACATGCACGATAAACCTAATGTCAATCTTATTTCATTCCTTTTTACTCTGATTCTACCCAATGCCTGACTATTTCTTACTTGTACTTTTTTCTGATTCTCTGAGTCACATCACTTTCCTCTATAATTTTTCCTCCTGATTTCCATTTCTCTCCTAAATTAGATTAAACTCTCTCCAAAAGTAAATTGCTAGCAAGGATATTCATTACATCTGTCAGGTGCCACCTGTCCATTTGCCCAGATCCCATTTACCCCAGGACAGGTCCCAGTGCCCCAAGAATCTAAAGCCCTCCCTTCTGCATGACCAACGCAAATTGCCATCTTGTCAAAGCAAAGATTCCCTGAAAATACTGTCATTCATTTCCATGCTGTCAAAGGACACAGTGTTCCTTTGGTATTGTATTACCTTCAAGAAGCAAAACAAGATTTCCATCTGCTACATTGCAACCTGACAGTAACAGCTGACCTACTTACAATTTGTTTCTCAGTGTATTTATTGGAAGGTATAAGTAGGTTAACTGCCTCCATGTGACCAAAAGCAAAATGCCGTGACCAAGGAGGAAGGTGAAAAGGAATTTGCAATTATATTTTTTTTTGCCGTAGCCATTCAGAGCTTTGTTGCCCGCGAAACAAAGCACAGAACATTTCACAAATATCTCATTTTTAAATGGGAGGGGAGGGTTAGAATTCTCCCAAAAGTGCTGAATTGGTAAGAAAACTGATCTAGATCACGACTGCTTCTTCAGTGCAACTTAACATGCTCTGCAATGCAGAGGGCGGAATCGTGAATCTCATTAAAAACCCGGGGGCAAAAGTTATTTGTGCCAGAGTCTGATAGCTCCGGAACAATGCACAGTGGCCCCGATCCTTCAGTCTCCCCATTACCTGGCCAGTTCGATTGCTGTCCAGCCAAGGAGCACTGCAGTGCTGTCCCTCCAGTCCTGCCACCATGGCTCGATCATGGCCTACATGACAATTCCTAGGTCAGCCCACACCCCTGTTGACCACCCTCCCCCCCAACCATCCCAACCCCCCACTTCCCAGCAGGCCAACCCTTCCCCCACACTCCCCACCACTCACCAACCCCCAATCGCTGGGCTACCTTCAGCCTAGACCAATCCCATGCAGGATAGCAGCAGGAGCACCCCCCCGGCAAATTCCGTGCCAGGCCCAATAATGATATTTAAGATACATTTAAAAGATTAAAATCACTTACCTGACTTCTGTTTTTATCCTACAGGTGCTTTGATCCACCTTGTTGTCTAACAAGGGGCATACACGCAATGGGTCGTGAGGGGGCTGCTCTTGGATTTTTTTTTGAGAGTATCCTAGTGTTTCACGTTGTTAGTGTATGCTTGACCTGGACCATTTGATGGGCAACACGACAGCTCAGTGACTATCACTGTGCTGTGAAGATACATGGATTTGGGCCTGTGTCTGTGGGAGTTTGCGCATTCTCCCCGTGCTTGCGTGGGTTTTCTCCGGATGCTCCGGTTTCCTCCCATGTGCCAAAGATGTGCTCTTAGGCTAATTGGCAAAACAAATTCTCCCTAAATTGTCTCAAATTTGGTTTTTAATCCATAGATCTATAAACACGGACAGGGATCACGGGTAGAGGTGGAAACAACGGGGTGGTGGCGCGGGCTCGTTGGGCCGAAGGGCCTGTTTCCTGTGCTGTTTTGTTCTTTGTTCCTGCCGGTTTCCAGCACAGTCCCGACTGCGCCTGTTCCTGGCTCTGGGAAACATGCATGCATCAGGAATGTTGAAAATCTGCAGGTCATGATGGGAGAATTGTTCCCATGATGTATAGACTGGGTCATCACACGACTGTGATCGCATGGTTACGTGGCTGGAGTGTGCCAGATTTCCCTGTACCTCAGGTGGAGCACAAATGTTTCTTACAGCTTCAGACTTAGTTAAATTTATTGTCACTACAGTCCTTTTTGTGGTCAATGTTACAGTACTGTTACCACTGGAAACTACATGGTGCCAGGGCTTGAGTATAAGCACTTCAAACATTTGATCCATAACATTCAATGAAAACATGGCAGACAACTGGGAGAAATTAAAACAAGAGGCTCATATTCTGCAGTGCATCACTTTACATCAAGCCAAAAATAATACACATTGTACATTTTGCTGAATTTAGCGGGTCCTGATGCGGGAGCAAAATTTCATTCATTTACCTTCCAATCCGCCAACAAGAAAGACAGATAATCTTGACAAAATTCAAACCATATGCCTTCTGGTAAAGAACATCATTCTCAATTACCACATTTTTTATTCTACCATCCAAAAAAAATAGAATGTTGCAAAAAGGAGTTTTGGATTGGGAAAGAGCAGAGTTTTATAAAATAAGGCAGGATCTCGCCAAGGTAGATTAGAAGCAGCTCCTAAGAGGGAAAGGTACAGAAAATCAGTGGGGAGCAGTGGGGTGCATTCAAAAAGGAAATGGGGAGGATACAAACCCAGCATGTTCCCTCTAGAGTGGTAGGAAGGAGTAACAACCCGAGAGAACCACTGATGACCAGATATATTCAGGATACAGCGAAAAGAAAGGTTTTTAAGCAGGTAAAAGGGAGCAAATCAGTGGAAGTTAATGAAATATAGAAAGTGCAGGGTGGAGCTTCAGAAAGCAAAGAGGGGATATGAGAACACTTTGGCTGGTAGAAGTAGGGAAAATCCCAACATATTTTATAAATATATTAATGGAAAGAGGATAACCAGGGAAAGGAGGAGGGTCCATTAGAGACCAAGGGGGCATTCTTTGGGTGGAGCAAGAGGACATTGCTAGAGTATAGAATGGATACTCCGCATGTGTCTTCACCCAAGAGAATGAGAATGAAGATATGGAATTCAGGGAGAGAGACTGTAAGATTCTTGAGCAAATTGACATTGGGAAGGACATGGTATCAGAGGTGTTCACAGGCTTAAAAGTCAACAAATCTCCAAATCCAGATGAATTGTGTCCCAGACTGCTGTAGAAGTCAAGGGAGGAGACTGCAGGAGTTTTGACCCAATTTTTAATTCTTCTCGTCACAAGGGAGATACCAAAGTATTGGAGAACAGCTAATGTGGTTTCTCTATTTAATGGTTACAAAGACGTCGGCTTAGAGGGGATCTCATAGAGGTGTATAAGATTATAAGGGGTATAGATAGAGTAAATGGAGGTAAACTTTTTCCACCTTCAGAAATGGATAGGACGAGGGGTCATGGCCTTAAGGTGAGGGGGGCTACGTATAAGACGAATATTAGAGGGCAGTTTTTCACACAAAGGGTAGTGGGGGTGTGGAATGCACTGCCGAGGAAAGTGGTGGGAGCAGGCACGCTGGGGCTGTTTAAGGGCCTCTTGGACAGCCACATGAGCAGTATGCAGATAGAGGGATATATTAGGACTGTTTAACTACGGCTTTTTTCCACAGGTAATTTGGTCCATACTTGACCAACATTGAGCATGCATTCGGCAGGTGGTGCGAGTACAGCTCTTGGATGTTGATTCACGGGTTGCCTGGTACTTCATGTCGTAAATGAGTGCTTTATGTGGACCATCTGAAGGGCACCATGACAGCTCAGAGACTATCGATGTGGCTGTGCAGACACTTGGAATTGGGCCGGTGTCTGCGGGAGTTTGCACGTTCTCCCCGTGGTTGCGTGGGTTTTCTCCAGGCACTCCGGTTTCCTCCCACAACCCAAAAATTCGCTCTTAGGCTGATTGAGAAACAAATTGTCCCTATAGTGAGAGTCTTCCATATTAGGAATAACCTAAATTTAGAATACGATAATGGAATTGCTACTATATAGTTATGACGGCGGCGCGGGCTCATTGGGCCAAA
Organism: Sphyrna mokarran; assembly: GCA_024679065.1. NCBI lineage: Eukaryota > Metazoa > Chordata > Chondrichthyes > Carcharhiniformes > Carcharhinidae > Sphyrna > Sphyrna mokarran. The sequence continues at coordinate 63,538,612 of JAGIQG010000008.1, read as the reverse complement.
GGGCCTGTTTCCCGTGCTGTGTTGCTCTCTTAAAAAAAAAAGATAAGCTAGGGAACTACAGACCAGTGAATCTCAGGAAAATGTTGGAAAAAATTCTGAAAGACAGCATCTATCTCCTGAAGAGATAAGACTTGATGAGAGACAGTCAGCATGGTTTTGTTAGCGGAAGGTTATGCCTAACACATTGGATTGAATTTTTTGAGGTGACCAGGTGTGTCAGTTAGAACATAGAACATAAAACATTACAGCGCAGAACAGGCCCTTCGGCCTTCGATGTTGCGCCGACCATTATAAAAAAGCAATGACCCTCCAAACTAAACCATTCCTTTCTGTTCCATAAACTTATCAACTAACCTCTTAAACGCCACCAAAGTTGGCGCATCTACAACTGCAGCAGGCAGGGCATTCCACTCCCTAACCACCCTTTGGGTAAAGAACCTACCTCTGATATCCATCCTATAACTATCACCCCTTAATTTAAAGCTGTGTCCTCTCGTGCTAGCTTTCTCCATCCTAGGAAAAAGGCTATCACTGTCCACCCTATCTAAACCTCTAATCATCTTATATGCTTCGATAAGGTCCCCTCTTAGCCGCCTCCTCTCTAACGAAAACAACCTCAAATCCTTCAACCTCTCTTCATAGGACCTGCCCTCCATACCAGGCAACATCCTGGTAAACCTCCTCTGTACCCTCTCCAATGCCTCCCATCTTTCTTATAATGTGGGGACCAGAACTGCACACAATACTCCAAGTGCGGCCGCACTAGAGTTGTGTACAGTTGCAACATGACGTTGCGGCTCCGAAATTCAATCCCCCTACCAATAAAAGCTAAGACTCCGTATGCCTTCTTAACCACCTTATCGACTTGATTGCCAACTTTCAGGGATCTATGCACATATACACCAAGATCCCACTGTTCATCAACACTATTAAGAGTCCGACCATTAGCCCTATACTCTACACATTTGTTATTCCTGCCAAAGTGAATTACCTCACACTTTTCCACATTAAACTCCATTTGCCACCGCTCGGCCCAGCTCTGCAACTTGTCCAAGTCTCTCTGCAAACTATAACACCCCTCTTCACTATCAACCACTCCACTGACTTTAGTGTCATCTGCAAATTTACTAATCCATCCTTCAATACCCTCATCCAGATCATTTATAAAAATTACAAACAGCAGGGGCACCAAAACAGACCCCTGAGGTACACCACTTGTCACCGAACTCCAAGATGAATATCTCCCATCAACCACCAGCCTCTGTCTTCTATCTGCTAGCCAATTCCTAATCCAATTAGCTAAATCACCCTCTATCCCATACATCTGCATTTTCTGCAGAAGTCTTCCATGGCCACCTTATCACACGCCTTACTAAAGTCCATATATACCACATCAACTGCCTTACCCCCATCCACCTCTTTGGTCACTTTTTTCAAAAAACTCAATGAGGTTAGTAAGGCACGACCTACCCTTCACAAAACCATGCTGACTATCCCCAATCAATTCATTTCTCTCTAAATAACTATAAATCCTATCCCTAATAATTCTCTCCAATACCTTGCCCACCACAGAAGTAAGACTTACTGGCCTATAATTCCCAGGAAGGTCTCTCTTCCCCTTCTTAAACAATGGGACCACATTCGCTATCCTCCAGTCCTCCGGAACCACACCCGTAACCAACGAGGACCTGAAGATCAGAGCCAGAGGCTCTGCAATCCCCTCTCTTGCCTCCCAGAGAATCCTAGGGTAAATCCCGTCCGGCCCAGGGGACTTATCCAACTTCAAACCCTCGAGAATTTCTAACACATCCTCCCTATCTACTACAATACTTCCCAATTTGCAACCCTGTACCTCATTGTTCTCCATAGCTACATTTCCAGCACTCTGCGTGAATACCGAAGAGAAATATTTATTCAGTGCCTCACCAATCTCTTCAGGCTCCACGCACAACTTCCCACTGCTGTCTATGACTGGCCCTAATCTTGCCCTAACCAATCTTCTACTCTTAACATATCTAAAGAAAGCTTTAGGATTCTCCTTAATCCTATCAGCCAAAGTCTTCTGGTGTCCTCTCTTAGCTCTCCTCAATTCACTCTTTAGCTCCCTCCTGGCTAATCTATAGCTATCCATTGCACTAACCGAGCCTTCAAGCCGCATCCTGACATAAGCCTCCTTTTTCCTTTTAACCAGCAAATCAACTTTTTTCGTACACCAAGGTTCTCTTACTCGACCATTCCTCCTTGCCTGACAGGGACATACTTATCAAGGACCCGCAGCAGCTGCTCCTTGAATAAGCTCCACATTCCAGATGTTCCCAGTCCCTGTAGTTTCCTAGTCCAATCTACGCACCCTAATTCTCTCCTGATGGCCTCATAATTACCCTTCCCCCAGCTATAACTACTGCCCCCAGCTTCATGCCTATCCCTATCCATCACTAAGGTGAACGTAACCGAATTGTGGTCACTATCACCAAAATGTTCACCAACTTCCAAGCCTATCACCTGGTCTGGCTCATTGCCCAGCACCAAATCCAATGTAGCCTCACCTCCAGTTGGCCTATCTACATACTGAGTCAAAAAACCTTCCTGCACACTTTGTATGAAAACTGACCCCTCTAACAAGCTAGAGCTATAGCTATTCCAATCAATATTAGTAAAGTTAAAGTCCCCCATAACAATTACCCTATTACTTTCACTCCTGTCCAGGATTGACTTTGCAATCCTTTCCTCAACCTCTCTAGAACTTTTAGGAGGTCTGTAAAAGACTCCCAACAGGGTGACCTCTCCTCTCCTGTTTCTAATCTCAGCCCATACTACCTCAACAGACAAGTCCTCATCAAACTTCTTCTCTGTCACTGTGATACAGTCTTTGACTAATAATGCCACTCCTCCCCCTCTTCTACCTCCTTCTCTACTCCGACTGAAGCATTTGAACCCCGGAACCTGCAACATCCATTCTTGTCCCTGCTCTACCCAAGTCTCTGAAATGGCCAAAACATCGAAGTTCCAGGTACTGGTCCAAGCTGCAAGTTCCTCCCCCTTATTGCGAATACTCCTTGCATTAAAGTATACGCATTTCAAACCATGCCCTACCCCACCCGTACGCTGCTGTGTTTTACAGCTTTCCTCTATGACCCCCTTACTCTCAACCCTCTTAGCACCCCAACTACTCAGGATCCCACCCCCACCCTGAATCAGTTTAAAGCCCCCTGCATAGCCTTAGCAAATTTTCCCCCCAAGATATTAGTTCCCCTCTGGTTCAGGTGTAGACCATCTCTCTTGTAGAGGTCCCACCTATCCCAGAATGAGTCCCAATTGTTCAGGAACCTGAACCCTCCCTCCTGCACAATCCCCGCAGCCACGAGTTCAAACATTCCCTCTCTCTGTTCTTCTCTAAACTATCCCTTGGCACAGGCAAGAGTCCAGAGATAACCACTCTGCCAGTTTTGGCCCTAAGCTTCCACCCCAACTCCATAAATTTCTGTTTAATATCCCCTTCCCTTTTCCTACTATATCATGTGTCCCTACATGAACTATGACTTGGGGCTGACTCCCCTCTCCCTTAAGAATCTTAAAAACCCGCTCTGCGACATCCTGGACTCCAGCCCCTGGGAGGCAACGCACCAGCCCTGAGTCACTTTTATTACTATTTACTCTCCTATCTGTCCCTCTAACTATGGAGTCTCCAATTACTAGGCCCAATCTCTTATTCCCCCTACCCACCTGAGCATTCTCAGCAGGCTCACCCCCAGCGACCTGCTCCCTTTGGTCATCTCCAGTTGATTCTTCCTCAACTGTAGCCTCCAAGACAGAAAATTTGTTTTGGAGGGGAACAGCCCCAGGGGATTGTCTACCCGATTGCTTCTTACCCCTCTTCCTAATAGTTACCCAAGAATCATTGTTAGGAGTGACTATCTCCTTGTTACTCCTGCCAATATCCTCCTCAACCTCTCGAATTATCCTGAGTTCCTCTAATTCCAGCTCCAGCTCCTTAACACGATCCTCAAGGAGCTGCAAATGGGCACACTTCCTGCAGGTATAATCAGCAGGAACACTACTGATGTCCCTCACCTCATACATACCGCAGGAGGTGCAACGTACTGCCTGCCCTGCCATCCCTGATACTTTAATTTACTTTAAGGAGAGAAAAAAAAACTTCCCACACGGTATTGCAAATGATGTAGTTTATATGAGTTTCAGCAAAGCCTTTGACAAGATCCCACATGAGAGACAGAAGGCAAATACATTTGGGATACAAGGTAATTTGATAAAGTGGGTTCAAAATTGGTGCAATTGTAGGAGACAAAGAGTGATGACATGAGGCTGCTTTAGTGACTGGAAGCCAGTGACTATTGGTATGCTGCAGGATCTGTGCTGGGTCCCCTATTAGTTGTCATTTATATAAACAACATAGGTGATCATGCAGGAGGGGTAGAATTAATAAGTTTGCAAATGACACAAAGATTGGCTGGGTTGTTAACAGTGAGACTGAGTGTCTTGGGCTACAAGATGATATAATTGACATGATGGTGAAATGGACAGATAAGTAGCAGATGGAATTTAACCCTCAAAAGTCTGAGATGATACTTGTAAAATTGTTCTTCCCAAAGTGTAAGTATTCAATGAATGGCAGTGACACTGGGGAGTTCAGTGGAACAAAGGGACTTTGAGTACACTTGTCCATCGATCTTTGAAGGAGTAGTGGTGAAAAAGGCAGATGGGACAGATGCCTTTATCAATTGAGAAACAGATTACAAAAGCAAGCAAGTCATACTGGAGTTATATAAAACTTTGGTGAGGACACAAGTAGAGTACCACCCTCCCACGCAGCGCATTCCAGACAGTCACTATCCACTGGGTAAAAAAGATTTTCTTTGCAACCCTCAAGCCTCCTGCCCCTCACCATGAACCCCCTTGTGACTGATTCTTCAATGAAGGAGAACTGCAACTCTTTTTCCACTGTCCATACCTCTCGTAATTCTGTACACCTCAATTAGGATCCCCACCACCCTTCACTTCCAAAGTTTTCTTTTTTAATGTGTTATTTTCCTGCAGTATACCGCATTCGAATCCCAAGACAGGCAAACATGCAAGACCCAGCAATTCCTTTTGATCCAATCTGAAGCAGAAGTTGTGAATGTGATTATGGATGACCATAATTCTAGGTTTTCCTGAATCCTCATCAGGAATTGTAATTTTAACCAGTGTTTGTACTTGGCACCTCCAAGGTCTAGAATTTCATTTTACTTCAAACTGAACCTGGGAAAGTAACTTTGCCTCAGTACATCCACTATACTAGTTGTGGTTTCTAGACTGAACAATATGCAAAGAATATAAAACAAAGGACAAAACAGCACAGGAAACAGGCCCTTCGGCCCAACGAGCCTGCGCCGCCACTTCGATGTTCCCACTTCTACTCATGATCCCTCTTATCCCTGTCTATGTTTATAGATCTATGCATTAGAACCAAATTTGAGACAATTTAGGGAGAATTTGTTCTGCCAATCAGCCTAACAGCGCATCTTTGAGATGTGGGAGGAAACCGGAGCTCCCGGAGAAAACCCACGCAAGCACGGGGAAAATACGCAAACTCCCATGGACACAGGCCCAAATCTATGTGTCTGTACAGCACAGCGATAGTCACTGAGCTGTCGCGTTGCCCATCAAATGGTCCAGGTCAAGCGTACTCTAACAACATAAAGCAGTAGGATACTCACTAAAAATCCAAGAGCAGTCCTCTCACGAACCATCGTGTGTATGCTCCTTGTTAGACAAGGTGGACCAAAGTACCTGTAGGATAAAACAAATACATCAATATCATCATTTATTTACACACTTCCCAGGGAACTCCCAAGGCTCATGATCTCTATTTTAAATCAGTTTTCTATATCCCTCCATTCCCATTCTGTTCCTATGCCCATCTAAGTATCTCTTAAATAACTCCAGAGTGCCTGCCTCCACCACTTTACTTGGCAGCGCATTCCATACCCCCACCACCTTCTGTGTGAAAAAACTCCCTCTAACATCCAAATTATACCTTACCCCCCTCACCCTAAGCCTGTGACCCCTCATGCTATTCGAGTCCATCCTAGGAAAAAGCTTAATCCTGTTTACTCTATCTATCCCCTTCATAATCTTGTACACCTCTATTAGATCTCCTCTAAGTCTACGTCTTTCTAAGGAAAACAGCCCTGATTTGCCTAACCTTTCCTCATAACTCAGACCTCCCATGCCAGACAGCATCCTGGTAAACCTCCTCTGCACTCTCTCCAGAGTCTCCACGTCCTTCCGGTAGTAAAGTGACCAGAACTGGATGCAGTATTCCAAATGAGGCATGCTGCTTTGCCTGGTTTAAAGTGATTTGGAGGACAAACTGTAAATTTTGTGCTAAAATATCCCATCTTTGCCCAGTAAAATTAAAGACAACAACTTTAAGTTCATGGCTCAATTCAGTCATTATTTTTTTAATTCATCAAGGGATATGGGTATTGCTAGCTTGGCCAGTATTCGTTATCGGAGTCATTGAACATTACAGTGCAGAACAGGCCCTTCAGCCCTCGATAATATGCAGTATGCAGTAACCTGTGCAAGATGACTGCAACACAGCAAATTTTAAAAAGAGGATGAACCTGAATTCCAATAATTGCCTTCACACCAGCTGGGCCACAGCAAGGGCACCATGACATCATGACAGCAAGGGCACCATGGCTTTTACCTTCTACTGGATGTCCCCTCCTCCATATCTCAGTACAGGATGGTCTGCAGAATACAGCATGAAATTCAGAAATTCAATAGGTAGAATATTTTAACAAAGATACACTGTCCCTCTGGATCCCCTCACTAACACAACCTTGTCTACCGTGTTCCTCACTAACGTGTACACCGTCCCATTGGATCTCCTCACCAACTGCCTTCTGTACACTATCACATTTTAACTCTTGTGGGTGCACCTTTCCGATGAATGCCTTCATTAATCTGCGTCTTGTACATTGTATCTCCTGACTAACATGCTCTCATTTATATTGTACCTCAGAATACTATCACCAAGACTTTTTATGTATACTGTAGCACTGGGTCACCTCAATGATACCGTGTAAACTCCCGCTCTGAATTCCCACAGTAACATTCTATCTTGTTTGTTTTCTCCCCATCAAAACGATAATAAGAAAAGAATCAAGGTAAAGAAAAGCTATTCAGATTTAAATCTCTCTACCAACCAGAGTCCACTTGCCAACCAAACAATACCTTACTCTCAGATTTGAAATTGTTGTTTTTTCCTCTTTATATTGGTATTCTTATGAAGTGTCCTAATGAGGGCAAGATGAAAAATTTTGACATGTCCCTTTTCAGCAATTCTTTTTCAATTACAACTTTAAAACCACAAGAGAATACTGAGCAGCAACCACGTAGCGAGAGTCTGTTTCCACTTGTGAGTCAGCCTAACTGGAAGTAAGTTGGTTTCAGTTCTTGATAATCCAAAATAATGATAACTTCCAATATAATCTGCAGCTTTCCTGACTATTTTTGTCCAGGGCTGAATTTGAACTCCTGGCCTTCAATTTGCTGATCCAGCACCATAATCACAATATTCCTATTCCTTCAGGCTCAATCCTTACCTTTAAGCTTGGAATGGATGTTTGCTAATTCTTTGTTGATTTGCTTTATTTCTGCTTCTTTGCTTTTGCCTGCATGGAGGAATACAAGAACATAGTCTGAGGAGAATTTACACACAAAACTTGAATACAAAAATAATTTTACCGAATTTTATGTACTGTATATACATGTGATAAATGTGCAGGGGAAGGAGTGAATATATTGCCTGCAATTATCAACGTTTAATTATCTTGTCCATTCTGTTGCACCCTACTGCTCCAACTGCTCATATAGTGTCAACAATAATGGAATGAACTTCCAGCTGCCGAGAAAACAAAAACATTCCTTTGGAAGATCTGGCAGAATCTCCTCATCAGGGATTCATGTCAAAGACAAATCACAAGCACCAACAGGAGTGAAGAATTTGCTGCCAACTCTGCTCATGCATTAGTGTTACTGCAGATGCCCTGCCAAAGATCGGTTTGCTGAAAATCACTAAATTATAGAGAGAAACTTTGAATCTCTTAGCATTCAACATGTCAGGTTTAATTCAGAATGTGACTGTAATGTTATTCTAAGAATGGACATTAGAATCAGCTACAATTGCTTGGACTTAATAGATGAAGGGTGAAGCAGGGGAAAAACTAATCCTGATCATAGAAATGGACAGTATGGAAAATAGAAAGTGGTCATTCAACCCATAATTTCCACATGGTTGACAATTTGCTATCCAGCTAAATCTCATTTTCCTCCTCTTGGTCCGTAGACTTGTCGTTTGTTTTATTCATTCATGGGACATGGCCAAGATTTATCACCCATCCTTAATTACCTTTGGGAAGGTGGTATTGAGTCACCCTTTAGAACCACTGCAGTCCATGTGGTGTAAGTAACTCACTTTACTGTTAGGGAGGTATTTTCAGAATACTGACCAAACAACACTGCAGGAACGGCGATATATTTCCAAGTTAGGATTGTGAGTGGTTTGAAGGGGAACTTACAGGTGGTGGTGTTCCCATGTGTCTGCTGCCCATCCTTCTAGACAGTACTGATCATGAATTTGGAAATTGTTCTCTAAGCAACTTTGGTGAGGTCCTGTAGATGGTACACACAGTTGAATGTTTGTGGAAGGGGTGCCAATTGGGCTGCTTTGTTCTGGGTGGTGTTGAACTCCTTGTGTTATTAAGGCTTCACTCATCCAGACAAGGGACAGTATTCCATCATACTCCTGACTTGTGCCTTGTAGAAGATGAACAAGCTTGGAATCAGGAGATGAGTTACTTACTGCAGCATTCCTAGTCTTTGAACTGATCTTTTACTCACAACATATATTGGTTAGTCCAGTTCAATTTCTGATCAATGGTGACTTCCAGGACATTGATAGTAGGGTCCAGCGATGGTAATGTCATTGAATGTCAAGAGGTGATAGTTTGATTCTTTCTTGTTGAAAATATTCATTGCTTGGCACTTGTGTGATGCAAATGTTAGTTGTCACTTATCAATCCAAGCCTGGATATTGTCCAGATCTTGCTGCATTTGGATATGGACAGCTTCAGTATCAGAGGAGTTGTAAACAGTGCTGAACATTATATATCAGTGAACATCTCCACTTCTAACTTTATAATGGAAGGAAGATAAGTGATGAATCAGCTGAAGATGGTTGGGCCTCAGACACTATCCTGAAGAATTCCTGCAATGTTCTGTACAGTATTTCAGAAACATACACAACAACTTTTTTTAAAATAATGTTTATATTGAGAATTTTCAACTTTATATTCAGTAGAATATTCAACAAATCCCCAGGATTCAGCAAGTACATGATGATCATCATTTCACATATATAAATGGAGAAGATCAGCAAAGATCAATGCAAATCAGTAAATTTGCAGATGATACTAAAGTTGGTGGTGTGGTAGATAGTGAAGAGGGGTGTTTTAGTTTACAGAGTGACTTGGACAAGTTGCAGAGCTGGGCCGAGAGGTGGCAAATGGAGTTTAATGTGGAAAAGTGTGAGGTAATGCACTTTGGCAGGAACAATAAATGTGTAGAGTATAGGGCTAATGGTAGGGCTCTTAATAGTGTTGAGGAACAGAAGGATCTTGGTGTATGTGTCAATAGATCCCTGAAAGTAGGCAGTCAAGTGGATAAAGTTGTTAAGAAGGCATATGGAGTCTTAGCTTTTATTGGTAGGGGGATTGAATTTAGGAGCCGCAGCATCATGTTGCAGCTGTACAAAACTCTAGTGCGGCCGCACTTGGAGTATTGTGTGCAGTTCTGGTCGCCACATTATAAGAAAGATGTGGAGGCATTGGAGAGGGTACAGAGGAGGTTTACTAGGATGTTGCCTGGTATGGAGGGCAGGTCCTATGAAGAGAGGTTGAAGGATTTGAGGTTGTTTTCGTTAGAAAGGAGGCGGCTAAGGGGGGATCTTATTGAAACATATAAGATAATTAGAGGTTTGGATAGGGTGGACAGTGATAGCCTTTTTCCTAGGATGGAGAAAGCTAGCACGAGGGGACACAGCTTTAAATTAAGGGGTATGAGTTATAGGACGGATATCAGAGGTAGGTTCTTTACTCAAAGAGTGATTAGGGAGTGGAATGCCCTGCCTGCAGCTGTTGTAGATGCGCCAAGTTTGGTGGCGTTTAAGAGGTTAGTTGATAAGTATATGGAAGAGAAGGGAATGGTTTAGTAGGAGGGGCATTGCTTTTTATTTTGGTCGGCACAACATCGAAGGCCGAAGGGCCTGTTCTGTGCTGTATTGTTCTATGTTCTATGTTCAAATAATTAAAATAATCAGACATCACAATCCCTGCCACTGCAGTCAGTGCCTTCCTTTGTAATGATATTAAAAGAAAAAGAGTATGTGGAAATTAGAACAACAGGATAAGACCATGAAAACATAGCACTGTCAACCATACTTGGGTGTGCAGCATCACACACATTCCCACCAACCAAAAGTGCCACCAGCAAAGAAAAGAAGTTCAGCTCACTTCAGGATTCTCAGACTGCCTGCACCACCATAGGGTAAGCGCAAGATTTCGTACACACAGAATAACTAAGAACACCAATAATTGCTATGGGGGGGCTTTCCTCACCTGAGGTCTTAAGGCCATACCAACCATTCCTACATCTATCTGTCCACCCATCACCCTGCTGTGGCGTTATTCATCTTTTCTATAACTAAAGTGAAGGGTACTGCAAAAGGCCGTATGCCTTCTATACAAATACAGGGATTATAACTCATACAAAAAAAAATGAAATACGTATTGCACGACATTTAAGACATACAACCCACTAAACAACCCCCGATGAGAAAGAAAGATGACCCCCAATCCACATTACCTATGCCCTTCTCTTCTCCCACTGCTGGAGCACAATGGTATAAGTGCCAAAGATATAAAAGATCCTGAAATTACAAGAAAACAAAATCCTAAGCCTCTGTCCTCAATACATGCCCTTATCAGGATAAAAGACAACATTAGATAATCAGGAATACAATCACAAGGGAACAAAGTTCAGGTTTAACAATAAATTGCAGGATTATAAGCCATCCAGAATTGGAAAAGACCAAAACCATGACCAGATCATCAAATTCAGAATTTCACCAAAGGCTTCACTTTTCCATCTTACCTTCATCCCAGAGCCCAGATGAACAAGAGCCCAACCATGGTGATTGTCCTTGTTTCCAAACATCTTCCACCCTTTTCAACAAGCATCGAGCTCAAGGTAAGGCAAAACTAATGGTCAGGTGCTCCAGCCAACTCTAAGCCTCAAAAACCAGATGAAGTACGTTTCATCAAACTCAAGATGATAAGCCCTCAAATCAAGATTGTGAAAGGATGGCAGCCAGTTCTCAAAATCTGTCTGAAATCTCAGTGTTGTCCTTCCTCTTCCCAGGCACTAACTCACAGACAATCCCCATCCAGCCTTGTTCCCTTGACTTAAACAAAATGTTTAATAAACCTGCAGCAGAATTTCCAAGCATCAAAGGTGAGCTTTCAGGGAAGAAATCTCCATCTTGACTGAAAGGATTATCATCACTGCACAATTTGTCCTTTATAGATTATCTTGCAGTTCATCATGATTAGAACATGTAAGCTGCACCGGGGAGCAGACTATGTCTACTACATTTTTGCTCATATTAGTCGTCTTCATCTTGGTGCCAACAGCACTATCTGAGCATGGGCCTGTTCAACCAAACTGCGCTTCTCATCCCTCCTTGGACATAATCGGCATCTTCCCCCAAATTCCCATCTCAATGGCACAAGCAACTGCCAACTGACAGCCCTGCCCCACACTGTAATGATCCTGTCCATATGGCATTGACTCCACTCACATAGCCATAGTCCCACCTACACTGCACCAGCTCTGCCCAACTCGGTTCCAACCATCTAGACTGTTTCAAAGATGGAGGCAGACAGATTGTCACTTAAGGGAGCGACACTGTTTCAGAGGCAGACAGGCGAGAGGAAATGAAGCCACAGTCAAATCAGCCATGATCGTATTGAAAAGCAGAGCAGTCTCGAAGAGAAGAATGGCCTACTTCCTAATGTTAGTGTTTTGATATTTCAAATGTTATAGAGTGTCTGATATCACTTATTTTCTAGTTGTCCCACATGCTACGTAGCAAATCCTGGGGATTGTTCTCTTGCTGTTTCAGCGCTTTGCCTCAGGCACGATTCCAGTATGTGGCATCGGCATAGTGGCACAGTGGTTAGCACTGCTGTCTCAGTGCCAGGAACCTGGGTTCAGTGCCCAACTTGGGCCACTATCTGTGGAGTTTGTACATTCTCTCCGTGTCTGCATGGATTTTCTCCCGGTGCTCTTCCAAAGATGTGTGATTAACCATGATAAATTGCCCCTTAGTGTCAGGGACATTATCAACGTGGGGTTATGGGGATAGTGTCTGGGTGGGATTATTGCCAGTGGAGGTTTGATGAGCCAAATGGCCTCTTTCTGCACTGTAGGTATTCTATGAAAAGGGGAGGGGAAGCATTGAGGTGGGGATGATGGGCTCCAGCAAACCCAAGTCTTGGAGGGCAGGTCCAATAAGCCCTAGATTCAGCAACAGCTTGGTTGGGGGTTCTCCTCCATCTTAGCGGGAGGGGCAGTGGGGTGGAATCCAGCAGGCCTCAGTCATGAAACTGAGGGGGTGGCGTAGGCTCCAGCACTTGCCAGTTTCAGAGTGGGAGCGAGGGCAGACACAGGGCTACTGGGTGAGTGAATAAGGAATACAGATAAGGGTTTGGCTGATGCGGGACTGACTACACTACTTCTACACAGTGATGAAGGAGAACATGTGATCTGCAGCTCAGGGTCAGTGCAGTATTGGACAAAGTCACGTATAGAAGCAAGCTTAGAGACATATAGCTTGGGCCATAAACGTACTCAATACTGTTCAACTATCTGAGACTACAAATTCCTTAATAAGTCTTATCAAACTATGCCCAATGCCTTGTACATAGAAACATACATAGACAATAGAAGCAGGAGTAGGCCTGCTCCACATTCAATTTGATCATGGCTGATCATCAAATTCAATATCCTGATCCTGCCTTCCCCCATATCCCTTGATTCTTAGCCCAAGAGCTCTAAATCCTTCTTGAAATTATAAGTTTTGCTCTCAACTACTTTCTATAGTAGTGAATTTTACAGATTCACCACTCTCTGAATGAAGAAATTTCTCCTCACCTCAGTACTAAAAGGTTTACCCCTTATCCAAGATCTGGGACCCCTAGATCTTGACTCCCCCACCATTGGGAACAATCTTTCTGAACGTACCCTGTCTAATCCAATTAGAATTCTGTAAGTTTCTATGAGATACCATCTCACTCTTCTAAACTCCAATGAATATAATCCTAAGTGACTTAGTCTCTCCTCATACGACAGTCCTGTCATCCCAGGAATCAGCCTGGTAAACCTTCACCGCACTCCCTCTATAACAAGAATATCCTTCCTCAGATAAGGACACAAAAACTGCACACGTTACTCAAGTTGTGGCCTCGCCAATACCTGGCCACTCCTGAAATTATAGTAAAACATCCCTATTCCTTATATTCTTCTTTATGCCTGCTGCACATATGAGCTTACCTATAGGGACTGATATACGAGACCAAAAGTCTTGCTGAGTATCCGCATCACACAATTTACACCCATTCAAATAATAATCTGCCCTCCTCTCTGCTAGTGAATTGCAAAAACTTACACCTATCCACATTATACAGCATCTGCCATGCACGTGCCCATTCACTCAGTCTGAACAAATCATGCTGAAGCATCTCTTCATCCTACTCACAGCTCAGTCTTCCACCTATTTTTGTATCATCTACAAATTTGGAAAAAATACATTTAGTGCCCTTGTCCAGGTCAATATATAATGTGAATAGTTAGCATCCCCCACAAGTCACTGCCTGCCAATCGGAAAAAGCTCAATTTCTTCCAATTCTAGGGCGATACAGTAGCACAGTGGTTAGCACTGCTGCCTCACAGCACCAGGTTCCCAGCTTCAATTCCAGCTCTGATTACTGTCTGTGTGGAGTTTGCACTTTCTCTGTGTCTGCATGGGTTTCCTCCAGGTGCTCCAGTTCCTCCCATAGCAATGGTTATCGTGATGGATAAATCATCAGATGTTATTCACTGTATCACTCACCTGACGGAGTTTTACAAACATGAAAGTTGTTTGGTTGTTTGGCCATGATAAATTAGTCCTCAGTGTCAGCGGGATTAGCATGGTAAATGTGTGCGATTATGGGAGTAGGGACCTGAGTGGAATTGTAGTTAGTACAGACTCAATAGCCTGAATGGCCTCCTCCTGTAGGCCTGAAGAGGCTTCAATGGGATTCTCTGTTTCCTATCTGCTAATGAGCTGTCTATCCATCTCAAGACACGACATACAATCCATGCGCTTTAACTTTATATAGTGGTCTGCTACGTATGACTTTGTTAGAAAACTCCTGAAAATCTAAATAAAGCACATCCTTTGGTTCTCCCTGGTCAACTCTACTAATTATACCTTCAAAGAAGTCCAATAAATTTGTCAAGCATGATTTCCCTTTCATAAGTCCATGTTAACTTTATCTGATTACACTACTGCTTTCCAAATACTGTGCTTTAAATCCATGATGATAGACTCTAGCAACTTTCCAAATATTGGTGTTAGGTTTTTTCAGTTGTCCTCTACTCGCTTTTAAAGGGCTTCCCACTAATTGTAGTCACTTTGTATGCCTTTTCTTTTGCTTTTATGCTGTCCTTGACTTCTCACATCAGCCACAGATGCCTCGTCTTCCCCTTAGCATGTTTTCCATAATGGTAGGAAGGATTACTATTTAAATGGAAAAAGCTGAAGCATGTGATGGTGCAGAGGGATCTGGGGGTCCTTGTGCACAAATCACAAAAACACAGTATGCAGGTGCAGCAGGTGATTAAGAAGGCGAATGCAATGTTGGCCTTTATAACTAGGGGGATAGAGTATAAAAGTAGGGAGGTTCTGTCGCAGCTGTATAGGGTGCTGGTGAGGCCGCAGTTGGAGTACTGTGTGCAGTTTTGGTGGCCGCATTTGAGGAAGGATATACTGGCCTTGGAGGGGGTGCAGAGAAGGTTTACCAGGCTGATACCGGAGATGAGGGCATTGGATTATGAAGAGAGACTGAGTAGGTTAGCTTTGTACTCTTTGGAGTTTAGAAGGCTGACAGGGGATCTTATAGAGATGTATAAGATAATGAAGGGGATGGATAGTGTAGAGGTTGAGAGACTCTTCCCGCTTAACGAAGACAGCAAGACTAGAGGGCACAGCCTCAAGATTGGGGGAGGCGGGGGGAGGTGCAGTTCAGATCAGAGTTGTGGAGGAGTTTCTTCACGCTAAGGGTGGTGAATCTTTGGAATTCTCTGCCTGATGAGGTGGTGGAGGCTTCCTCACTGAATATGTTCAAGTCAAGAGTGGATAGGTTTTTAATTGACAAGGGAATTAAGGGTTACAGGGAGAAAACGGGAAAGTGGTACTGAACCACTACAGATCAGCCATGACCTTATTGAATGGCGAGGCAGGCTCAAGGGACAGGATGGCCTACTCCTGCTCCTATTTCTTATGTTCTTATGTTCTCCACCATGGATGAATTTATGTTGCGTCTCCCGAATAAATCTCAAAAACTGCTGCCAATGCTGTTTCACTATCTTCCCTAGTAGGCTTCCTTTTCACCAACTCTGGCCAGCTACTTTCTCATGTCTTTGTAGTTACCTTTATTTAATTGTAATACTTACATCTGACTCCAGCTTCTCCCTCTCAAACTGCAGGGTAAATTCTATCATATTGTGGTCACTGCTCCCTAAGCATTCCTTCACCTTAAGTTTCTTCAGCAACCCAGTCAGTGGAACAACCACACTGCTAAAATTCTGCACAAATTCCAGGTAAAAACCACTCAGGCCCAGAAATCTTGTCAATTATATTGGGAACTCCCAATAACTTTTGTTTTCAGATTTCATGGGGTCATCTAACCATGGCTGAGGAAAGAGGCTTGGGCTTTTCCAAACCCACTCTTAACTAGTTTACCATCAAGTTTACTTTCTGAAGTCAATTGAATAATTCCACTAGATGCTTCAAATGGTCTTTCCACATCTGACTAAAAATCACCAAATCGTCCATGTATACCACACAATTGAATAATCCTGAAAAGAGATTGTTGGGTAATTTTTGAAACATGGCTAGGGCATTTTTCATTCCAAATGGCATAAATTGGAAGTGGTGTAAACATTTAGTGTCATAAAAGTTGAAATTTCCTTTGCCCTTTCAGATAAAAGTACCTTTGAGTAAATCAAGTTTGGAGATAAAAGTTGATTGTCCCACGTTCGCAATGCAGCTTTCCAACTGAGAAATAGGATAGGAGTCTGATTTTGTAACTGTGTTAACTTTTATATCTTCCAAACACAATTGGGTGGTACAGGAACCAACATAAAGGAAAACATATTTGACCTCATCCTTACTAATTTGTTGACTGCAGATCCATGTCTCCATGACAGGATTAGCAAGAGTGACCATTGCACAGTCCTTGTGGGAACAAAGTCCCACCTTCACATTCAGAAAAACCTCCATCGTGCTGTGTGGCACTATCACCGCACACAACAGGACAGACTTCAAACAGATCTAGCAACTCAAGACTGGGCATCAGTGAAGCGCTATGATCACTCAGCTCCTGACCTCATTACAGCCTTGATTCAAACATGGATGAAAGAGCTGAATTCCGTAGATGAGCTAAGAGTGACTGCCTTTGATATCAAGGCCACAGTCTATCAAGTGTGGCATCAAGGGGTCCGACAAAAATTAGAATCAATGGGTATTATGATATCAACTCTCCGCTGGTTGGAATCATATCTGGTACATAGGAAGATAGTTGTAGTTGTGGAGGGTCAGTAATCTCAGCTCCAGGACATCTTTGTAGGATCCTTCAGGGTAATGTCCTAAGCCCAACCATCTTCAGCTGCTTCATCAATGACCTTCCTTCCATCTTAAGGTCAGAAGTGGGGATGTTTGCCAATGATTGCACAATGTTCAGCACCATTCGCGTCTCCTCAGGTACTGAAGCAGTCCATGTTCAAATGCAATAAGAGTTGGACAATATCAAGGCTTGGGCTCACAAGTGGCAAGTAATATTCATACCACACAAATGATCATCATTAATAAGAGAAACTCTTACCACCATCATCCCTTGACATTCAATGGTGTTACCATCACTGAATCCCCACTGTCAACTTTTTTGAGGTTGCCATTGATCAGAAACTCAACTGGACGCACCACATAGAACCGATGGCTACAAGAGCAGGTTAGAGGCCATGAATACTGCGCTGAATAACTCACCTCCTGACCAAAGCCTGTCCACCATTTACAAGGCACAAGTCAGGAGTGTGATGGAATACTTCCCATTTATCTGGATGCGTGCAGCTCCAACATTGAAAAAGCTTGACACCATCTAGGACAAAACAGACTGCTTGATTGGAACCACATCTGCAAACATCCACTTTCTCCTCTATGAGCACTCAGGAGCGACAATATGTATTATCTACAAGATACACTGCAGCAATTCACCAAAAATCCAAAGATAACACCATCTAAACGCATGACCATTTCCATTTAGAAGGACAACGGCAGCAGATACATGGAAACACCACCACCTGCAAATTTCTCTCCAAGCTGCTCACCACACAGTCGCTGAGTTTAAATCCTGAAATTCCCACCCTTTCGGCATTGTGGGTCAACCCACAGCACGTGGAGTGTAGCGTTCCAAGAACGTGGCTCACCACCACCTTCTCAAGGGCGACTCAGGATGGGCAATAAATGCTGCACAGTCAGTGAAGCCCATTTCCCACAAATGAATTTTTAAAAATCTAGTTTTGGTACCATTACTATAGTTGAACTCCACTCACTGCAACTCACTTCAATTATGTAATTTCAAGCATTCTTTCAATCTCCTTTTGAACCTGTGCCACATTTAGAGAGTTACATTTATAAGGGTGTTATTTAATTGGAACAGTGTTTCCCATATCTATATCACAATAACCATTCTAGTACTTAACAACATACTACCATATACTTGCCCAAATGATATTAATAACTCTTTCAGGTCATTTTCTGGAAGGTAACTCGATAATTTATCCCAATTTGTGATAACTTCCTCATTATCCAATTTAACGTGAAGAATATCATATTCATCTGGATTTGGTTCTTCTCTCGATTCATAATCATTAAAACGTCCTCCTTCTGCTTCCCTTAACCAATTAAAATACCTTTTAAGCATATTCACATAACATATTCTGTGAGTTTTCTTTCTATCTGGTGTCCTTAGCAAATAATTCACCTCATTCAGCTTCTTTTCAATTTGATTAGGTGCACTAAACCTTGCTTTCAAAGGTTCACTGACCATTGATAACAGTATTAAGACTTTATCTCCACTAGCAAAACTACAAATTTTTGATTTCTTATCTGCTTCTCGTTTCATCACATACTATGCCACTTTTAATTGTCATCTAGCCATTTCATCTGCTCTATTCAACTTTTCCCTAAAATTTGACACAAAGTCCAATAATGTAGTCTCAGAATATTGACTCACCAATTTCTCCTTAATCAAATGATCTCCTTACTGCATGACAAAAATCAATTGAAATGGATTAAATTTGGTGGAGTCATTAGATGCATCCCTAATTGCAAAGAGTACAAATGGAATTCCTTTGTTCCAATCCTCTAGATAATCCTGACAAAAAGCCTTCAACATTGTCTTTAAAGTTTGATGTCACTGCTCTAATGCTCTCTGTGATTCTGGATGGTACACTGTTAATTTAGAATGTTTTACTTCCAAACTACCTATAACCTCTTTGAATAACTTAAATGTAAAATTTGATTTGACTGTATTTCTGTGGGTAGTCCATATCTAGTAAATTTCTCTACAATCCTTTATTGTGAAATGGAATCGCCTTTGGAAGCCCAGTAGAGATATCCATGATAGTCAATAGATATTGATTTCCACTTTTTGTTTTAGGGACGGGTCACTGGGAGTCTTCAGAATGAAAGCCCTGGTTTCTAGGGCGTTTTCCTGTGAAGAGGGAACCAGTGCAGGCAAAGCCCCATCCCTGGCACTGCAACACCAACTGCAGGGCTCACATGGCCAATTTCAGGTCAGATGTTTCCAGAACCCTAAGGATCACCAAATCTGCAGGAGATTCAATTAGAGCATTGTTAGAGAGTTTAAAAGCATTAGAATAAAGTTTTAGAAACATACAATGAGAATAAAAGCTAGAATTAGAGGGTATGCTGGGCAAAGCCTCACTCCGGCACCATCTTGCATCATGAGTGATGCAGACATCTCACTAATTCTACCTTCCAACTTTGTTTGAATCAGTCATACCCACAGGGTCTGTGGCCATTTCATTTGTTTAGCTACTTTCTCAAATGGAATGAAAAAGGCTTCTACATCCTTCTCATCAAACCTTGGCATTGCTTGGGCATTTTTAAATGGATCCCCACCAGGCCTTTGACTGTAATGCTGTTCTTCTTTCTCACCGTCCTCATCACTATTCTCAAACTGTATTCTTCCCTTTACCCCCACCAATTTAAACTGATGCTCACTTTTTATTTCCAATTTCCAAAGTTCAAATTCTCTCTCTTTTTCCCTTACCTGCAATTTGAGCAGTTTCATTACTTGTGCTTTTTGCTTCTCTCTTTCTCTGACTTTCGCTACTCTTTTTTTAATTTCAAATTCAAGTTGCTTTAATTCCTTTTCATGTTCAAGCTGTTTCATTTGTGATTGAACTCTAGTGATTTCTAATGATTCTGACAGTGTTTTTGGCAATTTTAAATGCTGAGCTTTCACCATAATTATCTTCCCTTCCTTACACAGGTATTGCCAACTGTAATGTTTTTGTCTACTCCAAAAGCTTTGTTTTAGTCACCTTTTCTAAACCATTTTGCATGACTTCTTCTAATCCCAGGGAACTTCTTAGTCTCTGAAAGATTCATTATTCCACAAGGCATTCTCTACTTAAAACTGAATACAACACCTGAAAAGAAAACACAAATATTCTCACTATTCATGTTCTTGAGTCCAATAATAATTCCAAACCAATGAAGGAATGTAGATTTAATCCCACAAAAACCCCCCAATTGTTGGGAACCAGGTCAGAAACTCCAAAGTGTTTTTTGAAGTCTGCCTAGCTCATAAGTTTTGCACTTTGAATTTGGTTGGAATAAGCATGAGGTATTTCACTTCAGGTATGATTCAAATGAGCCACTAGGGAACTTATATCAAACAAAGTTTATTTACGAATACAGTTAACATATAGAAAGTAATTTAGCAATAGTTTTTACCAATTACAAAGATATTATATAAACTTTAACAACTAAACTCCCTGTTCCAATACAACAAATCTCCTTATAAACATACATCTGCCCCAGGTTTAACACAGAAAATAAGAATGCTCATGTGATGCTGAAATTTAGTCCTTTTTTAGAGAATTGATAGTCTGACTTCCCAACCTTGTAACTTCTGGCAGACCTTGAGATAGAGATAATGTCAGTACTGGCCTCTAGCTTTTGGCCTACAAACCACTGTAAGAGACAGAGGCAATCCTTGTCTTCAGTTATTAGCTACCAAACTAGCAACAGAGGATTTTCACCTGAGAGGGAGAGAAGAAACATACTTGTCAATCTGGATTCCATACAGCTTCTAACCAGCCAGCATCAAAAGCTAAAAGTGAAAGAACTCTTGGGAGAGAAAATAACTGTCCCGTTGAACTGTCAATCATTATTCCCCCTAACAATTTAAGATGTCATAAACTCCTATAA
This sequence comes from Sphyrna mokarran, assembly GCA_024679065.1. Classification (NCBI taxonomy): domain Eukaryota; kingdom Metazoa; phylum Chordata; class Chondrichthyes; order Carcharhiniformes; family Carcharhinidae; genus Sphyrna; species Sphyrna mokarran. The sequence continues at coordinate 63,517,695 of JAGIQG010000008.1, read as the reverse complement.
AGTGCATTAGGCCTGGATTTAAAATAAACAAAATCCCATTTAAACCATCTAAGCAGCAATAAAAGGACATCTAATTAGGCAGCTAATGCCACAACAAAAACAAAAGATTACTTACAAACTGCAGAGAACATGATTAGAAAATATCATGTTAAAAGGCACAATACCATCACACTTGAATGCCTGCCATTGCTTGTCCTCACTGTCCTTCCTTTCAGTGATGTTTCTTAGTCCATCATAACCAATTTATATATCATCATAGTTATCTTCACTGAGATTCAGGAGCCTGGTCTCAGAATCAACAGTCTCACTATCCACTATGACAAAGAATTTTATCGTATTTTGGTCACTCATCCACACTCCAGAAATTGCTCCTCTATCGTGCCGTGACTAATTTGACTGACCCAATCTACATGCAGATTAAAGCCAACCATAGTCACAAATATTCCCATATCACACGCATCTCTGATTTCTTGTCTAATGTATTCCCAACATTATCATTACAGTTTGGTAGTCGGTGTACCATCCCAGGAATGTTTTTTGCCCCTTGATGTTTCTTAACTCAGTCCATTCAGATTCCACGTCATCTGTGCTAATATGTTTCCTCAATATTATATCAATATCTTATTTAATTAGCAATGCAGCTCCATCACCTTTTCCTTTCTGTCTATCTTTCCTAAACACTTATTAGCTCTCAATGTTTAGTCCCCATTTTTAGTCATCTTGAAGCCATATCTCCACAATTCCAACTATTTCACACTCCTTTACATCTATCTGTGCAATTAATGCATCCATTTTATTTTGAATATTCCAAGCATTCAGATACAAAACCTTAAGGCTAGTCCTTTTAAAGTTCCTCGTCCTGTTCCTACTTTTTTTAAAATCTTATCTGCTTCTGGCCTTTGATTTCCCTGCCTATCCCTTTTCTTATCTCCTTGCTGTCTTTTTCTATTGTTTTTCATTTCCCCCCACTCTGAATCCTGACACAGTTTCCCATTCCACTCTCATATTAGTTTAAACTTTCCCAACTATTCTAGCACAAAGAAATCAGTCTTGCTCAGGTGTAATGACTTTAACCAGGCCCACGAGGTGGACTTTTTAGAATGCAAACTCCCAGATTAAGGCAGTAATGGCTTGTCCAATCAGAGAGCCTGACATGTGTGCATAATATAAAGTGTCATGGTTACTGGCATTCTGGGCTTATACTCTGTATGAGGAAGTATCTATCTGAGAGTTGCTTACTATGTAAGTAAATCTAAATTTGGTGAAGGGACACTAGCCTTGGAAGAGTTATTTCATAATCTGTCCAGTTTGTATTGGTCCCATCTTCCCCAGAACCAGTTCTAATGCTCCAGGAATCTGAAACCCTCTCCCATGTGTATCTTGCTGTTTCAACTCTGACTAGCATGTGGCACTGGTAGTAATCCTGAGTTAACTACCTTTGAGGTCCTACTTTTCAACTTGCTTCTTAAATTCTCCTTTTAGGATCTTGTCCCTTTTTTAACCTATATTGTTTATACCAAGGTGTAATCACAACAACTGGATGTTCACACTCACTCTTCAGAAAATTCTACAGCCACTCTGAGACATCCTTAACTCTAGCATCACAAGGCAACATACCATCCTGCGGTTTCTGTTGCAGCCACAGAAAAGTTTAAAGTTTATTTATTAGTGTCACAAGTAGGCTTACATTAACACTGCACTGAAGCTACTGTGAAAATCGCCACAATTCGGTGCCTTTTTGGGTACACTGAGGGAGGATTTAGCACAGCTAATGCACATAACCAACACGTCTTTCGGACTGTGGAAGGAAACACATGCAAACACAAGGAGAACGTGCACACAGAGAGCGACTCGAGCTGGAAATTGAACTCCCGATTCCTCGGTGCTGTAAGGCAACAGTACTAACCAGTGTGCCACCTTGCTATCCCATGTCTATATATTCCTCTCACAATTGAATCCCTTGTGACTATTGCATTTCTACTCCTTTTGCTCTTCCTTTGTGCAGCTAAGCCAACTGTGGTGCTATGAATTTGGTTGCTACTGTTATTCACTGAGAGACCATTCCCCTCAACAGTATCCAAAACAGTATAACTGTTTTGCAGGGGAAATGCCTCAGGAGATTCCTGCCCTCTGAGCTCTTTTGCTTTGCCTGGTGGTCACCCAGTCTCTTTGTGACTCTGCAGTCTGAGTCTGAGGTGTGACCACCCCTCTATATGTGCTTTCACAATATTCTACATCTCACAGATGCTTCAATGTCCCCAGATGATACTCCAGCTGCGAAACTCAGGCTTCCAGAAGCTGCAGTTGGACACACTTCCTGCACACGTGCTGGTCCTGGGATGTACAGGTTAGGTGAATTGGCCATGCTAAATTGCATCTTAAGGTCAGAGGGATTAGCAAGGTATGTGGGGTTACGGAGTTAGGGCCTGGGTGGGGTTATGGTCAGTGCAAGCTCGATGGGCTGAATGGCGTCCTCCTCCTCCTCCAAAGGATTTTATAAACTGGAAAAGTTCCTTGTCTCCCACATAGAGCAGGAAGAGCAAAAAGCCGCTTGTAGCTTTCCTGCCATTTCATACCCCTTTGAATTAAATCAATCCTTTTAATTTCAAACAATATCAACTCAGATCCTTCTACTCTGCTCTTTTTGTTATTATAGAATATATTTCTTACCACGAATGACAGAATGCTATCTTAACCATTAGATCCAAGTAAGTGCCCGACCTTACTTACCCAAAGACCTCTGTAAATTTCCTTTGGAAATGTAAATATGCACATGAAACAAGCCCGCTGAATGTGAGAACAGCAAAAACCACCCAAAATATTGCGAAAATAGCAGAAATAAGCCTGGAAAGTGTGAGACCAGCTCAGAGAGTGTGAAACCAGCAGACACAAGCCCAGAGAGTATAAGATGGGCAGAAAGCAGCCCAGAGTGTAAAACCAGCACAGAAAGTGTGAGACCAGCTCAGAGAGCATAAGACCAGCAGATAGTCCAAAGAGAGTGAAAGTAGCAGAATAAAGCCCAGAGAATGTGAGCACACAGAAACCAACTCAGAGATTGTGAGACCAGCAGAAACCAATCCAGAGATTGTGAGACCAACAGAAAGCAACCCAGAGAGTGTTAGAATAGCAGAAATCAGCACAGTGAATGTGTGACCACCAAGACCAAGCCCAGTGAATGTGAGACCAGCACGACCGAGCCCAGCGAATGTGAGATCAGAAGAACTAGCAGAAACCTGGGTTTTATTTTGGCCTTGAGTAACTGTGTGAAGTTTGCATATTCTCCACATGTCTGCATGAGTTTCTTCTGGGTGTACTGGTTTCCCCCCACAGTCCAAACATGTGCAGGTTGGTGGATTGACCATGCTAAATTGCTGCTTGGTGTGTGCCAAGATGTATAGGTTAGATGGATTAGCCATGGGAAATGTGTGGAGTTATAGGTCTGACTAAAGTGCTCTGTCAGAGCGAATCGGTGAATGCTCGGTGGGCTGAATGGCCTCCTTAAGCAAAATAGGGATTCTATAATAATAATAATATTGTCTATATCAACATCAATTGTCTATCTAATATGCAGCAAGAAAGGATGTTCCGAAGCATGGTACGTTGGGGAGACCAGGAAGACACTATGACAACGAGTGAATGAACAGCGCTCAACAATCACCAAGCAAGACTGTTCCCTTCCTTTTGGTGAACATTTTAGCGGTCATGAGCACTCAGCATCTGACCTTCGGGTAAGCGTTCGCCAAGCGGCCTTCACACCACACGACAGCGCAGAGTCGCTGAGCAGAGGCTGATAGCCAAGTTCTGCGCACATGAGGACGGTCTCAACCAGGATCTTGAGTTCATGTCGCACTATCTGTAACCCCCATGACTTGCCTGGGTTTGCTAAACCTCGCCTACTGTACTGTCTGGAGACAATACACATCTCTTTAACTGTGCTCATTGCTCCTTCCACCCACATTGTCGGCATCTTTAAGACTTGAATAGCAGGTTAGGTGTAAAGACTCACATTCTAATCAGCAATCTGTAAACTGTGTGTGCTGTTACATGCTCTGTCTGAGGCCAGAACTCTCCATTCACCTGACGATGGGCAAACCCTGAAAGCTTGTGAGTTTACTATCAAATAAATTGGTTGGGTATCTTTTGAACCAGTACTCAAGCTGGCATTGGGTGTTGCTTTTGGCAATTTCTCAATATCATTGATGAGTGTTCCTCCCTCTCTCTTGTACAGAGGAAGACAACACAGTCTGAGTGGTTTGCCTTTAAAATTTTGTTAAAGTTGTTTTGTTGCGGTATACTCAAACTGTGATCCAGCTCCCTTTGATCCTGTGTCACCTCAACACAGTCTGGTAAACTTCAGTTTCTTCTGGAGACCTCCCTCACCCCGTGACCTTACCCTCACCCCGTGACCTTACCCCCCACCTCACCCAGGCTAGCCCTCGAGCCATCCATTTACTCTGCTAGTTACCCATTTGAAATGTATTTCTTCCCAATAAAGATCTGCTGGAACATACAAACTGTTCTTTTTTTTAAACATTGTCAGCTGATCGTGAGCTCTCATCTTCCACTTGCTATCTTACAGACAATATCCTTTCAGCAGAACTCATAAAGGGGGCGGAATAAAAACGTTGTGAGAAAATGCTGGAAATGGGAGAGTGCAGCCACCCGGATGTGTGAAATGAAAAGGCAGCTTGATGGGCAGGTGGAACCGGTCAGCTAAAGCATTCTGCTAACCTCACTGCGCCTGTGTTATTGCTAAACAGAGAGAGAGAGAGAGAGAGGAGGCAGGTAACTGTAATTCGGTATTACTGTGTGTGACTGACAGCAGCTAATCCAACAATTAAACACTGATTCACAAATATTCATGTCTCTGGGACTCTGCTGCTTTCTGTGTCTGTCTGTCTTCCTTCTTGCTCCTCACTCTCCCTGCCATCTCTTCCCCCTTTTTTTTCTTGCCCTCATTTCTCTTCACCCTCGACGGCAATTTTCTGCCTCTCTTTTCCACCTCTCTCTATCCCCTGCCTCTGCCCCCTGCTAACCCTTCCTTCTGTCCCCTGCCAAACCTTCCCTTTGCCCCCTCTCTGCCAAACTCTCTCTCTCTCTCTCTCTGTTCCTTCCTTCCCCCCCCCCCCCTCTGTTTCTGCCGCACCCTCTCTCTGAGCAGCCCCTCACTGTTTCCTCCCAGTGTGACTGGCTGGGTTATTTTCTGCCTCTTTATTTCCACCGTATTTCAGTTGCTGTCATCTTTCTGAATTTGTCTGACTACGTTCGAGGCTGTGATGATTCCGTGAAGAGCTGGAACTGGGCTCAGATGAAGCAAACCAGTTCTGGTTGCCATGACATTCCTGCTGTCTTGATACGTCTCTATATGTTTTGAAGAAACTGTGTGTTTTTGGAGTTTCCTGTTCTAGCTGCTGTGGAGCACTCTGTTGGTGAGCCCTCTGACTGTGTAACCCTCAGCTGACTGTCAACTGATTCCATTGCCAGACCGAGAGCTGCGCATTCTTTGTTTCTTTGTCCTTAAACTCTGCATATGAAAGGAATGTTCTCTGTTCTTGAATTGCAGGAAGATCCGTGCAATTGTTTCTGAGAAACAAGAGAGAAAAAGGAATAGAAAGCTGAGTGACAGCGCGGTTTCAGTGTCCTAGTTCTCAGTAAATGTTCAACGAAAGGGTCTGCAGAGCCCTCGGTAAGTGTTATGTGTGTAGTCGCTATCTGTTGTTACCACAGGCTTCACTCTCTACTAGCATGACTTTTCACCTACTTCCTCGAGCAATGATTAAACCATTGACAGGGAGGAGGGGCGAGAGATCGTTGTGTTCTGGGCCGACAGTGGCAGAAAAGCAACAATGCCAAATTCACCCGCCACCTTCTGTATACAAACTGGCCTGACAGTGAAATGGAGTCTGCTTCTCCAGCTCCTGCTGCCTGCTTTCAATATGACATTAATAACCGGTATAAAACCCAGAGGGAAATTGATTTCATACTACCAATTGCAATGATCTGGAATGCAGTGTTTTGAAGGGAGGAAGTAACAAATTCCTTGTAAATTTGAAAAAATGTATTGAATAAATACCCAAAAGACAAGGATTTCAGTTTTTTTTTTGAACAGAGCAGAAGAAGGTGTTGCTAAACTCTGACATAACCAGAGTAATGTAGAGATGCCAGCATTGGATTGGGGTAAACACAGTAGGAAGTCTGACAATGTCAGGTTTAAATGCAACCGATTTATGTGATAGTAAACTCACAAGCTTTCGAGCCTCTGATCTTCGTCAGGCCAGAGACGGCAGAATAGGCAGGATGGTCTTTTTCTGTGCTCTATCCTACAAAGACTCGAGAATGACATCAGGCTTCAAGTTCACTCAACCAGTAGTGAAACAAGAGGCCATTGCTTAAAGCTAGTGAAGCTACTCGAATTTACAGAGCTTCCTGAGCAGATCATTCTCAAAATATATTATAGTTTAGTCCAAATACTGAAAGAGCCACTGAGTGATTTTTTTTCCTGTCTTCATCATGCACGAAGCTACAGAATGAAGCTAAACGTGCTACACTGTCCCCATTAAACACGACATGGAGATGGACTGGGGTAAGCTTAGTAAGAAGTCTTGCAACACCAGGTTAAAATCCAACTAGCTTTTGGAGTCTCAAGCTCCTTCAGGTGAGTGAGGACTTGTAAGGACAAGTCACTTGGACTTTAACCTGGTGTTGTGAGACTTCTTACTGTCATTGAACACTCCCAAGATAGGTACAGCATGTGGTTAGGTAGAGTAAAGCTCCTGCTTTACTGTCCCAACCAAACACTTCAAGGACAGGTACAGCACAGGACTAGATACAGAGTAAAAATACCTCTACACTGTCTCTATCAGGCACTCCCAATATAATAAGTGTATATAATGTATCTTGGTGTTTGAGGTGCATACTGCGCCTTTAAGAATGCAGGTCACATGATGGCTGGGAATTAGCACTTCCTCTGTCAAATCCATGATCAAAATATCGTCTCGGTAATACTGAATTGCTGTCAATCCACTCAAGGTTTGGTCTGCGGCCCTCTGGAAAAAGCTGGAACTGACATAAAGCCATTTACTGTGGAATAGACCCCTGTGAATCCTGACTGAATTTTTTCACCCTGCCAGGTCTCTGAATAAGGCCTCTCTGAGAGCAAGCTGGATTTATTGTCACTTCAAAATCCCCACAAACTCTCTACAATCCATCTGATTTCAAGTCTGGAACAATTGGAAGGCCCATTCACTGGAGACCCAACGCTCCCAGATCCACCAACTGTTCCAATCCAGCATGTACTTTAGGTCTAATAGTGTATGGTACCAGACATGCCTTTAAGCTTTTAGAATAAATATCTAGTTTTGACTGTAACTTTTATCTTGATATTCTTCATCTATTCAAGGGTTCCTTGAAAAACAGCCTTTAAATTTTTCCAAAAAGTCCTGATATCTTGTGTTTGCATCTACCAGCTTATTTACCACACCCAGTTCAATTTCAATTCTGTGAACAGGAACGTCAAAGGGAAGTTTTGGATTAGAAGGGGGAAGGGTGTAATATATGTACATAATGTATGTTGCGGTTTAGAGTGCATATTGCCCCTTCGAGTATAGGTAGATGACCCCTGGAGGATAAGGTCCTCCTACTGTGGGACCCAGTGTTTAGTTTTAGATCTGACTGTGAAACAGTGAACATCTACAAATAAAAGGCTCTCATTATTCGTTAGCAAACTTACCTTGTGGTTCTTCAGGTACCAGAATTCGAGAGGGGCATACATAATACCTAGGCCAGGTACAGCACAGGGTTGGATAGAGGGTAATACTCCCTCTACACTGTCCCATCAAACACAATAAGAAGTCCAGCAGGTTTATTTGGTAGCAAAAGCCATTAGCTTTCAGAGCACTGCCCCTTCAAACACTCCCAGGGCATGTGTACTACAGAATTAGATGCTGAGTGAAGATCACTCTGCACCATAAGATGCATTTTGTGTTCAAGTATAAATATCAATATATTTTGAATCTGATTTGACTTTTTATTGCTCTCTGGGTTTTGCATTGAAGTGACCGAGCTAATTTTTAATGATTTTGTTTTGGTGAGCTTTAGATTATTCCTCCTTTACTTAAAGGATGGAAATGATCTTTGATCAGGAGGATGTTGCTCTGTTGTTTACCAGCTCTGAGCCACAGTTTGTTGAACCTGGAGTTGTTTGTATTTAGATTGTGTTTTTAGTTCCATTCATTGTTGTTTTTTTATTTTTTTTCTGCATGATCTGTTTAAACTAGTTAACGTGTTGATTTAAAGGCTGGGAAATGTCATCCTGAAATTGTTGAGCACTAATAATACCAAGACCTGAATCTATTGGGTAGTGGCAATGCTGGAAAAATTGATTTTTTTTCATTCATTCTTGGGACATGGGTGTTGCTGGCTTGCCAGCATATATTGTCCATTTCTAGTTGCCTTTGAGAAGATGGTGGTGAACTGTCTTTTTGAATCATGGTAGTCTATGTGGATTGAAGACAATGCCATTAGGGAGGGAATTTCAGGATTTTGACCCAATGACAGTGAAGGAAAGGATGATTATATTTTGAAGTTAGGATGATGATTGACTTGGAGGGGAATTAGCAGATGATGGCATTCCCCAATATCTGCTACTCTTGTCCTTCTAGTTGGAAGTGTTTGTGGGTTTAATAGGTGCTGTCTAAGGATCTTCGGTGAATTGCTGCAGTGCATCTTGTAGATGGTACATGCTGCTACTGCGTGTCAGTGGTGGAGGGAGTGAATGCTTGTGGATGTGGTGCCAATCATGCAGGCTGCTTTGTCTTGTATGGTATTGAGCTTCTTAAGTGTTGTTGGAGCTATACCCATCCACACAACTGGGGAGTATTCTATCACATTCCTGATTTGTGTCTTATAGATAGCAGGTAGACCTTGGAAAATCAGGAGGTGAGTTACTCACTGCAGTATTCCTAGTCTTTAACCTGCTCTTGTGTTTCTGTGGTGAGTCCAGTTGAGTTTCTGTTGACAGTGGGTGATTCAGCGATGGTAACACCATTAAATGTCAAGGAGTGATGGTTAGAATGTCTATTATTGGTGATAGTCATTGCCTGCATTTGTGTGGCGTGAATGAAATTTGCCACCTGTCAGCCCAGATCTAAATATTATCCACATCTGGGCACAGTGATTTTCCTGATGAACTTCCACCCCAAAGCTGCTGTGAATAACTTTCAGGATCTTCTGATCCTGACTGTCAGGGATTTGCACCCTTCTTCCTCAGGAATTCCCTCAAGAGGAGAGTAGAGTCGGGGGAAGACAGGACAGGCCTTTTTATATATATATTACAATAACTGCTGGATGATAAGCTTAAAGGTCCAATTTTTGGGTTTGTGAATAGATGGTTGAGGTGGGCTGTCGAGGTTCCTGAGGTTGGGAGGTAGTTGTGGGGAGCTTCAGGTTGTAGTTGAGGCCTCTGCAGGATTAGTTAGCTCAGGTTGCAGGAAGGGGTAGTTAGGTGGTCTTAGGCCTCCAGTTTGAAAAAATCAATCTCTACAATCAACCTCTGGTTTCTGTCAAGAAGCCAAGTTTGTATCCATTTAGATACCTTACCCTGAATCCCGTGAGATTTAACCTAATACAACAGCCCACCATGCGATGCCTTGCTAAAGTCCACGTAGACAACGTCAACTGCACTGTCCTCATCTACCTTTTTGGTTATCCCTTCAAAAAACTTAATTGAATTTATGAAACATGATTTTCTACTCAAAGCCATCCTGACTGTCCCTAACCAGTTCTTGCATCTCTAAGTGCTGTAGATCTTTTCTCTTTCCAAACATCCACTGGAAATCTTTGTGGTATTTTATGATCACCCTCGTCCACAAGTGTGTAAAGGAGGTCCTTTATGTCCTGTATGCTCTGGCTGGCCAGTATGCCAAATTTGACCTGGGCTGGGCCTAGCAAGAAGCGTGGGCTGCAGGATTTGCAGCCATTGCGGGGATGCCAAATGTGCAGGGAGCCATAGAGTGCACTCATGTCACCATCAAGGCCCCTGTCAAGAATCCAGAAAGATTCATGAATAGAAATAGCTTTCATTCAATAAACGTGCAATTGGTGTGTGACCATTGGCTCAACATTATGTATGTCTGTGCCAGACATCCCATCAGCATGCATGACAGTTTCAACACTGAGGAGCTCAGATATCTCGGAGGTCTTTGACGAGGAGCCCTGGGTGCAGGGATAGCTTGTGGGGGAAATGGGGTACCACTACCATTTGACTGATGATGCCCGTGCAGAAGCCTGAAACTGATGCGGACGCCTCCTATAATGAGGCCCACGTTGCTACCCATTCAATAGTGGAGCAGTGCATCAAGCTTCTCAAGATGGGATTCGGGTACCTGGACACCTCTGGTGGAGTCCTTCAATACAACCCCTGATATTATCCCACATTGTGGTGATGCGCTGTACCCTTTACAACCTCCCCAGCAACGGGGAGGCTGACCAGCCGAACAATAGTGGGGAGGAGGCCGCTGAGCACAAGGAGGAGGAAGAGGACTAGGATGACAAAGAGCAACACCACCCAAGCATTGGAGGGCTGGCAGCAGCAAGAATCAAGCATGCGAGGGTGGAGATGTAGGCCCTGATCAACATGTGCTTTGGACAATAGGAGGCTATGTTGCTGCATGTGGGATCCATTCATCCCCACCCTCCCTCCCCAGTGTCCCACAATCTCCTGCAACATTTGTAAGACCAGAGTGACGGGTCTGGGTACACTGTGTTAGCAAGTTTCTTTGGCAGATGGGAAGGTGATGACCACTTGCTAATCACCATTGTGATGATGCCCCTGGTGCAAAGTAGTCTGACTCCTATCTGTGCTCTGAATGCACGCTGGCACATGGTGATTAAGGGCTCATTAAACCCGCATTTAGAGCTCCAGGGCAGGGGAATGGAGAAGGGGCAGGAGTCTGTCATGAGTTTTGGGGATGCCAAATGGTGTATGTTGCTGCCAATGCATGCCACCCACCATAGCCAGTAATTTTTTTGAGCACCTTCATTTTCACAGTGACAGAGTGATGAAACTCCCCTGCCCCTCCCCCCACACGGATGTCAATATGCAGTGCCCCTCTGGCAACCATCAGGGTAACTATGTTCCTGTTACAGGCAAATCAAAGACAAATTAATCACAGATGGATGATGAAATAACATTTATTGGGGCCAATAAAAGTGCCTTAATGCTCAGTGATAACATAAAAAATACATGAACAGGAGACATTAAAGTGCCTAATTATTCTTTCTACCCAGTGCTGCCTTCCACCTGTCCTATCTTGCTGCCACTACAACTTAACTTTATGTGGCTTACATAATGTCTCGGTGTCTCCCCAGGATGTATATCGAAGGTGGAGAACAAAGAACAATACAGCACAGGAAACAGGCCCTTCGGCCCTCCAAGCCTGCGCCGCTCGTTGGTCCAACCAAACTGCTCTTCTGTATCCCTCCATTTCCAGTCTGCTCAAGTGACTATCCAGAGAAGTCTTAAATGATTCCAGTATGCCCGCCTTCACCACCCTGCTCGGCAGTGTATTCCAGGCCCGCAACACCCTCTGTGTGAAATACATCCCTCTGATATCTGCGTTAAACCTCGCACCCCCCCCCTCACCTTGAACCTGTGACCCCTCATGTTTGTCACATGGGTGAAGACTCACCTGCCCCAGTGTAGAGTGACTAGCTGCCTGTCATGCCTCGTGGCCTGTGATGCCCTTGCTGTCGACCTCTGGAGGGCCTGGACCTTGAGAGCCCTGGCCAGCTTCCAAGTGTCTGGGATGTATCCGTGATATTCTCTTCATCCAGCTGCCCCGAGATGCCCCAATGTTAGGAAGTGGGGGGGAGTCAGAAGGTGGGTGGAAGGCCCCAGCATAGGCTTGAGCCCCTCCTCCTCCCTTGAGGTTCCTGTGGGCCCCTGGGCCACTCTGTGGGATGGCGATGCTTCTGCAGTGAGCTCCAGAAGCTCCGGCATCGCCTTGCCCTGCCAGCCCTGGAGGACCACCTGCGTTCTACTCATAGTGATCAAGCCCTCTGTGATGACTACCTGAGTTGGGAGCCACCTGTCAATGGTGGCAGCAAGTGCCCTCTGAGACAGGGCCACAATCTGCAGCCTCTCAGTCATGACCCTCTGTGATTGGCCCTCGTTCTCAAGGGCTGCTGTCATTGCCAGTTGTGTCTCTGTGCTGTCCCGCTGTGTCACCTGCAAGCTCTCGGACCTCTCAGCCATGGACTGCAGATTCCTGAGAAGTCTGTTGAGCCCTCAGCTACGGCCTGCTGTAACTCAACCACGGCCTCTGGGATTCCACTGTGGCCTGCTGTGACTCGGCCATCACTTGGGACCTGCCACTCATGATGAAGTTCTCCTGCCCCAGGTTTTCCATTGTGTTCGCCATCCTTGGAGTATTGGTCTTTGAACCAATACCCCTGAAAGTTTTGGGACTTTTCCCAACAGTCTCCCAGTTGAGGAGTCAGCCCCTCCTGCATTCCCTGATTCTGTTGCTGCATCTCCAGCAACTGAAGGAGAAGTGATTGCAGAGGCCCAGCATGTAGCCTGGGGCAGGTCAGTCTTCATCTCCGACAGGGCCCCAAGTGCCAGAAGCCTCAGATGTTCCCCTCTCCACCCAATGTACATCAGCAGATGTGTCCCACGCACCAGAGAGTGATCCAGATCCTCACCACTAACTTGACCCACCGACATGAGTGTCTCTGGGATGGTGAACTGCGAGATAGAAGCTGAGGCAAAACTGGTGCCGGCCTCAGAGTTCTTACATCCGCTTCCTTTGAGGAATCTGCTGAGATTTCAGGGGCAGGATGGATGGTAGCAGCAATTGGTGGCCACAATGGCAGATGGCCCAGGCACATCAGGGACCCGTCCTGCAGCATTGGACGGAAAGTTAGTGCAAGAGAGTGAAAGGAATCTGGGCTGCATGTAAACTACTTACACAAAGTTTAACTTACTCCATAAGGAGTGGCAGGTGCTCAAGTCTATACTGCTGTCACTTATCATCTGCATCTCCTCCTCTCCAGTAAGCTCCAATGCTCGTTCCTGAAAGGGGGTGAGGGATCAGAGGCTCATCACCCTCTGTTTTCGCCCTCTCTCGGTGATTATAGGCATTCTTCTCCTTTGGGGACAGGAGGAGCCATGAAAAATCTGATGGTGTGACTCCTACAGAGCAGCAGAGGGTGGCTCTCAGGACAAATAGTGTGATACTTTTGTGGGGGAAGAAATGAGGGAAGTGCTTGGGGGTCAGGGACTGGAAGCATGCTGGATGTTGGGGGTGGGGGATCTGGGGGTCATTTAAGGGAAAGATGCAAGATGAGGTTAAATGCTTACCCTTGTTGCCTGATTAGGTTGTTCAATTTTTTTCAACATTGCTTCCCAGTTCTCCTGGCCCAGGACCCTGGCACTAACATAACAAAGAACAACACAGCACAGGAAACAGGTCCTTTGGCCGATGAGCCCATGCTGCCATTTTAACATTGTGAGTGCTCTCTTCTATCTATGACTTTTGTCTACGCCTACTGGACTCCACAATAAAGGAGCCATATGTGGCCACAGCCTCCCAGGTTGCTTTTCCATCACTTCTCCTGGGACGACATCCTGCTGGGGTGAAGAGGGTGTCCAGTTTTGCTTTCACTATCTTCAGCAATCTGGCCAAATCAGATTCCAAAAATCTGGATGCTGACTTCTTGGCTATTTTTTTTTTTGCACTGGCTGCCTGGCTGTCCTTGCTTGGGGATTTTTATGAAGTTGTCCCTTGTTAGGACAGATCAGCTATAGGCAGTTTGGAGGAGTTAGGCGCCCATTAGAGCATTCCAGCGAGTTTAATGAAGTTTGCCCGGTTACCACGGAGAAGAAGCCAAGTTAGCACTTACAGGACTGTGGGAGAATTTGTACCTCTGTGATGATTGGGGGCAGGAAAGAAAGAGGGTCATGTCAGGCAGTCATCAGGGTCCCGGGGACGGGGGGATGAATGGATTATGTGCATGTGGATCTGGAGGAGGATGGGGGTGTAAGTCAGTAACATTTGAGGGGACCTTCAATATCCATTGGGGAAGAGAGGGAGGCTATATCTGGCCTGCAAGTGTTCTGACATGAGAGCTTTATTTTCTGCTTTTTCTGCACATGTGGCTCCAATCTGAGTTGCTGTCTAGCGAGTTAAGTCCTGCCTACTGCCTCTTGTGGTCAGAAATGGTTCAACCTTAAATTTCAGAGAGAGAGATTGCATAAGATTAGCTGTGAAGACTTGCCCGCAAAACAGATCAGGAACTCTCCCATTTTCACACTAGCTGGACATTTAGAAAAAAACTCGTAAAATTCTACCCAAAGAATCTTCAAAGGGATATAAATAGGATAAATGAACAAACAAAGTACTTGGCAGATGGAATGTTATGTGGGAAAATGTGAAGTTATGCATTTGGTAGGAAAAATAAGCTGAGTATTATATAAATGGGGAAAGACTGCAGAAAACTACAGCACAGAGGGATTTGGGTGTCTTTGTGCGTAAAAACCTAGCATGCATATTTAGCAAATGGGGAAGATGAATGGAATATTAGCCTTTATTTCAAAAGTAATTGAGTATAAGAGTAGGGAAGTCTTGCTAAAATGATACAAAGCTTTAATTAGACCACACTTGGAATACTGTTCATAATTTTGGTGCCCTTATTGAAGGAAAAATATACTGGCATTGGAGGCAGTCCAGAGAAGGTTCACTAGGTTGATCCTGAGTTTGGGGATTTGTTTTTTGAGGAGAGGTTGAATAGGTTGGACGTGTACTCATTGGAGTTTAGAAGAACAAGAGACAATCGTATTGAGACATATTGGATTACAAAGAACAAAGAACAACACAGCACGGGAAACAGGCCCTTCGGCCCAACGAGCCCGCGCCGCCATCCTGACGTCTTAATGACATATAGAGACCAATATAGGGACAATTTGTTACCCAATCAGCCTAAGAGCACATTTTTGGGATGTGGGAGAAACCGGAGCACCCGGAGAAAACCCACGCAACCACGGGGAGAACGCGCAAACTCCCGCAGACACAGGCCCAAATCCATGTGTCTGCACAGCAACAGCGATAGTCTCTGAGCTGTCATGTTGCCCATCTGATGGTCCAGTTTAAGCATACACTAACGATGTGAAGCACTAGGCCACTCCTGAAGTAACCTCCAGGAGCAGCCCTCGCACGACCTGCCGAATGCATGCACCTTGTTGGTCAACAAGGTGGACCGAATAGCCTGTGGAAACAATTAAAGTATTTAAACAGTCCTCATATATCCCTCTATCTGCAGACCGCTCATGTGGCTGTCCAAGAGACCCTTAAACAACCCTAGCTTGCCTGCTCCCACCACCTTACTCAGTAGTACATTCCACACCCCCACTACCCTTTGTGTGAAAAAATGCCCTCTAATATTAGTCTTATACATAGCCCCCTTCACCCTAAGGCCGTGACCCCTCGTTCTATCCGAATCTAATGGTGGAAAAAGCTTACCATCATTTACTCTATCTATACCCCTCATAATCTTATATACCTCTAATAGATGACCTCTCAGCCGACATCTTTCAAGGGAAAACAACCCCAGTGCGTTCAACCTTTCCTCGTAAGACAGCCCTTCCATATCAGGCAGCATCCTGGTAAATCTCCTCTGCACTCTCTCCAGGGACCCCACATCCTTCCGGTAGTACGGTGACCAGAACTGGACGCAGTACTCCAAGTGAGGCCTAACCAACGTTCTATACACTTGCAACATCAGACTTCTACTCTTGTATTCTATACCCCTTCCTATGAAGGCTAACATACCATACGCTTTCTTTATCACCTTTTCCACCTGTACTGCCACCTTCAGAGACTTGTGAACCTGCACCCCCAGGTCTCTCTGTGTCTCTATACTCCGGATAGTTTTATCTTTTATCCTATAACTCCCCTCTACATTATTCCGGTCAAAATGCATCACCTCGCATTTATCCGGATTAAATTCCATTTGCCATCTATCTGCCCAATTTTCTCAGGAGATTTGACAGGGTACATATTGAGAGATTGGTCTGAGATTCTCCTTCAAGGGAAACAGAGGGCATAGTCTCAGATTAAGAGGTTGCCCATTTAAGACAAAGATGAGGAGTTTTTCACTCAGATGGAAATGAATGTGTGGAGTTCTTTACTGCAGACGACTGTAGAGGCTGCGTCATTAGGTGTGTTCAAGACTGAGATAGACATATATTTAATCAGTAAGGGAATTAAGGATTTTGCAAGTAAGTGGGGAAGTGGAGTTGAGGATTATCAAATCAGATTAGTCATGATCTCATTGAATGGCAGAGCAGACTCGTTGGGCCAAATGGCCTGTTTCAGTTCTTATGTTTTATGGTCTTGTAGATCCTAAGTCCTTTATCCAGAATCTTTCATCCTAATCCGTCATTAAGATTCTTTCTCCTGTTGACAATGTCTCCTACCTCCTGTTGAATCCTGACTCAAGTGCAGGTATAGTAAGACATCTCACAACACCAAGTTAAAGTCCAACAGGTTTATTTGATAGTAAACCTGTACTATCAAATCTGTTGGACTTTAACCTAGTGTTGTGAGACTTCTTACTCTGTTTACCCCAGTCAATGCTGACATCTTCACATCAAATGCAAGTCTCAGAATAAGAGGTCACCCATTTAAAACAGAGATCAGGAGGAATTTCTTCACCCAGAGGGTACTGAATCTGTGGAATTCTTTACTATAGGAGCTGTGGAAATTGTTTAATAAGTATGTTCAAGACTGAGATGGACAGATTTTTAATCATTCAGGGAATAAAGAAAAAGTGAATCTATGTGCAGAACCAGGTGGTTAAAGATTGCAAGAAAGAGTGGAGTGCAAATTTATTTCTCCAAAGAAAATCTAAACAGCTCTTTGAGTAAATACAGTTGGGTACGTACTTGGTTCTAATGGTTGAGATATCATTCTGTGATTCATTGTAAGAAATATATTCTATAACAATAAAGAGCAGAGTAGAAGGGTCTTAGTTGATATTATTTGATACTAAAATGATTAATTTAACTTAGAGGTACAACATGGCAGGAAAACTCCAAACCGTTATCTGCTCTTCATGCTCTATGTGGGAGTCTGAGAACTTTTCCAGTTCTCAGGACTAACATTTGTACAGGCAATGCCTCCAGCTGCAGCTCCTGGAAGCTTGAGTTTCAGAGCTGGAGTGGCATCTGGAGACATTGGAGCAGTTGCAAGATGCAGAGTATTGTGAAAGCACTTATCTGGAGAGAGGTGGTCACACTGTACGTTCAGACTGCACAGGTAGGAAAGAAATGTGTGACCGCCAAGCAGAGCAAGAGGACTAGGCAGACAGTGCAGGAGTCTCCTGTGGCTGTTCCCCTGCAAAACAGATATACCGTTTTGGATACTGTTGAGGGGGATGGCCTCTTGATGAATAACAGTAGCTTCCAAATTCGTAGCACCACGGTGGCTCTGTTGCACAGCAGAGGAGCAAAAGGAATAGAAATTCAATAGATATGAAGGATTCAATTGTGAGGGTAATAGACATTTCTACAACAGAAACCCCAGGATGATATGTTGCTTCTCTGGTGCTAGGCCAAGGACGTCTCAGAGCAGATGCTGGACGTTCTGAAGGTGAAGGATGAACGGCCAGTTGTCATGGTACACCTTGTAATGTTCTATGTAATGTTCTATGTTGTTGCAAACGACATAAGTTTTTAAAAAAAGGGATGAGGTTCTAAAAGGAAAATATAGGAAGCAAGTTGAAAAGTAGGACCTCAAAGATACTAATCTAAAGACTAATATCAGTGCCACATGTTAGTCAGAGTAGAAACAACAGGGTATATCGAATAAATATGTGGCCAAAAGGGAGAGGGTTTCAGATTTTCAGATTCGTGGGGCGATGAGATTAGTACATATTGGATGGGTTACACCTGGGCACATCCAGGACTGATGTTCTGGTTGAGGTGAGGGATGGGAGGGTTGGGGGGAAGAATGTTTAGGAATGGTTTAAACTAATATGGCTGGGGAATGGGAACCTTTGTCAGGATTCAAAGCAGAAGAAATCAAGAACAAGAGGAAAAGAGAGCGAGGAAAATAAGAGGCAAAGAAATCAAGGACCAGAATCAGATAAGGACACAGTAAAAAAAATAGTAGGAATGGGACAAGCAATGTTAAAGGAACTAGCCTTAAGGTTTTATAGCTGAACAAAGTGGATGAATTAGTTGTGCAGGTAGATGTAAAGGGGGATGTGATATCATTGAAATTAAGGAGACATGACTCCAAGGTGACAAAGGGTGGGAACTAAACATTGAGAGCTATTCAGTATTTAGGAGAGACAGATAGAAAGGAAGTTCATTGTTGATTAAATAAGATATCGATACCATTTTGAGGAAATATAGAATCATAGAATAACTACAATGCAGAAGGAGGCCATTCAGCCCATCGAGTCTGCACTGACCGTGACTCAAACTTATCCCACAGCCTAAGTATGGGTTAGATAGATGATTTTATCAGGGCACTAAGGAGCAATTTTTCATAGCCAATCAATCTATCCTCTTCGGACTGTTGGAGAAAACCAGAGCACCCAGAGGAAAGACAGACATACACAGGGAGAACATGTAAACTTCGCACAGTCACCCAAAGCTAGAATTGAACCTAAGTCTCTGGCAGTATGAGGTAGCAGTGCTAATCACTGTGCCGCCCAAGGGTATTAATATAGTCGATGTGGAATCTGTCTGGGTTGAGTTAAACACCAAGTGGTCAAAAACATTAGAGTTGATAAGCACTCCACCAAACTTTAGTGGTAATGTTGGGAATAAATTAGATAGGAACTCAGATTTGCATGTGATAAAGGAACATCCGTATTATGGGCAACATTGATCTGCATAGAGATTGGGAGAACCAAGTTAGTCACAGTATAATAAAGGAGGAATTTCGGGAGCGTATATGGGATAATTTTCTAGGCCAATATATTGAGGAACCAACAACGGAAAAGGCCATCTTGGACTGGGTGTTGTCCAATGATATACGTAACCATAATATCATAGACTTCTTTATTAAGATAGATCTCGACTTGTTGGTTCTATGACCAGGCTTCTGAATCTCAATATAGGTAATTATGATGTAACGAAGCATGCGTTGGCTATGATAGACTGGGAAACATTACTAAAAGGAAGGACAGTGGGCAGGCATTCAAGGAAAGAATATGGGAACTCTAAAAGTTGTTTATTTCTGTTTGGCGCAAGAGTGGAAGGGAAGCTGTAGCCAAACCATAGCCTACAACAGAAATTAGAGATTTCATTAGATTCAAAGAAGAATCATACAAATTGGCAAGAAAAAGAGATAGACCTGAGGATTGGGAGTTTAAAATTCAGCAAAGGAGGACTAAGAGATTGATTAATAAGGGGAAAATACAGTTTGAAAGCAAAATTCTCCACAGGTATGTAAAGACAAAGGGGGTGATTCTCAAATCCCACTGCACTGCTTTTTTGGTGCAGCAGACTGGAGATTCTAGAGGTGGCTAATTTGCACTGGGCATCCAGGCTTCCACACATCTCCCAGTGCTGGATTTCTGGTGCCATCAGCTCCACACTGAAAATATATCCAAACAGAGATTTTAATATAATTAGTGGGTCCCAAGACTCAAGTCTCTGGACCTGCCAGCCTCTCCTGCCCCACCAGGAATAATTCACCCCAGTGATGTTTACTATGGCTTGCCATTAGTGGCTGCTCGACTCCACTGAAATGAAGTGGGGGGGCAATCGAGGCCCTCCCAGTGGTTGAAGTGCTGTGGGAAGCCCTGGGCATTGGTGAATTGGCACTTTGCCCTGGCTGATACTGCCAATGTTCAAAGGGCATCTTAGTACTGCCCAGCAGACATAGGGCAATGCTAAGGAGGTGGAGCATAATGAGGGCAATGCCTCTGGGCTACGATCGGAAGAGGTGGCCACTCTGCAATTGGGATCAGTGGGGAAGGAAGGGAGGCCAGTAATTGGGTCTGGCCATGGAGGGAGGGGTGGTGGTGAGGGGGAAAGCAGCCTGCTGCGGGGGTAGGGGGGTGACTGGTAGCTTGGAACTGCCAGTGGGGAAGTGAGGGGAATCAGGAGTGGGGCAAGAGATTGAACATAGAACATTACAGCGCAGGCAGGCCACAGGGTGGGGTGGGGGGTGGGGGTGTCATGGCTGGCCTAGACATGTTAGGGAGACTAGCGATCAGGCCATGGGGGGCTGAAAGGGTTAGTATTGTGGGAGTAACGAGGCTGGCCAGCAATCAGGTGGCAGCCAGGTAGAGGCCACTGTGCACGTGCCAATTTCACACTGACAAATCAGTGTATGTGTAAAGGCCTGCTCATCGCTGTGCTTCTAGCCTTTTGGGTGGGAATGGGACCATCACTCCATTGATTTCTGTAATGAATCATGCTAGTGCTCTTTGCAATACACAGAGTATAGGACATTCATTTTGAAACTTCTGCTGAAAGAAGCAGTTTGATTTACTCCAGTTTTTTAAGTGAATTCGACACTTAGAATTTTTTTGGGAGAATCCCACCCAAAAAGCTTGACAAAAACAAATGGTGGCTCCTTACAGTCAGAAAGGGGAAATTCATAACAGAAAACACAAATGGCCGAAGAACTGAATTTGTACTATTAGAATACAAATCTGAAATTCCATGGTATATTATGAAGTCAGGTTAGGCCCCAACAATTTACTGTTTTGCCAATAATGTGAAAATACAATATTTCACTCCAGGTGGGATTCTACTGACATACTGGGAAGCTTTTATCAAAATAAATTTTACTTAGTAATACAGTTTAATTATAACAAATGAATTATGTTAACTTTCAAGAATTGAACAACATTTAAACAAGATAAGACAATTCTTAACTGTTAACCTTTCATAATTAGTTCCAATTCAAGCAATATTCCTCTTATAGACTTAAACTCCTGTTTAAAATTAGTCAGCAAAACTCAGTCTTACTTGCTTATACTTAAATTAATAGCCCTAGAGCTTTCAGAAAAGTTCTGGACAGAGAAAGGGATACACCTTGTTTCTTTCAGAACCAGGCACTAACTGGTATATTTTTTAAAAGAAACTGAAACATGTTTTTTCCCTGCAAGCTTAGCTCCTCCCATTAAGTGTGCAATTCTGTCCTTGTCAATCAACCTAATCAAAACTCTGCTCTAAACCACAAGGGAAACCTAAGTAAGCACAAATACATTTATTTAACTTAAAACAAACACTCCAAGTCTAAAATGAGTACTCATTCTCTGCTCCCAACTATTTACAAAATTTCTTTGACAAATCTTGCAAAATAGATCTGAATTCTAAACATGCCCCTTACAAGAAACATGGCATGCATGTATTATCACAATACTTTGCTTCTGTCATCACACAGGAATACATGAATAATGTATTGGACGTTTTGTGAAACATAAATTTTAGATAGCTGACAAAAATTAGTTTTAGTAGAAAAATGTTTTGGGAAATTAATGAGATTGAAGGCGGTTAAGTGTCCAACGTCTGAGAATCTTCACCCCAGAGTACGTAAAGAAATGGCCCTGGAAATAGTAGATCTATTGGTGGTCATGTTCCACAATTCTTTGGATGTTGAAATGGTTTCTAAATATTGGAGTGTACTGAATGTAAGCTGGCTATTCAAAAAAGGAGATAGAGAGAAAACAGGGAACTATAAATCAATGTGTCTAATGCCGGTAGTAGGGAAGTTGCCACAGTCCGTTATCAAGAATTTCATAACTCAACATTTGGAAAGCAGTGGCATAATCAGATTAAATCAACGTGGATTTATGAAATTGTGTTTGACAAATCAATTGGAATTCTTTGAAGATATAATTAGTTGACTAAAGTGAATAAGTCGATGAGGTTTATTTAGACTTTCAGAAGGTTTTCAACAAGGTATCACATAGTAGATTACTATGTAAAGTTAAAATGGGATTGCATGTAGTATCTTGAAATGGATAGAAATCTTCTTATCAGACAGAAAGCAAAGTGTTGGAATAAATGGATCCTTTACTGATTGACAGCTGTGATTAGTGGAGTACAACAGGGATCTGTGGTAAGACCCCAACTGTTCACATTATATATTAATGATTTGGACTATAAAACTAAATGTATTACCTCCAAATTTTCAGATGATACAAAATTGGATGGAAGGTTGCGTTGTGAGGAAGATGTAGAGATGCTGCAGTGTGATTTTGAGAGACTAAGTGAGTGGCCATTTTTATGGCAGATGCAGTATAATGTGGGTATATGTGAGAATATCCACTTTAGTAGCACAAATAGGAAAGCAGGTTATTATTTGAATGGGTGAAAATTGAGAGAGGTGGATGCTTAGCGAGATCTTGGTATCCTCATGCATCAGTCATTGTAAGTACGTGCATAATTACAGCAGGCAGTAAAGGTAAATGGCATGTTGGCCTTCATAGCAAAAGGATTTGAGTATAGGAATAGCCATGTTTTACTGCAGTTGTATAGGGCATTGGTGAGGCCACACCTGGAGTATTGTGTGCTGTTTTGGTGTCCTTTTCTGAGGAAAGATGTTCTTGTTATAGAGGGGGTACAGTAAAGATTTACCAAGCTGATTCCTGGGAAGGTGGACTGACATATGAGGAGAAACTAAGTCAATTAGAATTGTATTCATTAGAGATTAGAAGAGTGAGAGGGGATCTCTTAGAAGCCTACAAAACTCTAACAGGATTAGACAGGGTAGATTTGGAAGGAATGATCCCGATGGCAGGGGAGTTCAGAACTAGGGATCGTAATTTGAGGATAAGGGGTAAACCGTTGAGGACTGAGTGAGGAGAAATTTCTTCACCCAGAGAGTGGTGAATCTGTGGAATTCACTACCATAGAGAGTAGTTGAGGCCAAAACGTCATGAGATGTCAAGAAGGAATTTGATATAGATCTTGGGGCTAAAGACATTAAGGGAAATGGAGGATCTGAATATTGAATTTGATGATCAGCCATGATGAGACTGAATGGCAGAGCACGCTCAAAGCTACTTCTGCTTCTATTTTCTGTGCATGCATCTATATATGAATCATGGATTATGGGGGAAAGGTAAAGTGGAGTTGAGGATTATGTCAGATCAGATTTATTCATCCATGGGACATAGGTATCACTGGCAGGCCAGCATTTATTGCTTGTCCCTTTTTGTCCGAAGGCAGTAGAGAGTCAACCACATTGCTGTAGCTCTAGAGTCACATGGAGGCCAGACCAGGTAAGGAAAACAGATTTCCTTCCCTTAAGGACATCAGTGAACTAAATGGGTTTTTCCAGCAATCAATAATGGTTTCATGGACATCAGTAGATTCTTAATTCCAGATTTTTTTTTAATTCAAAATCCACCATCTGCCATCGTGGGATTTGAACCCCAATCCCTAGAATATTAGCTGAGTTTCTGGATTAATAGTCTAACGATAATACCACTACGCCATCACCTCCCCATGATGATCATGATGGAGTAGACCCAATGGGCCAAATTGCCTACTTGTGTTCTTATGGTCTAGAATCATTCCCTCAAATATCCCTCTCTCTGGAATCACTTCTTCAAATAGCCCTCTGTCTAAACTCATTCCCACAAATATCCCTTTGTCTGGAATCACTCCCTCAAGTACCCCTCTGTCAATGATCACTCCCTCAAGTACCCCTCTGTCAATGATCACTCCCTCAAGTACCCCTCTGTCAATGATCACTCCCTCAAGTACCCCTCTAGATAGCTATGACAAAAAATTATAATTCTAAATGGGGGCAATGCAAATTTTGATGGTATCAGGTAGGAACTTTCAGAAGTTAAATGGAGGAGTCTGTGGGAAGGCAAAGGGATGTCTGGGAAGT
This sequence comes from Sphyrna mokarran, assembly GCA_024679065.1. NCBI lineage: Eukaryota > Metazoa > Chordata > Chondrichthyes > Carcharhiniformes > Carcharhinidae > Sphyrna > Sphyrna mokarran. The sequence goes on along the minus strand of JAGIQG010000008.1, from coordinate 63,493,825 downwards.
GGAACACTTTCAAAAGTGTGTTAACCAGGATTCAGGATAAACACATCCCTCTTAGAGTAAAGGGCAAGGCTGGCAGAAATAGGGAACTCTGGATGACTAGGGATATTGAGTCCCTGGTCAAGAAAAAGAAAGAGGCACATGATATCCATAGGCAGCTGGGATCAAGTGGATCCCTTGAAGAGTAGAGGGGTGTAGAAGTAGAGTTAAGAGAGAAATCAGGATAATCAAAGGGGATAGGCAAAGAGTAACTAGGGAGAGAGTAGCACCTCTTAAGGATCAACAAGGTCACCCACAAGAGATGGGTGAGATCCTAAATAAACATTTCTTATCAGTATTTACTATTGAGAAAAGCATGGATGTTAGGGAACTTGGGGAAATAAATAGTCATGTCTTGAGTGTACATATAACAGAGAAGGTGGTGTTGGAAGTCTTAAAGCGCATCAATGTAGATAAATCCTCGACCTGATGAAGTGTATTCCAGGACATTATGGGAGGTTAGGATGCAAATTGTGGGTCCCCTAGCCGAGATATTTGAATCATCAATAGTCACGGTGAGGTGCCTGAAGATTGGAGAATGGCAAATGTACCTTTGTTTAAAAAAGGCTGCAGGGAAAAGCCTGTGAACCTCACATCTGTGATGGGTAAATTGTTGAAAAGTATTTTGAGAAACAGGATCTACAAGAATTTAAAATTGCAAGTACTGATTAGGGACAGTCAGCATGGCTTTGTGATTGAAAAGTCATGTCTCATAAATATGATTTAATTTTTTTGAAGGGGTAACCAAGAAGGTAAATGAGGGCAATGTTGTCTCCGTGGACAAGGCCTTTGACGAGGTACCGCACGGTAGGTTATTGCATAAGGCCAGAAATCACAGGAGCCGGCTAAGGTATCTAAATGGATACAAAATTGGCTTCTTGACAGAAGCCAGGGAGTGGTTGGAGAGAGGTGTTTTTCAAACTAAAGGCCTGTGACCAGCGGTGTGTCTCAGGGATCAGTGCTGGTCCACTGTTATTTGTCATTTATATTAATGATTTGGTTGAGAATATAGAAGGCAAGGTTAGTAAGTTTGCAGATGACACTAAGATTGGTGGCATAGTGGACACCGAAGAAAGTTATCTCCAATTGCAATGGCATCTTCATCAATTGGGCCAGTGGGCTGACGAATGGCAGATGGAGTTTAATTCAGACAAATGCAAGGTGATGCATTTTGGTAGGTTGACCCAGGGCAGGACTTACTCAGTTAATGGTAGGGCTTTGGGGAGAGTTAGTGAACAAAGAGATCTAGGGGTACATGTTCATAGCTCTTTGAAAGTGACACCACAGATGGACAGAGTGATGAAGAAGGCATTCGGCATGTTTGGTTTCATTGGTCAGAACATTGAATACAGGAGTTGGAATGTCTTGATGAACATTGATAAAGCCACACTTGGAATACTGTGTGCAATTCTGGTCACCCTATTATAGAAAGGGTATTATTAAACTAGAAAGAGATTTATTAGGATGCTACCGGGACTTGATGTTTTGGGTATAAGGAGAGGCTGGATAGACGGGGAGTTTGTAGGAGGCTGAGGGGTGATCTTACAGAGCTGTGTGAAATAATGAGGGGCACAGATCAGCTAGATGTAGCTTTTCTAGAGGTAGGGGAGTCTAAAACTAGAGGACATAAGTTTAAGGTGAGAGGGGAGAGATACAAAAGTGTCCACAGGAGCAATTTCTTCATACAGAGGGTAGTGAGTGTCTGGAAATAGCTACCAGAGGTAGTAGTAAAGGCGGGTACAATTTTATCTTTTAAAAAGCATTTAGATAATTACATAGGTACAATGGGTATAGAGGGATATGGACCAAATGTGAGCAATTGGGATTAGCTTAGGGGTTTTCAAAAAAAAAGGGGCAGCATGGACAGGTTGGGCCAATGGGCCTGTTTCCAACCTCTATGAATCTATTAAAAAAAACAGCTTTATTGACACACCTCTCCCCCATCACAATAAGAGTTCAAGCTTGTGGTTTTGTTCAGCTCAAACACAAGGATTTGAATATTTTCCACAGTGCTAGAAGAAGTGTTGAAAACTTTTCCTCCCCTCTCTGTGCCATGGATTGAATGACCGTGAACGTTTGTTCATTTGCTCTTTGCCCGAGTGTTATTGTCCCTCTAATGACAGGAAACCCAGATAATAATATGTGGTGGCTACACGTGAGCTATTGGCTGCTGCCAAAGTGACCTTGTTACATGGCCTGAACTTCCTCCATGTAAATAGGAACTGCTATTCAAATCTTCACTACGTGATTGGTAGAAAGTGACATAAAGATAGGGTGAATGAGTGTACAGACAGATTGCATGAAATATCCAACAGAGCACAGACTTTGGAACCATTAACTGATAGGAAAGGCAGTGTATTAGAAATTGGTGAGAGAGTGGAGTTTATTCTCCAAATTCCTGGATCAAGGCAACTATTAACTTCAGGAGGGTTCAAGGGAAGAAGAAAAGGTTAGACTTTAACTTGTTGAATTTATGATTTTCTGTGATTTGATTTTTTTGATAACCTAATGAGAAAATAAAATCCTGAAAGCTGTTTCTAATTGGTTGGGGTTGGCCCTTAAATTGGACAGTGTATCCCACTGAGGAGAGGTACAACTGAACAATGCAGTACTGGTCACATCGCCAAAAAAAATCAGAGCTTCTTTGTGTACTGAAACTCGTTGAGATGTTGTGTAAATTCACACTGTGGCAGAAGATGTATCAGCTTGATACTAATGAGAGAGAGAGAGATTGGGGGTAAGGAACTTGCCTGATGTTGCTAAATACTGACATGATATTTTTCGAAGGTTCTAAATCCATCTGAGGTTAACAGTTTCTGGATTTTATTCAGCACTGATCATTTATTCTGTGGTTAATAGATTCTGTGGTACCTTGTTCACCATACTGTTCTTATGCATGCATTCAGATTAGTTGTCCCATTTATAAGTTGTAACTTGCCTCTGTCCCTTTCTCCTTCACCTGATGATTCTCAACGCCTGGTATGAAGAAACTGTCAAATCTGTCAGATCATGCCCACAGCAGAGCAAAGTGTGTACATATTGAATGACTCTTGAGATCAGTGTGTTCTGCTCCCATTTCATTTTGTTCCTTTTTCTGAACAAAACTACAGAACTAAATTAATGCAAATGGTTTAATCATTTGGGACCATGTTATGCTAGGGAGATTAGATGCAGTACTCTGAATGTTCAAGTTAGGTTTTTCTTTCACAACTTTCTCAGGTGCCATTTCCTTCTATGGGGAAATAGAACATAGAACATAGAACATTACAGCGCAGAACAGGCCCTTCGACCCTCGATGTTGCGCCGACCAATTAGGAACAAGCAGTGACCCTCTAACCTAAACCATTCCCTTTTCATCCATAAACTTATCTACTAACCTCTTAAACGTCACCAAACTTGGCGCATCTACAACTGACGCAGGCAAGGTATTCCATACCCTTACCACCCTCTGGGTAAAGAACCTACCTCTGACATCTGTCCTGAAACCACCACCCCTTAATTTAAAGCTATGTCCCCTTGTGCTAGCTTTCTCCATCCTAGGAAAAAGGCTATCACTGTCCACATAGTATACTTCATATATTGTCTACTTGTGTGGCTAGCTTAAAAGCAAAATACTGCAGATGCTAGAATCTGAAACAGAAACAAAAAATGCTGGAAAATTTCAGCATGTCTGACAGCATCTGACAACGGATCATTTAGACTCAAAACATTGGCTCTATTCTCTCTCGATGTAGAGATGCCGGCGTTAGACTGGGGTAAACTCAGTAAAGTTTTACAACACCAATTTTAAATCCAACCAATTTATTTGATAGTAAATTCACCTGACGAAGGCTATAGAGTCGAAAGCTCGCAAATTTACTATCAAATAAATTGGTTGGATTTAAAATTGGTGTTGTAAAACTTTACTGAGTCTATTCTCTCTCCACAGATGATATCAGACCTGCTGAGATTGTCCAGCATTTTCTATGTTTGTCTGGCTAACTTGTTTATTCTCAGGGTCTAAGCAATATTGATGTGGCTACAAGTTTAGACTCTTAGAATTTCTGCAGTGCAGAAGGAGGCCAATTGGCCCACCAATTCTGCACTGTCTCTCTGACAAAGCATTTTACCCACGCGCCACCACATCTCCAATCTCCTATCACTGTAATTACTTTGCTAACCCTTCCCAACCTACACATCTTTGGACACTAAGGGGTAATTTAGCATTTCCAATCCATCTAACCTGCACATCTTTGGACTGCAGGAGAAAACTGGACCATCCAGAGAAAACTCACACAGACACAGGGAGAATATAGAAACTCCACATGGCCAGTCATTCAAGGCCAGAGTTGAGGAGGAACTTCTTCAATCAAAGGGTAGTGAATCTCTGGAATTCTCTGCCCATTGAAGTGGTGGAGGCTACCTCGTTGAATGTGTTTAAGTCACGGGTAAATACATTTCTGATAGACAAGGGAATTAAGGGTTATGGGGAGCAGGTGGGAAAATAGAACTGATCCACTTCAGATTGGCCACGATCTTATTGAATGGCGGGGCATGCTCAGAGGGCTAGATGGCCTACTCCTGCTCCTACTTCTTAGGTTCTTATGTTTTTAACCCAGGTCCTGGGGCTGTGAGACAACAGTGCTAACCACTGTGCTGCCCACATTTCTATTCCTTATTACTCTGATGGATGGTGAATGGTTGCCTTGAACAGTTGCAGTCATTGTGGTAATGACATTCCCATTGGAGAGTCCCAGGATATTGGACTACTCAAAGGTTGGAATAACTGTCCAGGCAAGATGGTGCGTGACTTGGACAGGAACTTAATTAATTACGGTTTCTGCAAAATTGCTACTTTTGTTTATCTCAGCAGTAGAGATACAAGAGAGAGTCAAAATGCCTCTGGTTGCTTCTTGCATTGTCTGCTGTGTAAGGTACATGCTGCAGCCACAGTGTCCTGGTGAAGGAGAAGCTATTGATTTGAGTACAAACAAACTGCTCTGTTAAAGCTTCCTGAGGATGTACACATGCTGGTAAATGGTGAGCATTCCCTCATGCTCTGAATATTACCTTTGGAGATGGAGGAAAAGGCTTTGAAGGATCAAGTGGTGAACTATTTGTTGGAGAGTGTCTGATCTTTCTCTTATTCTAGTAATGCCTAGTTCAGCTTCTGGTCAACTGGTGGTGATTTTGATCAAGATGTTACTGTTGAATGCCAAATTTCCTTAGTCTCATGAGAAAGTAGAGGCATTGGTGGGTTTTTGTAACTAGTATTGATGTGGGGGGGGCCAGAACAGCTAGTTGGTGACCTGGATACCTATAAGTTTTCTGGGCTTTTCTGTTGTCTTTATGGCTCAATATTTACTGTACATCTTAGTCTGAGTTTAAGATGAAACTGAGAGTGGGGGTCTGAGGGCAGAGTTCTGGATAACATTGGAGTTGAAGGAGAATCAATGTTACCATGCACAGAATAACCAACTTTATCAATCAAGCCCCAAATGAAGAAATTACCAACAAGATTTCACCTCATACGAACCTGTGCAAGTTAAATATAAATTACCAGGTAAGCTATATTGAAATATAAAGGGAAATTTTACTTCAAATAGTTGATGCTATAAAGATATGTCTTGCGCTTTGAAATGCACCTGAATTGTTCCCCTCAGACATGTAGCACAATGGTTACTTCAAAATTTCTCTCACTTGACCCCTGGTATGTGGGATCTCTCATTTTCCCACTCAATCAATTTGGTGCTGGAGTTGCATTCACTTCAAGCCATATCCTTTCCTAGATTCCCAGAACTTGTCATTATCAAACCACGTAGAAAACCACATCAAACGTAATAGAACGGCTCTGGAAGAACTCAAGTCCTATTTTCTGTATTACATACACAGGCTTTCTGTCCTGTTTAACTGGAATGCCTGCGCATGCTCACACCTGGTGTGGTGACAATAATCTTTCCCTCAATGTCATCAACTTCACAAAGCATAAAGGAGAACATGCACCTGTCTACATCAATAGAGAAGTAGTAGAAAGAGTTGAGAGTTCAAGTTTTTAGGTATCCAGATCACCAACAACCTGTCCTGGTCCCTCAATACTAGTTAAGAAAACCCACCAATGTCTCCACTTCCTCAAGAGACTAGGGAAATTTGGCATGTCTGCTATGATTCTCACCAACATTTATAAATGCATCATAGGAAGCATTCTTTTTTGATGGTATTACTGCTTGGTGTAGTTCCTGCTCTGTCCAAGGAACTACAAAAGGTCATGAATGTAGCCCAATCCACCACAGAAACCAGTCTCCCACTCATTGACTCTATAGTGACTAAGGAGGTGGATGGGGGTAAGGCGGTTGATGTGGTATATATGGACTTTAGTAAGGCGTTTGATAAGATGGCCCATGGAAGACTTCTGCAGAAAATGCAGATGTATGGGATAGAGGGTGATTTAGCTAATGGGTTAGGAATTGGCTAGCAGATAGAAGACAGAGGGTGGTGGTTGATGGGAGATATTCATCGTGGAGTTCGGTGACAAGTGGTGTACCTCAGGGGTCTGTTTTGGGGCCCCTGCTGTTTGTAATTTTTATAAATGATCTGGATGAGGGTATTGAAGGATGGATTAGTAAATTTGCAGATGACACCAAAGTCGGTGGAGTAGTAGATAGTGAAGAGGGGTGTTATAGTTTGCAGAGGGACTTGGACAAGTTGCAGAGCTGGGCCGAGAGGTGGCAAATGGAGTTTAATGTGGAAAAGTGTGAGGTAATGCACTATGGCAGAAATAATAAATGTGTAGAGTATAGGGCAAATGGTAGGATTCTTAGTAGTCTAGATGAACAGAGGGATCTTGGTGTGTATGTGCATAGATCCCTGAAAGTAGGCAGTCAGGTCGAGAAGGTTGTTAGGAAGGCATAAGGAGTCTTGGCTTTTATTGGTAGAGGGATTGAATTTCGGAGCCGCAACGTCATGTTGCAACTGTACAAAACTCTAGTGCGGCCGCACTTGGAGTATTGTGTGCAGTTCTGGTCCCCACATTATAAGAAAGATGTGGAGGCATTGGAGAGGGTACAGAGGAGGTTTACCAGGATGTTGCCTGGTATGGAGGGCAGGTCTTATGAGGAGAGGCTGAGGGATTTGAGGTTGTTTTCGTTAGAAAGGAGGCGGCTAAGAGGGGACCTGATCGAAACATATAAGATGATTAGAGGTTTAGATAGGGTGGACAGTGATAGCCTTTTTCCTAGGATGGAAAAAGCTAGCACGAGGGGACACAGCTTTAAATTAAGGGGTGATAGTTATAGGACGGATATCAGAGGCAGGTTCTTTACCCAAAGGGTGGTTCGGGAGTGGAATGCCCTGCCTGCAGCAGTTGTAGATGCGCCAAGTTTGGTGGCGTTTAAGAGGTTAGTTGATAAGTATATGGAAGAGAAGGGAATGGTTTAGTTTGGAGGGGCATTGCTTTTTATATTGGTCGGCGCAACATCGAAGGCCGAAGGGCCTGTTCTGTGCTGTAATGTTCTATGTTCTATATGTACTTCCCACTGCCTCAGCAAAGCAGCCAGCATAATTAAGGGCCGCATGCATCCTGGACATTCTCTCTTCCACCTTCTTCCCTCAGGAAAAAGATACAGAAGTCTGCGGTGACGTACCAACTGACTTAAGAACAGCTTCTTTCCTATTGTCCATCAGACTTTTAAATGGATCTATCTTGCATTAATTTGCTCTTTCTCTACATCCTAGCTATGACTTTAACACTACATTCTGCACTAATTTCCTTCTCTATGAATGGTATGCTTTGTATGTGTAGCACACAAGAATCAATACATTTCATTGTATGCCAGTACATGTGATAATAACAAATCAAATCTCCTTGTAAATGTGCCTTCTGTGCTCTCTGTTCTGTTGCAGCTGTTCTTTGTATCTGGCCACATGACTTTCATATCATAACGCCCTGTTCTTACTGTTTCCAGGTAAAAAGTCATCAAGTTACAAGTTTTAGTGAGTCAAGGAAAATAAATTGGTCTGTTTACAATTGATGCAGACTCTTTAAAGGTCCTTTTCAAACATTTTTAAAAATAATTATAGATTCCACAGACATCTTAAAGAAATTACAAATGCTCCTGACTCCTTCTGAGTCAAAAGTTGTCACAGTCCAGCACAATCAGTCAGATTGGAAGGAGGTAGTAGGTCAGACATGGGGCTAATAATCTTGAGAGGCTGTCAGACACCTGAATGTTCTGGGAATGAGCCAACTGCTGTAGGACAGTGCCAACTTAGAATAAATCACTGATCTGTTTAACTCTGATTAAAACAGTCAGATGCTTGTGTTTAAAGTGATAGAGTGAGGAGAAGTATGAAGAGAGGAGGGAGTGTAGTGCTTTTCATAAACATGGTGGCGATGATGGTGAGTTATACATGTTATGTGAATGGATTGCTGTTAATGGATTTTGCGTAGTTGTCCAGTCCATGAGCAGATCTCATAAACATCTGTAAGCCTCAATAGCAGTTTCTCACCAGGTTTAGTGAATACATTTAGAGACTGAGCAAAGTGAGACATGCTGTTTCAGCTCCTTGTGCTTTCAGATGACATTCCATTGCTTTTGTGACATTGCTGTTCCAGTTTCCATGTTGTAATGAATAACGCCTAGGAATTTGATACAAGAAATGGCAATACCCTGTGTTCTGCTGTGTTTCGTATCCCTCTCTAATTGTCAATGTAACTGGAGCAGGGACAGGTTCACATTACTCCTACGCATCTCCTCAGTCTGTCTTCTCTTTCTTCCATGGCAGCTCAGTCTCTTCCGTGTCCTGCTGACTATCCCCTAACCGTCAATTCATTTCCCTCCTCATTCCTACTGGTACCTAGCACCAGTGTGTGCACCTTTACCTGAGGAGTGCCGGCTGATTGTCGATCAATAAATAGCAATGGATCAGAGTTCGTGGATTGTGCATCGAGACTGTTAACTCTGTGTTTCTCTTTAGGTCAAATTTAATCGTCGGAGATGGCAGAAGCCCACCAGGCCGTGGCATTTCAGTTCACAGTCACCCCAGATGGAATCGATTTGCACTTAAGCCATGAAGCCCTGAAACAAGTCTACCTGAGCGGCCTGCGTTCGTGGAAGAAGAGAATCCGCCGGTACAGGGTGAGCTCCAGGGTACTCGGTATTCATAAAGATTGCCTAAGATAAGTCAGATTCATTCGATACCTTGTGAGCTTCCAGTCACTGACCCAGATCAGAGCCATTGCTCACTGCCACCAGCCTGCTCCCCGAGGGATGCAAAAACCTTCACTAAAATATTCAGTGACCCACAAAGCATATTCCTTTAATCTTTCCTCCTCCAGCCTTCACATAACCTCCAATTTCAGAACTAGGGCTTGAGCTGTGACTGGATGATATCGTGTGAGAATGTTCCCCAGAGAAACAAGCAAGACAGAATAGAACCAAGCATGAGGAATATTTTGGGAAGGGAATTGGGACTTAGAGGAGCTAATGATTCCAGTCTTTGTAAGGTCAATTTGAAGATTCAGACAGGGGACAAAACCCCCAGGGTGGTATTGTCGGGATAATGTCTCAGATGGCAGGGCAAGGTATTGGAGAGAATTATTAGGGATAGGATTTATAGTTATTTAGAGAGAAATGAATTGATTGGGGATAGTCAGCATGGTTTCGTGAAGGGTAGGTCATGCCTTATTAACCTCATTGAGTTTTTTGAGAAAGTGACCAGAGAGGTGGATGGGGGTAAGGCGGTTGATGTAGTATATATGGACTTTAGTAAGGCTTTTGATAAGGTGGCCCATGGAAGACTTCTACAGAAAATGCAGATGTGTGGAATAGAGGGTGATTTAGCTAATTGGATTAGAAATTGGCTGGCAGATAGAAGACAGAGGGTGGTGGTTGATGGGAGATATTCATCGTGGAGTTCGGTGACGAGTGGTGTGCCTCAGGGGTCTGTTTTGGGGCCCCTGCTGTTTGTAATTTTTATAAATGATCTGGATGAGGGTATTGAGGGATGGATCAGTAAATTTGCAGATGATACTAAAGCTGGTGGTGTGGTAGATAGTGAAGAGGGGTGTTTTAGTTTACAGAGTGACTTGGACAAGTTGCAGAGCTGGGCCGAGAGGTGGCAAATGGAGTTTAATGTGGAAAAGTGTGAGGTAATGCACTTTGGCAGGAACAATAAATGTGTAGAGTATAGGGCTAATGGTAGGGCTCTTAATAGTGTTGAGGAACAGAAGGATCTTGGTGTATGTGTCAATAGATCCCTGAAAGTAGCAGTCAAGTGGATAAAGTTGTTAAGAAGGCATATGGAGTCTTAGCTTTTATTGGTAGGGGGATTGAATTTAGGAGCCGCAGCATCATGTTGCAGCTGTACAAAACTCTAGTGCGGCCGCACTTGGAGTATTGTGTGCAGTTCTGGTCCCCACATTATAAGAAAGATGTGGAGGCATTGGAGAGGGTACAGAGGAGGTTTACCAGGATGTTGCCTGGTATGGAGGGCAGGTCCTATGAAGAGAGGTTGAAGGATTTGAGGTTGTTTTCGTTAGAAAGGAGGCGGCTAAGAGGGGATCTTATTGAAGCATATAAGATGATTAGAGGTTTAGATAGGGTGGACAGTGATAGCCTTTTTCCTAGGATGGAGAAAGCTAGCACGAGGGGACACAGCTTTAAATTAAGGGGTATGAGTTATAGGACGGATATCAGAGGTAGGTTCTTTACTCAAAGAGTGATTAGGGAGTGGAATGCCCTGCCTGCAGCTGTTGTAGATGCGCCAAGTTTGGTGGCGTTTAAGAGGTTAATTGATAAGTATATGGAAGAGAAGGGAATGGTTTAGTTTGGAGGGGCATTGCTTTTTATTTTGGTCGGCACAACATCGAAGGCCGAAGGGCCTGTTCTGTGCTGTATTGTTCTATGTTCTGTGTTCTATGGGTCTGGAATAGCATGTTGTGAGTGGGTTGCCGTGACGAGCTGCCGTGAGGGTGTGAGTATTATAACGTTGATGTCTTGTTTGACTCAGTTAACCAAACTCTCAGCTTGGAATTCAAAGATTTCAGCTCAAGTCCCTGATTGAAACTGAAGCTTACATGCAGGGCTAAAGATCCTAGGCAATAGTGAGGGAACACTGCACTGTCAGTGGGTCAGCACTGAGGGAGAGCTGCACTGTCAGTGGGTCAGCACTGAGGGAGAGCTGCACTGTCAGTGGGTCAGCACTGAGGGGGAGCTGCACTGTCAGTGGGTCAGCACTGAGGGGGAGCTGCACTGTCAGTGGGTCAGCACTGAGGGAGAGCTGCACTGTCAGTGGGTCAGCACTGAGGGAGAGCTGCACTGCCAGTGGGTCAGCACACTATCTGAGGTGTCAGTTTTCAGATCTTCATCGTGCCATTGAAGGTGGACAGAACAGAACCACTGTTTTGGCGTAGAGCTGATGGGAGTGGGGTTTCTATTTTGTGTCCCTCTTAACACACATCAATAAAACTGATTATTTGATTATTGATTTTATTGTATACAAATTGCAGTATACAGTGACTAAGAGCCTGATTTTACCATTTTTATTCTAAGTGCTCAATCTGGGTGCAATTCAGATGTAACTTGGAAATCAGCTCTCAGGCACTCCCATATGCACTCAGCCTAGAAAATATCATGGGTTTGATTTGCGCTGTGGCAGGGCTTAGCGTGCCAAAAATGATCGGAGCTCTGAACTGTGGCATGCGCAGTTAGAAAAGAATTTGAAAAAGCATTTGAAAAACGTGTCAAATCGTTCCTGGGCTGCAAACAGCAGAGAACACGGCTTGGTTGTGAAAAGCAGGAGCGATGGCCCCCACAGACATCACTCTCCCCCTTATCCACCCACCCCTCTCCACTACCCAGACCAATCGTGACTCCCTACCCTCCCCCGCCACCCAGCCGATTGCCCACAGAATGGTAGTGCCTGAAATAGATTTTTATTCAGCATATCCATTTCAGCACGATTCGAGATTGGCGAATGCGGTAGTAAAGGGGGAAATGCTGATAAAGTAGGGTGGGCAGTTCATTAATTCAATTGAAATGAATGCAAATGCATTTAAATCACCATTGCACCCACCCGTTTCAGACACAAATTGAATTGCAGCCATTCCTGAGCCTTGGGTAAAATGGCTATCTGCACGGACGCAGGCGCAGATCGCGTTAATGGTCTCACGCCCAACTTTACCATGTTTTCACGCCCAAAAATGGGCATAACGCATTGGCAAAATCGGGCCCTAAGTGTCAAAAGTACTTCCAAAAGAGAAAACTCTGGAAAATCTCAGCAGGTCTGACAGCAGCTGGAAGGAGAAAAAAGAGCTGACATTTCACGTCCAGCTATTTGTTTTGTTGATTCTGTTCTGTCAAAGCTAAAAGGCGTAGAAAGTAGGAGATATTTATATTGCAGGGTGAAGGAATGAAGGATGAGTCATAGTCATAGAAATCAAGGGTAAAGACTGCCAATAGCTGTCCACAGAGAATAACGGCCAAATGGCAGAGAAGCTGTAAGCTGTGACAAATAAAAATGTTGGGGGAAGTGAGGAGGGAAGTGAAGGAAGATGCGACAGAGGTGGAGTGTAGAAAAGGGGAAGCAAGGGGAGAAAAGGGAAGGGGAGGGGGGATGAAGTAGGGGAAAAGAGTGGGGAGAAGCAAAATGAAGAAAGCCTATAAAGAAATAAAAGGTAGAGAACAGTAAAATAATAAATAAAATTGAATGAAAATGAAGCGGGCCAAGATGGGGTAGAGCAAATCATCTAAAGCTTTTGAATTCGACATTGAGACCAGAAGGCTGTAAAGTGCCTTAGCCGGATGATGAGATGGTTGTTCCTCCATTTGCATTGAGATTCACTGATCATTGCAGCAAGCCAAGAACAGACATGTGGGCATTGGAGCAGGATTGTGTGTTAAAATGGCAAGCAATCGGAAGGTCAGGGTCCTGCTTGTGCACAGACCGAAGGTGCTCAGCAAAGCACTCTCCACTTGATCTCTCTAATGTATAGGAGACCACATAGGGAGCAGTGAATGCAATACACCAAATTGAAAGAGGTGCAAGTAAAATGCTACTTAACCTAAAATGAATGTTTTGGATAGTAAGCATAGAAGAGGTAAAGGAGCAGGTGTTACACCTTCTGCGATTGCATAGGAAGGTGACAGGAGAGGTGTTGGGGATGGTGAAGGAGTGGACTAGGTTATCCCGGAGGGAATAGTCTCTGCAGAATGCTGACAGAGGAAATGAAGGGAAGGTGCATTTAGTGTTGGCATCATACTGGAGTCCCGCGGTATGTACGAGGTGAGGGACACCAGTAGTGTTCCTGCTGATTATACCTGCAGGAAGTGTGCCCATTTGCAGCTCCTTGAGGATCGTGTTAAGGAGCTGGAGCTGGAATTAGAGGAACTCAGGATAATTCGAGAGGTTGAGGAGGATATTGGCAGGAGTAACAAAGAGATAGTCACTCCTAAAAGTGATTCTTGGGTAACTATTAGGAGGAGGGGTAAGAAGCAATCGGGTAGACAATCCCCTGGGGCTGTTCCCCTCCAAAACAAATTTTCTGTCTTGGAGGCTACAGTTGAGGAAGAATCAACTGGAGAGGACCAAAGGGAGCAGGTCTCTGGGGGTGAGCCTGCTGAGAATGCTCAGGTGGGTAGGGAGAATAAGAGATTGGGCCTAGTAATTGGAGACTCCATAGTTAGAGGGACAGATAGGAGAGTAAGTAGTAATAAAAGTGACTCAGGGCTGGTGTGTTGCCTCCCAGGGGCTGGAGTCCAGGATGTCGCAGAGAGGGTTTTTAAGATTCTTAAGGGAGAGGGGAGTCAACCCCAAGTCATAGTTCATGTAGGGACACATGATATAGGAAGGACGAGGGAAGGGGATATTAAACAGAAATTTATGGAGTTGGGGTGGAAGCTTAGGGCCAAAACTGGCAGAGTGGTTATCTCTGGACTCTTGCCTGTGCCAAGGGATAGAACATAGAACGTTACAGCACAGAACAGGCCCTTCGGCCTTCGATGTTGTGCCGACCAATATAAAAAGCAATGCCCCTCCAAACTAAACCATTCCCTTCTTTTCCATATACTTATCAACTAACCTCTTAAACGCCACCAAACTTGGCGCATCTACAACCGCTGCAGGCAGGGCATTCCACTCCCGAACCACCCTTTGGGTAAAGAACCTGCCTCTGATATCCGTCCTATAACTATCACCCCTTAATTTAAAGCTGTGTCCCCTCGTGCTAGCTTTTTCCATCCTAGGAAGAACAGAGAGAGGGAATGTTTGAACTTGTGGCTGCGGGGATGATGCAGGAGGGAGGGGTTCAGGTTCCTGAACAATTGGGACTCATTCTGGGATAGGTGGGACCTCTACAAGAGAGATGGTCTACACCTGAACCAGAGGGGAACTAATATCTTGGGGGGAAAATTTGCTAAGGCTATGCAGGGGGCTTTAAACTGATTCAGGGGGGGGGTGGGATCCTAAGTAGTTGGGGTGCTAAGAGGGATGAGAGTAAGGGGGTCATAGAGGAAAGCTGTAAAACACAGCAGCGTACGGGTGGGGTAGGGCATGGTTTGAAATGCGTATACTTTAATGCAAGGAGTATTCGCAATAAGGGGGAGGAACTTGCAGCTTGGACCAGTACCTGTAACTTCGATGTTGTGGCCATTTCAGAGACTTGGGTAGAGCAGGGACAAGAATGGATGTTGCAGGTTCCGGGGTTCAAATGCTTTAGTCGGAGTAGAGAAGGAGGTAGAAGAGGGGGAGGAGTGGCATTATTAGTCAAAGACTGTATCACAGTGACAGAGAAGAAGTTTGATGAGGACTTGTCTGTTGAGGTAGTATGGGCTGAGATTAGAAACAGGAAAGGAGAGGTCACCCTGTTGGGAGTCTTTTATAGACCTCCTAAAAGTTCTAGAGAGGTTGAGGAAAGGATTGCAAAGTCAATTCTGGTCAGGAGTGAAAGTAATAGGGTAATTGTTATGGGGGACTTTAACTTTACTAATATTGATTGGAATAGCTATAGCTCTAGCTCGTTAGAGGGGTCAGTTTTTGTACAAAGTGTGCAGGAAGGTTTTTTGACTCAGTATGTAGATAGGCCAACTAGAGGTGAGGCTACATTGGATTTGGTGCTGGGCAATGAGCCAGACCAGGTGTTAGGCTTGGAAGTTAGTGAACATTTTGGTGATAGTGACCACAATTCGGTTACGTTCACCTTAGTGATGGATAGGGATAGGCATGAAGCTGGGGGCAGTAGTTATAGCTGGGGGAAGGGTAATTATGAGGCCATCAGGAGAGAATTAGGGTGCATAGATTGGACTAGGAAACTACAGGGACTGGGAACATCTGGAATGTGGAGCTTATTCAAGGAGCAGCTGCTGCGAGTCCTTGATAAGTATGTCCCTGTCAGGCAAGGAGGAAATGGTCGAGTAAGGGAACCTTGGTGTACGAAAAAAGTTGATTCGCTGGTTAAAAGGAAAAAGGAGGCTTATGTCAGGATGAGGCTTGAAGGCTCAGTTAGTGCAATGGATAGCTATAGATTAGCCAGGAGGGAGCTAAAGAGTGAGTTGAGGAGAGCTAAGAGGGGACACGAGAAGACTTTGGCTGATAGGATTAAGGAGAATCCTAAAGCTTTCTTTAGATATGTTAAGAATAGAAGATTGGTTAGGGCAAGATTAGGGCCAGTCAGACAGCAGTGGGAAGTTGTGCGTGGAGCCTGAAGAGATTGGAGAGGCACTGAATAAATATTTCTCTTCGGTATTCACGCAGGGTGATGTAAATGTAGTTATGGAGAACACTGAGGTACAGGGTTGCAAACTGGAAAGTATTGAAGTAGATAGGGAGGATGTGCTAGATATTCTCGAGGGTTTGAAGTTGGATAAGTCCCCTGGGCCGGACGGGATTTACCCTAGGATTCTCTGGGAGGCAAGAGAGGAGATTGCAGAGCCTCTGGCTCTGATCTTCAGGTCGTCGTTGGTTACGGGTGTGGTTCCGGAGGACTGGAGGATAGCGAATGTGGTCCCAGTTCAAGAAGGGGAAGATTCCAGGGAATTATTAGGCCAGTGAGTCTTACTTCTGTTGTGGGCAAAGTATTGGAGAGAATTATTAGGGATAGGATTTATAGTTATTTAGAGAGAAATGAATTGATTGGGGATAGTCAGCATGGTTTTGTGAAGGGTAGGTCGTGCCTTACTAACCTCATTGAGTTTTTTGAAAAAGTGACCAAAGAGGTGGATGGGGGTAAGGCGGTTGATGTGGTATATATGGACTTTAGTAAGGCGTTTGATAAGGTGGCCCATGGAAGACTTCTGCAGAAAATGCAGATGTATGGGATAGAGGGTGATTTAGCTAATTGGGTTAGGAATTGGCTAGCAGATAGAAGACAGAGGGTGGTGGTTGATGGGAGATATTCATCGTGGAGTTCGGTGACAAGTGGTGTACCTCAGGGGTCTGTTTTGGGGCCCCTGCTGTTTGTAATTTTTATAAATGATCTGGATGAGGGTATTGAAGGATGGATTAGTAAATTTGCAGATGACACTAAAGTCGGTGGAGTGGTAGATAGTGAAGAGGGGTGTTATAGTTTGCAGAGAGACTTGGACAAGTTGCAGAGCTGGGCCGAGAGGTGGCAAATGGAGTTTAATGTGGAAAAGTGTGAGGTAATGCACTTTGGCAGGAATAATAAATGTGTAGAGTATAGGGCTAATGGTAGGATTCTTAATAGTGTTGATGAACAGAGGGATCTTGGTGTGTTTGTGCATAGATCCCTGAAAGTAGGCAGTCAAGTCGATAAGGTTGTTAAGAAGGCATATGGAGTCTTAGCTTTTATTGGTAGGGGGATTGAATTTCGGAGCCGCAACGTCATGTTGCAACTGTACAAAACTCTAGTGCGGCCGCACTTGGAGTATTGTGTGCAGTTCTGGTCCCCACATTATAAGAAAGATGTGGAGGCATTGGAGAGGGTACAGAGGAGGTTTACCAGGATGTTGCCTGGTATGGAGGGCAGGTCTTATGAAGAGAGGCTGAGGGATTTGAGGTTGTTTTCGTTAGAAAGGAGGCGGCTAAGAGGGGACCTTATTGAAACATATAAGATGATTAGAGGTTTAGATAGGGTGGACAGTGATAGCCTTTTTCCTAGGATGGAGAAAGCTAGCAGGAGGGGACACAGCTTTAAATTAAGGGGTGATAGTTATAGGACGGATATCAGAGGTAGGTTCTTTCCCCAGAGGGTGTTTAGGGAGTGGAATGCCCTGCCTGCGGCAGTTGTAGATACGCCAAGTTTGGTGGCGTTTAAGAGGTTAGTTGATAAGTATATGGAAGAGAAGGGAATGGTTTAGTTTGGAGAGTCATTGCTTTTTATATTGGTCGGCGCAACATCGGAGGCCGAAGGGCCTGTTCTGTGCTGTAATGTTGTATGTTCTATGTTCTATGATTATGTTTTGCATGCAGAGGGTGGTGGAGTGAAATGTGAGAACAAGAGGGATTCTATCTTTGTTCTGGGAGGGAGGGAAGAGGGTAAGGGTCATGGCATGGGAATTGATTGTGTGCTGTTGTGGGCCCTATTGACAACTGTAGATAGGAATCCAAGGTTGAGGAAAAAGGAACACCACTTTGGAAAGTGGCATCATCACAACAAATGCGACGGAGGCAGAAGAACTGAGAGATATACCAGGCATGACTTACTGAATTGGTAGTCCCTAAAATAAAAACTTAGAAATGGAAATGATCTAAAGATCAGTTCTGAAGATTTCTAGTGATAGGCTGTGACTATTTTCTTTGTCATCTTGTTCCACTGTTGGATTGTCTTTGAGAAGAAAGACAATTAAAATTGTTTTGGAAACAAATGGTCTGTGGGTTTTGGTATCTCGTGTTTTGTCTTTGCTGGAGCGCATCAAGTGTCTATTTCTGTTAGTTCGTATCAATCATTGCTTATAGAATATGGTCAGTTGAATTTCTCTTCCCTCCTTTACTGCTCCGATTACATAAGAATTAGGAGCAAAAGTCCTTCAACCCTTCAAGCCTGCTGTACCATTTAATCAGATTATATAGCTGATCACTCCTGGTCTCAAATTCACCTACCATCCTGTTCCTTATATTCTTTTTCTCATTTCTTTATCAGAAATATATCTATCTCCCTCTTGAAATTATTTAATGATTAAAACTCCACTACACTATGGGGCAGTGAGTTCCAGAAATTCACTACCGTCTGTGAGAAGTAGTTCCTCCTCATCTCAGTATTAAATCTATCATCTCTCAACCTATACCTATGACGTCTTGTTCCAGATTGCCGCATACAAGGAAACATTTGGTCTACATTTACTCCCTCAATCCCTTTTGATATTTGATATACATCAATCAGATTCCCTCTCATCCTTCTAAACTCCAGCGAGCATAAACTTAAACTATTTAATCTCTCCTCATTCATCAACCCTTTCGTCCCTGGAATCAACCTGGTGAACCTCCTCTGAATTTTCTTCAATGCCATGATATCCCTCCTCGGATTAGGAGACTTAAACCGGACACAATGCTCCAGATGTGGTCTCACCAACACCCTACATAATTGCAACAACACTTCTCTACTTTTACACACCAGTCACTTTGCAATAAATGCTAACGTTCCATTTGCCTTCTTTATTACGTGCTGCGTCTGTGTACTGACTTTGTGAATCACAGACAAAAGCACCTAAATCCCTTTCCTCGGCTGCATTTTGAATCTGCTTTCCATTTAGATAATTTGCCTTTCTATTTTTTCAGCCAAAATAATACCTGACACTTAGTTACAATAAACTCCATCTGCTAAATTTTGGTCCTTTTTTAGCTATCTTTTATCTCCTCTTCACAGCCTACTTTCCCACCTATTTTAGTATTATCTGTAAATTTTGCTGCGTTGCACTGTGTTACTACTTACAGATCATTTATCTAGATTGTACATAGTAAATAATTTGACTGACCCAGGAAGCACGCTGCTAGTTACGATTCACCAACTAGAGAAGGCCCCGTTTACCTCGACACTGTTTTCGGTCAGTCAGTTGATCCTGAACTGAATGTAGTACTCTATCCTTAATCCCTTGCAATCTCACCTTCTGGATCAGTCTTTTGTGTCACCTTGTCAAATGCCTTCTAGAAGGCTTGATCGTACCACATCCACAGGTCATCCATTATCCACCCTGCTGGTTAAGTCCTCAATGAACTCCAACAAAGGATTAACCTTTGTCTTTCCAAATTTTAAGTCACTTTCTCCTTAATGATTCCAGCAATTTCCGCACCACAGAAGTCAAGTTAACCATTTTAAAGTTTCTTACTTTTTGCCTCTCTCCCTTTTTGAAAAGAGGTGTCACATTAGCATGTCTCAGTCCATCAGGTCTTTCTAGATTCCAAGAAACTTTGAAATATCAGAACCAATGCATCCACAATCTCTGCTGCCACCTCCTTTTATACCCTCCGATGTAGACCATCAGACCCTGGGGGTTTATCTGCCTTTAATCCCATGAATTTATTGAATACCTTTGTCCATTCCAAAGCTGTGATGGTGGGCACAGAGTCAAAGGTTATGAAACATAAGAACATAAGAAACAGAAGCAGGAATAGGCCATCCAACCCCTCGAGCCTGCCCCACCATTCAATAAGATCATGGCGGATCTGCAGTGGTTCAGTACCACTTTCCCGCTTTTTCCCTGTAACCTTTAATTCCCTTGTCAATCAAAAACCTATCCACTTTTGACTTAAATATATTCAGTGAGGAAGCCTCCATCACTTCAATAGGCAGAGAATTCCAAAGATTCACCACCCTTTGCGTGAAGAAATTCCTCCTCAACTCTGATCTGAACTGCACCCCCCAACACAATCTTGAGGCTGTGCCCTCTAGTCCTGCTTTCTTTGTTAAGCGGGAAGTGTGTCTCAACCTCTACCCTATCCATCCCCTTCATTATCTTATACGTCTCTATAAGATCCCCTCTCAGCCTTCTAAACTCCAACGAGTATAAACCTAGCCTATTTAGTCTCTCCTCATAGTCCAACGCCGTCATCTCCGGTATCAGCCTAGTGAACCTTCTCTGTACCCCCTCCAAGGCCAGTATATCCTTCCTCGAATGCGGCGACCAAAACTGCACACGGTACTCCAGCTGTGGCCTCACCAGTACCCTATACAGCTGCAAAAGTACCTCCCTACTTTTATATTTTATCCACCCAGCTATAAAGGCCAACATTGCATTCACCTTCTTGATCACCTGCTACACCTGCAGACTATGTTTTTGCGATTTGTGCACAAGGACCCCCAGGTCCCTCTGCATCGTTGCATGCTGTAGCTTTTCACCATTTAAATAGTAATCCTTCCTACCATTATTCCTACCAAAGTGGATAACCTCACACTTACTAACATTATACTCCATCACCCACTCACTCAACCTATCCAGATTCCTCTGCAATATGCAGAGTATAGAAATACAGCCCTTTGCGGGAAAGGGATTATTTGAAGTGTTGTTAATCTGCATTGAGTTCTGTGTCATCTTTCTCCATCCAGAATGGCATCTTAACCGGAGTTTACCCAGCTAGTCCTTCCAGCTGGCTCTTTGTGGTTGTAGCAGTGATCGCTACAATGTACGCAAGGGTCGACCCTTCACTAGGAATGATTGAGAGAATCAGGGATCATCTGCCCACCAAGTAAGTGATTACAAATTCCAGCTTGCCTCATTCAAAATAATACATTGAATGTCATTTTGGTGTATTCAATCTATCTCTGTCTTCTGGCAGCGGATATCTGTCCAATCAAAGCCAGAGCATTCTGAGTGGCCTGCTGTTTAGCACTGGCTTGTGGTTTGCCCTGGTCTTCACAATGCGTCAGACTCTCAAGCTGCTCCTGTCCTACCATGGCTGGATGTTCGTTGAACATGGAAAACCTTCTCCAAGTGTGAAAATCTGGATGGTGAGTCAAATTCCTCAAGGCCAGAGATATCAAGGGAGCAAAGGGTTTTTTTTCCTGTGTCCGAACAATGACTGATTTGATCTGTTTAAGTGTTTATCATTCCTGCATAGCAGTCTTCTGCCCCCACTCTCTGAGCCTCTTGTACCTGTAAGTATTGGACTGTAGTGACTCTTCCTTTCCTGAAAACATTTTCAGGGCTGAAATCAGCCAGCAGTGAAGAATTCGGAATGTGATCTTGGAATAGGAGACTGTAGGCTTCAAGACTTGTTTTGGAAAAGCTACTGTCACAAAGCAAATTTTCAGGAGGAATCAAGAGCACTGTCACTTTCAGAAAAGCAAAATACTGTGCATGTTGGAGATTGGAAACAGAAAAGCTGGAAAGGTTCAGCAGGTCTGGCAGCACCAGTGGAAGGAGAAAGAGAATTCTTCATGTTTTAATTCCAAAAATCCTTTAAGACTGCCTTTTCCACCATTTTCTGTTCTTATCTTGTTTCATAACTTCCACAGTCATAGAACCATAGAACATTACAGCACAGAAACAGGCCTTTTGGCCCTTTTTGGCTGTGCGAAACTATTTTTCTGCCTAGTTCCACTGATCTGCACCTGGACCATATCCCTCCACATCCTTCTCATCCATATGTCTGTCCAAGTTTTTCTTAAATGTAAAAATTGAGCCCACATTTACCACTTCATCTGACAGCTCATTCCACACTCTCACCTCTCTCTGTGTGAAAAAGCCTCCCCTAATATTCCCTTTAAAGTTTTCCCCATTTACTCTTAATTCATATATCCTGTAGTTTTTTTCTCTCTCTTACCCTCAGTGGAAAAAGCCTGCTTGCGTTCACTCTATCTATACACGTCATAATTTTATACACCTCGATCAAATCTCCCCTCATTCTTCTACATTCCAGGAAATAAAGTCCTAACCTATTCAACCTTCATCTGTAACTTGGTTTCTCAAGTCCTGGCAAAATTCTTGTAAACCTTTTCTGATCTCTTTCAAC
Organism: Sphyrna mokarran; assembly: GCA_024679065.1. Lineage (NCBI taxonomy): Eukaryota > Metazoa > Chordata > Chondrichthyes > Carcharhiniformes > Carcharhinidae > Sphyrna > Sphyrna mokarran. The sequence goes on along the minus strand of JAGIQG010000008.1, from coordinate 63,471,910 downwards.
CGTATTAATATCCTTCTTGCAATTAGATGACCAAAACTGCACACGATACTCTGAATTCGACCTCACCAATGTCTTATACAACTTCACCATAACATTCCAACTCTTATACTCAATACTTTGATTTATAAAGGCAAATGTACCAAAAACACTCTTTACAACCCTACCTAACTGTGACGCCACTTTTAGGGAATTATGTATCTGTATTCCCAGATCCCTCCGTCCTACTGCACTCTTCAGAGTCCTACCATTTACCTTGTATGTTCTATCTTGGTTTGTCCTTCCAAAGTGCAATACCTCACACATGTCTGCATTAAACTCCATCTTCCATTTTTCTAGTTGGTCCAAATCACTTTGCAAGCTTTGAAAACCTTCCTTACTGTCCACTACACCTCCATTCTTTGTATCATCAGCAAATGTACTGATCCAATTGACCATATTATCATTCAGATCATCGATATAGATGACAAACAATAACAGACCCAGCATTGATCCTTGTGGCACACCACTAGCCACAGGCCTCCACTCAGAAAAACAATCCTCCACTTCCACTTTCTGGCTTCTTCCAGTGAGCAATGTGTAATCCAATTTACTACCTCACCATATATACCTAGCAACTAAACCTTCCTAACTAACGTCCCGTGCGGGACCTTGTCAAAGGCCTTACATGTAGACAAGATCCATTGCCTTCCCTTCATCCATTTTCCTGGTAATCTCCTCAAAAACACTCTATTAGATTGGTTAAACATGATCTACCACACACAAAGCTAGGGTGACTCTCCCTAATGAGTCCCTGTCCATACAAATATTTGTAGATCCTATCTCTTAGTACTCTTTCCAATAATTTACCTACTACTGACATCAAACTTACCGGCCTATAATTTCCCGGTTTACTTTGGGTTTTTTTTAAATAATGGAACAACATGAGCTATCCTCCAATCACCCATGGGTAACGACATTTTAAATATGTCCGCCAGGGCCCCTGCAATTTCAACACTAGTCTTCTTCAAGGTCCAAGGGAATACCCTATCCAGTCCTGGGGATTTACCTACTCTGATTTGCCTCAAGACAGCAAGCACCTCCTCCCCTTTAATCTGTATGGGTTCTATGACCTCCCTACTTGTTTGCCTCATTTCCATAGACTCCATGCCAGATTCCTTAGTAAATACGGATGCAAAAAACCCATTTAATATCTCCTCCATTTTCTTTAGTTCCATATATAGCCAACCACTCTGATCTTCAAGAGGATCAATTTTATCCCATAATATCCTTTTGCTCTTAATACTTCTGTAGAAGCTCTTAGGATTATCCTATACATTGAATCCATAAACAAACTTTTAATTTAAGCATCCTGAGAGATTCCAAAGCTCAGAAACAAATCTTTATGAAATGCCTCCTCACAGGCCAATGTCCCTCACCAGATTCCCTTTATTTACAAATTCAGTTCCACTCCCAAGAGTGCTTCTGGTACAAAGTCAGAGTCGAACTGTCAGCATCCCTGACATTGCTCAATAGTAGTCATGATGTGGAGATGCCAGCATTAGACTAGGCTAAGCACAGTAAGAAGTTTGGACCACAACCTCGTGTTGAGACTTCTTCTTGTACTTCTCAATATATCCAAAGAATACACAGGTGAGACCCCTGATTGGGTAGGCAATCATTACCTCAACCTCAGGGAACTTCATTTGGAATACTGCGGCCAGTTCTGGTCGCCTTACTACCAGAAGGACGTGGAGACTCTGGAGAGAGTGCAGAGGAGGTTTACCAGGATGCTGCCTGGTATGGAAGGTCTGAGTTACGAGGAGAGATTAGGCAAATTGGGACTGTTTTCCTTAGAAAGACGTAGACTTAGAGGAGATCTGATAGAGGTGTACAAGATTTTGAAGGGGATAGATAGAGTAAACAGGGTTAAGCTTTTTCCTAGGATGGACTCAAATAGCACGAGGGGTCACGGGCTTAGGGTGAGGGGGGTAAGGTATAATTTGGATGCTAGAGGGAGTTTTTTCACACAGAGGGTGGTGGGGGTATGGAATGCGCTGCCAAGTAAAGTGGTGGAGGCAGGTACTCTGGAGTTATTTAAGAAATACTTAGATGGGCACATGAACAGAATGGGAATGGAGGGGTATAGAAAACTGATTTAAAATAGGGATCATGAGCCTTGGGAGTCTCTGGGAAGTGTGTAAATAGATGATGATATTGATGTACTTGTTTTTATCCTACAGGTGCTTTGGTCCACCTTGTTGTCTAACAAGGGGCATACACGCGATGGGTCGTGAGAGGGCTGCTCTTGGATTTTTTTCGAGAGTATCCTAATGCTTCACGTCGTTAGTGTACGCTTGACCTGGACCATTTGATGGGCAACACGACAGCTCAGTGACTATCGCTGTGCTGTGCAGATACATGGATTTGGGCCTGTGTCTGTGGGAGTTTGCGCATTCTCCCCGTGCTTGCGTGGGTTTTCTCCGGGTGCTCCGGTTTCCTCCCACATCCCAAAGATGTGCTCTTAGGCTAATTGGCAAAACAAATTCTCCCTAAATTGTCTCAAATTTGGTTTTTAATCCATAGATCTATAAACATGAACAGGGATCGCGGGTAGAGGTGGGAACATCAGGGTGGCAGTGCGGGCTCGTTGGGCCAAAGGGCCTGTTTCCTGTGCTGTTTTGTTCTTTGTTCTTTATTCAATCTCTCTCTCTAACTCAGCTTCTCAAGTCCTTGCAACATCCTTGTGAACCTTCTCTTCACGCTTTCAACTTTATTTACATCCTTCCTGTAACCAAGTGATCAGAACTGTACATAATACTCTAAATTCGGCCTCACCATGACACTCCAACTTTTATACTCGATACTCCGATTTATAAAGGCCAATGTACCGAAAGCACTCTTTATGACCCTATCCACCTGTGCCTTCACTTTTAGGAAATTCTGTACCTGTATTCCCAGATCCCTCTGTTCAACTGCACTCTTCCTACCTTGTACATTCTACTTTGGTTTGTCCTTCCAAAGTGCAATACTTAACATTTGTCTACATTAAATTCCATTTGCCATTTTTCAGCCCATTTTTCTTGTTGGTCGAAATTCCTCTCCAAGCTTTGAAAATCTTCTTCACTGTCCACTACACCTCCAATCTTTGTATCATCAACGAATTTACTGATCCAATTTCCCACATTTGTCATCTACATCAATGATCTAGATGATAACAACAATGGACCCAACACCACAACTAGTGGAATACCGCAGAGTGGTCACAGGCTTCCACTCAGAGAAGCAAGCCTCCATTACCACTCTCTGGCTTCTTCCATTGAGCCACTGTCTAATCTAATTTACTGCTTTCCCATGTATGCCTAGCGACTGAACCTTCCTAACTAACTTCCCATGAGGGACGTTATCAAAGGCCTGGCTAAAATCCAGATAGACAACGTCCACCATCTTCCCTTCATCCCCTTTCCTGGTGACCTCCGCGAAAAACTCTGATTGGTCAAACATGACCTACCATGCACAAAGCCATGTTGACTCTCCCTAATAAGTCCCTATCTATACAAATATTTGTAGATCCTATCCCTTATCTCACCTTCCAATAACTTGCCTACCAGCAACATCAATCTTACTGGCCTATATTTTCCCGGATTACTTTTGGAACCTTTTTTAAACAATGGAACAACATGAGCCATCCTCCAATCATCTGGCACCTCCCCAGTGCATACTGACATTTTAAATGTGTCTGCCAGGCTCATGCAAGTTCATTACTAACTTCTATCAAGATGCATGGGAGTACCTTGTCTGGTCCTGGGGATTTATCCACTTTGATTCTGGTCACCACACTACCAGAAGGACGTGGATGCTTTGGAGACAGTGCAAAGAAGGGTCACAAGGATGTTGCCTGGTGTCTAAGGCATTGATTATGAGGAGAGGATGAGTAAACAAAACTTCTTTTCACTGGAAAGACGGAGGCTTCGTGGAGACCTGATCTGTGTTGGGTTGGTTTAGGTTGGGGCGCTGGTCTTTATGTTGTGTTGGGTTGCCTTTAAGTGCTGATCTCTATGTTGAGTTTGGGTTTGAATGCTACTCTGTGTGTTGGATTTGGGTGTTGGTCTGTGTTTTTTGCTGCGTTGAATTGGATGCTGGTCTCTCTGTTGGGTTGGATTGGTTTTAGGCACTGGTCTCTGGGTTGGGGGGAGTTGGGTTTGGGCACTGCTTTCTGTGTTGAGTTGAGTTTGGATGCTGGCCTCTATATTGAGTTGGGTTGCGTTGAGTTTGGGCACTGGTCACTGTCAAGGGTTGGGTTTGGGTGTGAGTTCTGTTTTCTGTGCTGGATTTGGGCACGGATCTCTCAGGGTTTGAAAGTGCTGATCTCTGTTGGATTGGGTTGGGTTTGGGCGCTGATCTCTGTGTTGGGTTGGGTTTGGGCGCTGGTCTCTGTGTTGGGTTGGGTTTGGGCACTGGTCTCTGTGTTGAGTTGGGTTTGGGCACTGGTCTCTGTGTTGGGTTGGGTTTGGGCACTGGTCTCTGTGTTGGGTTGGGTTTGGGCGCTGGTCTCTGTGTTGGGTTGGGTTTGGGCGCTGGTCTCTGTGTTGGGTTGGGTTTGGGCGCTGGTCTCTGTGTTGGGTTGGGTTTGGGCACTGGTTGTTGTGTTGTGTTGGGTTGGGTTGGGTGCTCATCTGAGTTTGGGCACTGGGCTTTGTATTGGATGCTGGTCTCTTCCTTGGTTTGGGCTTGGGTACTGCTGTGTGTTGGGTTGGATTAGGTTTGGGTGCTGGTCTTTATGTTGAGTTGGGTTGAGTTTAGGTGCTAGTCTCTGTGTTGGGACATGGTTGTTTTCGTTTGCTTGGCTTCAGGTGTTTGTCTTTGCTTGTGCTCATTTCTGACCTTCATTGTTCTTGTCCCCACAGTTGTTGGTGAGGATATTTTCTGGCCGCAAGCCACTGACATACAGCTTCCAGACCTCACTCCCTCGATTGCCAGTTCCTGCTGTGAAGGACACCATGAGGCGGGTACGTAGGATTCTAAGGATCATTCAATCTTTCAACATTATTTCTATCCCTAGCACTGTAGCAGTGCTGTGGAGGGAGAAGCTGCTTTGCGGAATTGTTTCTGAGCTTGCGTTCAGCAGTTTGTAGGTTGTCAATACTGGACGTGTATATGTGACTCAATCTTTATGTTCCCAGTAAAGTACCAGCAGGAACCACGTTCCAGTAACTTGAATCTGAGCTCACAATTTTATTATTGAAACTCAGTTTTAAAGTTGTGTTAAACGTAACAGCGTCAAGGGAACTTTATATCAAACCCTGTGCTGTGCCTGTCCTGGGAGTGTTTGATGGTAAGAAGTCTCACAATGCCAGGTTAAAGTCCAGCAAGTTACCTTGTTAGACTTTAAGTTGATGTTGTGAGACTTCTTACTATGTTTACCCGAGTCTAACACCAGCATCTCCACATCAGTGTTTGATGGGGCAGTGTAGGGGGAGCTTTATTCTATATCTAACTCCGTGCTGTACCTGTGCTGAGAGTGTTTGTTGGGGACAGTGCAGGGAGAGTTTTACTCTGTATTTAACCCTATGCTGTACCTGTCCTGGGAGTATTTGATGGGGATAGTGTAGGGGGAGCTTTAATGTGTATCTAACGCCATGCTGTACCAGTCCAAGGATTGTTTGATGGGGTAAGAAGTCTCACAACATCAGGTTAAAGTCCATAGGTTTATTTAGCAGCAAAAGCCACTAGCTTCCGAAGCCCTGCTTCTTCATCAGGTGAGTGGAATTTCACAAACAGGGCATATAAAAGAGACAAACTCAATTTACAAAATAATGGTTGGAATGTGAGTCTTTACAGATAATCAAGCCTTAAAGGTACAGACAATGTGAGTGGAGAGAGGGTTAAGTACAGGTTAAAGAGATGTGTATTATCTCCAGCCAAGACAGTTAGTGAGATTTTGCAAGTCCAGGCAAGTCGTGGGGGTTACAGCATGACATGAGCCCAAGATCCTGGTTGAGGCCGTCCTCATGTGTGTGGAACTTGTCTATCATTCTCTGTTCATCAAGTCTGCACTGTGTGTCATGAAGGCTACCTTGGAGAACACTTACTCTGAAGATCAGAGGCCCGAATGCCTGTGACCGCTGAAATGTTCCCAACAGGAAAAGAACACTCTTGTCTGGTGATTGTCGAACAGTGTTCGTTCATCCACTGTCATAGCGTCTGCATGGTCTCCCAATTTATCATGTCTCGAGACATCCTTTCCTGCAGCATTGGCCAAGTTGCAAATATATATACCATGTACCTGGTGGATGGTGTTCTCATGTGAGATGATGACACCCGTGCTGATGGTCCGGCACTTCTTGTGTAGGTTGCTGTTGCAGAGTTGTGTGGTGTTGTAGTCACTGTTCTCTGAAGGCTGGGTAGTTTGCTGCAGTAAGAGGTCTGACAACACCAATTTTGAATCCAACCGATTTATTTGATAGTAAACTTGCTAGCTTTCGGCCTTTGTGCCTTTGTCAGGGTAGTTTGCTGCAGGCAATGGTCAGTTTGAGGTTGTGCGGTTGTTTGAAAGCAGGAAGTGGGGGTGTGGGGACGGCCTCGGTGAGATGTTCGTCTTCATCAGTAATGTGTTGAAGACTCCGGAGAAGATGTAGTTTGTCTGTTCCGGGGAAGTACTGGACAACAAAGGGTACTCTGTTCACCATGTTCCGTGTTTATCTTCTGAGGAGGTTGGTGTGGCTTTTCGCTATGACGTGTCAGAACTATCAATCGATGAGTCGAGCGCCATATCCTGTTCTTATGAGGGCATCTTTCAGTGTCTGGAGGTGTCTGTTGTGATCTTCCTCATCTAAGCAGATCGTATGTATACGAAGGGCTTGTCCATAGGGGATGGCTTCTTCAACGTGTTTAGGATAGAAGCTGCAGAAGTGGAGCATTGTGAGGTTATCCTTGGGCTTGCAGTACAATGAAGTGCTAAGGTGACCATCTTTGATGGAGATGCATGTGTCCAAGAATGCAAACAATTCTGGAGAGTAATCCACGGTGAGTCTGATGGTGGGATGGTACTCATTGTTTCAGTGATTGTTCACCATGAGTCTAGAGGAAGAAAATGTTGTCGATGTACCTAGTGTATAGCATTGGTTGCAGATCCTGTGATGGTGTTCTCACATGAGAGTACCACCCACCAGGTACACTGTATGTACATTTATAACTCAGCCAACATTGTTTACCTGATAAGCTGCAAGAAAGGATGTTCTGAAGCATGGTACATTGGGGAGACCATGTAGACACTACAACAATGGATGAATGAACACCACTCAACAACCACCAGGCAAGACTGTTCTCTTCCTTTTTGGGAAACACTTCAGCAGTCAGGGGCATTGGGCCTCTGATTTTCGGGTAAACGTTCTCCAAGGCGGCCTTCATGACACACGACAGCACAGAGTCGCTAAGCAGAGACTGATAGCCAAGTTTTGCACACGAGGACAGCCTCAACTGGGATCTTGGGTTCATGTCACACTATCTGTAACCCCCACGATTTGCCTGGGCTTGCAACATCTCACTTACTGTCCTGTCTGGAGACAATACACATCTCTTTAACCCATGCTTAACCTTCCCTCCACTCGCATTGTCTGTACTTTTAAACTTGATTACCTGTAAAGACTCGCATTCCAACCATTATTTTATAAATTGAGTCTGTGTCTTTATGTACCCTGTTTGTGAACACAACTCCTATTTACCTGACCAAGGAGCAGGGCTTTGAAAACTAGTGGCTTTTGCTACCAAATGAACCTGTTAGAGTTTAACTTAGTGTTGTGAGACTTACTGTGTTTACCCCAGTCCAACACCGGCATCTCCACATCACTGTTTAATGCAAGCAGCGTAGAAAAAGCTTTAATCTGTATCTAAACCCATGATTACCCATCCCAGGAGTGTTTGGGGACAGTGTAGGGGGAGCTTTATTCTATCTAACCCATACTGTATCTGTAATTTGCACTGCTTTTTGGCTGTCAGAAATTAATTTTCCTTGTAGAAGAGTAACATCCAATAGGAGCTATTATTACCTGAACTGTCGGACAGCCAAACTGCTGACTGCCAGTAGTCATCACAGATGTTAAAGCATACTTTGGTCTGTTTCAGATTAATGCAACACTATCACTTTACTATGTTATTGTTATCTCACAAATATTCTTTAGAATCGGATTGTGTGGCAGCATTGTGAATGGACCTTGCTAAAATTCCCTTATTTATATTTCTGCTCCCTCTAGTATCTGGAGTCAGTGCAACCACTACTGGATGCTCAGCAGTTCAAACGAATGCAGGCGCTGGCTCGAGACTTTGAGATGACAGTGGGACCAAGACTTCAGTGGTATCTAAAGCTGAAATCCTGGTGGGCCACCAACTATGTGAGTAAATATTTCTCAGTGATTCTATAGTGAAGCTCAGATTTCCTCCCTCCATATTCAGTCTGCTGCCCGAATATAGGAATGTGGGAACTGAAGTAGGCCACAAGCCTGTTCTGCCATTGAATGAGGTCATGGCTGACCTTTGGCCCAACTCCTTTAACATCTTTGCCTAACAAAAATTATTTATCTCAGATTTAAATATAGCAACTGGTCTAGCATCAACTGCCATTTGTGGAAGAGAGTTTCAAACCTCTAACACTGTGTGTTTGTAGATGTGCTTCCTGAATGGTCTGGCCCTAAATTTTGGACTATGTCCCCCAGTTCTAGAATCTTCAGCCAATTGAAATAGTTTATCTTTATCTATCCTGTTTTTTTTATGTTCATATCTTGAGGATTTTGATCAGCTCACCCCTTAAACTCCTAAATTCTAGAGAAAGCATGTCTAATTTGTATAATCTCTCCTCATGATTAAACCCCTGAAGTCCGGGTATCATTCTTGACCTACAATCCCTCCGAGGCAATATATCCTTCCTTAGGCGTGGTCCCCAGATTTGCTCACTGTACTCCAAGTGAAGCCTGTCCAGGGTTTTATATAGCTGTGTCCTTATACTTCAGTCCTTGAGATATAAAGGTCAGCATTCCATTAGTCTTGATTATTTTCTGCACCTGATGTGACATTTTAAAGATCTATGCCCAAGTTTTGGACATCTCCTGAATTTAACTTCATACCATCTAGAAAGTACTCTTATCTTTCCTTTTTCAATCAAAAATGGACAACCCATTACTTGCTTGGATTGAAATACATCTGCCACTGTTTTGCCCATTTACATAGGATAGCAATATCACTTTGGAATTTTATGCCATTGTGAAGTTAAGTTTGTAAAGGTGTAAAAGAGTTGAAAAAACTGTTAGAGGGAAAAACAGTGCATCGTACCTTTGAAAGCTGTTTTTGTGTTCAATGCTAGAATGTTTAAAATGCGGGCATACAGAGTACACAAATGGCAACATTTGTTGCAGAGACCAAAAAAAACAAGGTTGTCTTTGTAACACTCCTTCCCCTTACAGTCTAAGGGCTCTCCCTTGCTCTTCAAGCATCAGGGCTGTCTTCTTATTTTTTTGGCCTATGGCCCTCTTTCCAGGTCAGCCAGAGAATACCATGTTGGTGAGCATCTCTTTCTAGATGACCATCAAAGTATCACGTAGGTGGTCCTTCAGCAATGACCTCCTGTTTGGGGTTCCATTGCTTCCGTTTCCATTTTGGAGGTGGAATCCTCATAAGCTGTCTTTGAACCACTTATTGGTTGCGTTTCTTTATAGTCTCAGCATGTACACAGCATACATGTGCAGATGGCATGCTTGCTATGTTAGCTGCTTCTTGTCGACAGCTCCCAACACAAGTGGTCTATGTGTTTCCTTAAGATTTTGTCCCCAAACTTTATCATATAGGACACCAGCCCTATTTTTGAAGCAATTGTTCCTGGTGTCCATGGGGTGCTGCATCAAAACTTTTGCATTTGGATTGTGTCTCCTGGCAAACAAACACTTATCAGCTTTCGGTCCATCGTAGCCCTTTTTTTGGGCTTCTTGCTTTTCTTCAATACTTCCACTTAAGTTCAAAAGAATAAGACTTAATCAGGTCTGTAGAGGCCTGTCATCAGTAACTCATACAATCCCTTATGCTTGTTTGCCATCATATATTTCCTTAATGATGCTTTTAATTCTAACTGGAGGTACACGTGACTCATTATATTGGACACCACCTATGCACATCAATCTTCTTAAAGCGAGTGTGAATTAGTATCAGAAACATTGAGTCTATAAATGGTCCTCTAAAATCCACGGGCAGCTATATCCATGGTCTTCCTGGTCATTGCCAGGGGTGTAGGGAAGCTGTTGGTGGGGTCTTCTGATTTTCTTGGCACACTTTGTATATGTACCATCTTCTCTACGTGCCTATCTATGCTGGGCCAAGGGATATAGCTTCTTGCTATCATCTTCATTTTTTTATATCCCTGAATGTTTATTAGGGAGTTCTTGAAGGATAGAAGGCTGAATTCTATGCTTAGTTCTGGGCATTTTGTCATTTCAAGTCTGTGCCGCCCATTCTTGCGTTCCTCTATTTAATATTACGTGGCTCAATTTTGCCAATTTGCGATCATTTGAGTCCAAATAATTTGTTTTGCCAAAATTGGTCAGGTGTCCATAAAATTTATTGCCATTAGAATTTTGTCCATTTTCAGTAGTGAAGGTAAGCTTGTCGGCAGTGGCAGATGGTTCAGAATGACTGCGGAAATCTGTGTCCCTGGTCTATGTTCCAGAGTGTGCTAATAGGCACTTAAAATAGTGTATTCAGGCTGATGCTATGGGGGAAATTGTTTTGTGCTTGAGAAAAAGCCGGAGGTTTGTAACCTGTTATGATGTCGACCATAAACATATTAATAGTATTTCTTCACGGCGAAGACCATTGCCAAATCATCCTTTCTCAATCTGTGCATATATTCTTTCCACATTAGCTAATGTCCGTGAGGTATATGCAATTGGGCGCTCCATTCCAGTGCTCCATTAGTGTGACAGTACTGGGCATGCTCCACAGAGAGAGGCATTGCACGTTACAACCAACAGTCTTTGCGGGTTACATTATCCGACCGCAATTGATGCTTGACCCTCATAAAAACATCCTCCTGCAGTTCTTGCCATGCTTATTTATGATACTTTATTGAAAAAGTATGTAGAGATGCTAGTTTAGAATGGACTTTTCCTAACAACGCCAAGAAATGATTTTACTTCTGTCGTATTCTTTACCTTTAACCTGGGTATAGGCCATCTTTATATACAAGATATGTTACTTCAGCTGCTTGGAAAACACGTTTTTCTCTTTTCAGTCTGACCCCGATTTCTGAAAACTGTTGCAAAACTTATAAACTTTCATGGTGTTCCTTGGCAGTGACTCCTGTGGTTAGAATATCATCTAGGTAAACTGCCACTCTGGGTATTTCCCGTAGAATGCTTTCCATTACTCTTTGGAAGATGGCACACACTGATGATAGCCCAAAAGGTAGACGAGTATGTTCGTACAATCCATTATGCATGTTTACCATCATACATTTTCTTGACTGCACTTTTAATTCTAATTGGAGGTACACATGACTGATATCCAACTTTGTGAAGATCTAGCCTCCAAATAATTTTGCACAGAGGGCTTTTATTTACAGCATTGAATATTTGTCCAAATGAGATGCTCTGTTCACTTCATTTTATAATCACCACAGAGGCAGATTGTATTGCGCAGCTCCAGAACACTGTTGTGGCCCCCTGAGGAGAATGGAACAGTTCAAATAATGCCCAGCTCTTTTAATGCTTCAACTCGGTCTCTACTTTTGCTCATAGAGCATTTGGAACTGGTCGTACTTTATAAAGATATCAGTTAAGTGTCTGGGTCTACGTAAATTCTTCGTCCCTTTTATTTTTCCAAAGCCTGGTTAGAAGACTTCTGGATACTTTCGTATTACCTCAGATAAATTACCAGCTCTCATCTGGAAAATGTACCACCAATCCAAGCAGCTTTTTTGTAACCAGTCCTTTCCCAAAAGACTAGGTCCTGGGCCGAGTGCTACTATCAACGGGAGCTGGACTGTCTGTTGTCCGTATGTTACTTGACTTGCAGTGGTCCCAACAATGAATAATGGTTCTCTTCTACAAATTGTCATCTTCCCTTAGTGTCTCTCAACTTGAATGATAAGATGCCCAGTCATAATCTTCTAAATTGCTGTTCCACTACAATGGATACTACTGCACTGATGTCCACCCCCATGTTCAGTTAGTGTCCATTCACTTGGAGCTGGATTTGTATTGGGACCACCATTAGTGTGGTGACACAATTTAATAATACTAGTTCCTCTTTTTCAGCCTGTCTTCTCTGATATGTTCTGTTTTGGGATGGTTTCTCTTTTTGATCTGGGCAATGCATGCTCTTCATGTTTTGGTAACCTTGCTTGGGGCAGACTTCCTGGCTATGTGCACAGTGCTGACCACTCCCTAAACAGTGGCACTGTGTCTCATCCAATGCCAGGATTCCCCAATTTCCTTGTCTGCTCATTTTTGTTCGCCCAAGACAGGGGGCCACGAGTGCATTCAGTTGGGGATGCAGTAGGAGGCTCACCTTCTACCACGGCTGGAACAACTCTGTACTTCTGTCATTATCCTTCCGTCTCTTGCTCTCTCCCTCCCTCCCCTTCTTCCTCTCACTCTCCCCTAAGAGGGTGTAAAGGTGCTCCTTCACCCTTTCTCTCTCCCTCTCATCTGTTTTTGTTTTTCTCTCTCATTCACTAACCAAATGCCATTGTTACAATATTCTATACAAAGTGTGTTGGGCTGAAAAAGAATATTTAAGTTAATTACAAGGAAACTGCATTGTAAATGTCCCTTGCCTTTTGCTGGGAAACCAGAGTGGCTATTTGTGAACTGGTTCCACGTCGCACCTACGTTTCCTAGTCTCACTCGTATTACCTCTTCAGATGTAAAGAGTATCAGTTTGAGTTTCCTGAGAGTGTTAATCCCTATCAATCAGCAGCCTCTGGGTTTAGAGATGAGGTATCTGATGCTGTGGAGTTTCAATGCTTGACATTTTCTGCTTTGACTCTGTTCTAACACCCAGGTTAGTGATTGGTGGGAAGAGTATGTCTACTTGCGAGGCCGTGGTCCCATCATGGTGAACAGCAATTACTACGCAATGGTGAGTTGGCCACTTCTACCCTCCATCGCTCTGTTGGGTAAGGCAGCAGCAGGTTGTGTTCTTTGTCCAGCTCTTGAGAAGGTTAGATCTCCTGGGAGAAAGGGCATGCTTGAGGTTTGAAGACAGAGATTTTAGACTATGTTGGTTCAGGTGGTGGGGTGTTGGGGAGGATTGTGTCCAGATTGGACTGGAGGTTAGGATTGATGGTGTCTGAGATTGGGGGGGGTGGGGGGGTTAGTGTTGGACTGAGGGGACTGACGGTATCCAGGCTGGGATTTTGGATTATGCCATTAAAAATGTCTGGGAAAGTCACGACTGGCTGGATGTTGATCACAATTCCTATTTTGGCATCATCCACGGGTATTTCCCTGCCTGCTGCACTGTTCACCAGGAAAATCATGCTCATCTTGTTCAGGATATTGGAATTGATGTTGTCCAGCTGTGTATAACAGTTTATTGTTTGTTAAGGTCTCTACAGAGACAACTAATTTTAAAACAGGCATAACTAGTGCTGTCTATTCTGTGAACAGCATAGGTTTTTGATACCTTCTCCATTCTGGTTTTCTAATTTCTGTTTCCACTTTTTCCCTTAAAGCAAAATGGAGGGACTGATCGACATGTAATGTCACATTGGCTCCTTTTATAGTTCTTACCCAGATGTTTTCCAAGAAGGGTTATTTGAGCAAACTTCACTCAAGTGACCATTTTCTAATTGGAAGATGTTTTCCCAATCCAGATGGATTTGCTCAATCTGTTTCATCCCACTAACTCAGGCCCAAACTTTCCACTACCATTAAAGGTGACCAAACCTTTTGTAAGCGACAGGAATAAAGTTAGGATCCACAATCCTCAGAAATTCCCCTGTGTACATTCTCAAACTTTCCGAAATCTTGACTAAAGATTGGAAAATGCAAATTTTACTGAACGCCGATTCTCCAAACTGTAGATACAGCCACGCTTGTATCGACCTCCGTTAATACTGAATATCCATTTAATCTTAATTGGATGTGATTTTGACACTGCTGTTTAGTTTAATTTTTCCATATCAGATGTTGGTGGTTCTTCCAGAATGTGCACTTGTTAGGACACTGACCTACGTGTCATTTTCCTAAATCTAGGTCTTAAAGTCTGCTCCAACTCCAGCATCAGTTATAATGTCTTGCCAAGCAGAATTCTGAAGGGACTGTTGAAGTCTGGTCAGAACTTGGCTTTGCTCTGTGAGCAGACCTGAGTTTACTTGTATCTGGATACTTGCTGAGGAAGGCTATGAAATTGGTGCGCTCAGGTGGTGGTCTCCAAACCCAGTTAAACTGGTGTGACTGTCCACTTCCATCAGGATACATTGCAACTCATGCTCTACTTGCAGTATTTTCCAATGATAAGGTCAGCTGTAGTGCCTTTTCTCAGTCCAGTCAGGCTTCAGCCAACAGGCGTCTTTGTATGATTACATTATTTGTCCTGCATACCAAAAGGTACATACAAATAAACCTGTATGTAAACCCGCAACGGGCAAACCTGCATGCGGGGTGTAATGACTTCAGTGAGGTCCATGAGTTGGCCTTTTGGAGTATGAGTTCCCTGATTGAGGCATAGTTACCTGCCCAATCAGGGAGTCTCATCTGTACATCAAAAAGTCCACTGACACTCTTGATTCTGACTTAAGTCCAATCCTAAGAGCAGCATCAAGCTGAATTTACATGCTTACGCCAGTCACCTCAACCTAGTTAAGAAACTTGTGACAGACTCCCTTGTCTCCTAGATTGCTGAGTAAAACCAGTAACTTCTCAGGATCAAAGGCGGGGCTTAGAGTCATAATATTCCCTCACTTGATCTGCCAATTCCTGGAAGGTTTTGGTATCTGGTGCCTCCAGGAAAGTTAAACTATGAATAACAGCAAATGCCATCAGTCCACAAGTAGTCAGAAGAATGACCTGTTGCTTTTCATCTGTCACAATGCCATTATTCCTAAAAAAAAGTAATGCATGCATTTCCACATATTGGGCCCAGTCCTCCACAGCTGAGTCAAAAAAATTCAGTTTCCCAAACAAAGGCATGATGCCAGAAAATGGCTTATCCCCAAATAAAGCCAGCTGTTGCAAACAAGTTCCTTAGGGTTGTTCTTTTTTGTCGTTGCCACTTCAGTAACTCCTCAGAGGCTGGTGTCCGTTCACCAGTTTGCCTTTATTTACAAGCTCTGTTCTTGAAGCATTCCTAAGAGCGGAATAAAGTCGGAATCAAGAGTGACAGTGACTGACACTCCCACTTTTATATATAGGTGAAGCTCACTGATTGGGCAGGTAACTACGACTTCTCTCAGAGAACTCGTACTCCAACAGGCCAATCTCAAAGGCCTCAATGAAGTCATTACACCTTACAAGTAGGTTTGCTGTGGGCAGCTTTGCATACAGGTTTATTTGCCTGTAACATCACCTCTAATCAACAGGTAATGTTGGTGATTATTTTTCAGGATTATATATATATTATTCCAACACCCAAGCAGGCGGCTCGAGCTGGGAATACCATCCATGCCATGTTATTGTACCGACGTAAACTTGATCGAGAGGAAATTCGTCCTGTACGTATCCTCTACTTCTTCTCCACTCCCCTCATTTCCATCATCCGCTACCTTTGTCATTTCAGTTTTATCACTTTCACCTCATTGCCCCCTCTCTATCTCCCCCCACCCCACAACTACTTCCACCCTCTTGTGTTCCCGCTCCATCCCAGGGTCACCTCTTCCGTAGCCCCAACTCACCCCTTCCACTCCCTTGCATCCTGATCCTCTCTACCCACTGCATTGCCTTTACCCGCTCAATTCTCCTCTCCCCACCACCGCCCACTTTGCTTCCTGCCTCCCAATCTGGCGCCTCATTCAATTCTCTTCCTGCTTCCCCCTTTGCCTATCTATCCTTTTGTCGCCATTCCCACTCTCTCACTTTTGTTTCCCTTCTCTTGTTCCTTTCCTGTCTGTCTTGTTTTCTCTGGGAGCTATGCAGAAATGACATAGGTTTCTATGTGTGGATCAGGTTTATATTTACAGTGCTTTAAAATGTTTGCTCTGTGCTTTGGCTCTGGCTTCCAACAACCTCTGGAGGACTGGGCCCAATATGTGGAATGCATGCAACTTGTACAGTTTGTTTTCTTTTCTTCAAGCACAGTGAGCATCAATAGTAAACAGACTCTCAGAATCTCATAATCAAATAGAACAATTGAACATGACACCCTGCATCTTCTCTCTCATTCTTCCTCTCTCATTTTCCCTCAGCAATTCCTCAGCAATTTAACTTTATATCCAGTTTCTCTCACACTCTTCCACCTTTCTTTCTCTGCTTCTCTTTAGCTAATCATTTCATTCCTCTTCCAAGTGTTTGTATGAACCTGAAGATCATTGTTAAAATCAAATATTTAAATGAGTGCTGATGAAGTTGATAGAGCTGAAGATTCCAAGTGACTTTGCTCAGAGACAGGAGAAGCTCAGCCTGTAGGCAAGGAGAATACACAGAGCTGGGAAAGAAGATGTGTGACATTTTTACTGTTACAAACAAGAGAAGGCTTAATTTGACAGACCAATTTCTCCTTTAACTACTCATCTCTAAATAGAATGGTGTTTGGATTATTTTCCCCTTTACTAGCAGTAGTGTGTTTGCTGTTTTGTTATAATCCAATTTTCTATTAATAAGCCTACAGCAAACTCAAGATAGGATGAATTCAAAGTGTTAGTTTGCACACTCAAAACAGAAGAAGAGACTTCACAATGCTCCCCTCTTATCTTTCTTTAGTGAAACGAGGGATAGAGAATAGAAAGATTTACAATACAGAGACCACAGAGGAAAGTGTAATGACCAAATTGGGAGGAGTGCGTAGTTTATCTGACCCCATTATCCTGCAGGTTTTAAAGTTCAATTTGCTCACCAAAATTGCCAACTCCTTACCTTCACCGCTGTCAGATCCAGAATAAAAAAGACTTTAATGAGGCTTCCTTCAATGAATTCTAAATGACTGATTTATAATAAAATAAAACTTATTTTTTAAAACAAATTATTAACACAAGTTTGTCTAACTATCTATCCCTTTTTAGAATATTTTAGCACAGCACCCCCAACATGCATTCTATATGAACCCTACAGGGTTTGGAGAGATTGCCTTTGGAGGATAGGGATAATAAACTAAAGGGTAAAGTTTGCTGTTGATCTGGAGCTCCCTTATGAAGATGGCTGCTGAACCCAGTAAGCATCTGGAAGTTCTCACCGATGAAGCTTCAGCAAGAAGGAGAATATAGAGATGGATCAGTTGTCTTTATTGCAGCTTTTCAGGTTTTTAGATGCAGACACATCACACTCAGATGAGGATTCACTAGCCTCAGGTTGATAACCACACAGAACTTCAGGCAAGACAGCGTAGGCCAGTTTGCTTCTTAGCTTATTCCCGAAGACATACTGATCTCAAGGTAGTTGGCGGGATGTTCAGCCACACGTATCCCAAGACAGGAAATTCCAGCCCAAGTTCAACAGTCTGTTAAATGGTCTGCCAAATTTTCTGTCTCGTTCACATGTAGTGTCTCACTACGATTCCCACAGCATGTGGGACTGGGAAATTTTCAGCAACAAGTACAAGACTGAAAGCTTGTTTCTGCCATGTGATTTCCTGTACATCACAAGGCATTGCCAGTTTTCTCCACTTCAGTTAAAGTCAATACAGTTCAAATCAACCAAACTGCTCTTTTCTCTCCTATACCAGGCTGGTCAGCTAAATTCTTGTCTTTCTCTCTGTCCAAATGTGAACTGATGGCCTTTAAAAATATGAAAAGTCATTGCATTATCTAAATACTTGACTGCTGACTTGGATTTTTTGAAAGAGGGCCATCAGTTCCTTTTTGACAAAGTCTGCCTTTATCCAAGAAATCACCTGACCAACACAGTACTTGAGGGGCAAAAGAATCATGTCTTCCAAAACGATATTTCTGTTGCAGTATTTAGACATTTTGGTTCTGATCTGCAGACTTTTAAGAAAAAATATAGAAAGTGATTCTCCAAGCTGCTGCACTGCTTTAGCTGCTGGGGGTGTTGTGGGATTGGGAGGGTGGAGACAGATACAGTAGCAGGTTGGGGGAGATTGAAGCAGGCCAGGGGAGGCTGGTCCAGAGATATCTGGGAGGCCAGTGATCACGATGGGATGGAGGGAAGAGGGGGTGGTGGTAGTCTGAGAGGCAGCAATGGGGGGGAGTCACGGGGCTGCCCAGTGATCCAGCTGCCCAGCAATCAGGGTACCAGCAATACGGGCAGGGTTACATGCGTATGTATACGTATATGTGTATACGTATATCAGCGTATTAACGCTGATCTTGGTTGGGCACATGTGCAGTGGCTGGCTTAGTGCCTCCCCAGCAGGAATAGACACTGCCCACTGATTTGCAGTGTGAATTTCCCTGAGGCACAAAGTTTTAGAGATTCATTTTGAAAATTGCGCTTAAAAAATCAGGAGGAATTACACTCATTTTTATGCAAATTTGGCACTTAGAATTTTTTGTGTAAGAAACCGGCCATAGTTTTGAAAGATTGTCCTATCAAACACTTCCAGAACAGTTAAAGCACAAGGTTAGATATAGAGGAAAGCTCCCTCTACGCTGTCCCCATTAAACAGTCCCAGGACAGTTACAGTACAAGGTTAAATACAAAATAAAGGTCTCTCTACACTGTCCCCTTCAAACACTCCCAGGAGAAATACAGCATAGGGTTAGATACAGACTAAAGGTTCCTCTACACTGTTAGCCTCAGGCATTCCCAGGACAGGTACAGTACAAGGTTAGATACAGAGTAAAGACAGATGTGAACTGCGTGTGAAAGTGTTTAACTCTCTTCAATTTGATAATTTTTAAAATGCTGGCTGATTTTGCTGTCTCCTCTTTCTGTGTTTCTTCCTCTTTGTCCTTTTCCCTGGCCTCCTTTTGTCAAATTGGAACCATCCGGCCTTCCCCCTTTCCCGATTTCCCCTGACATGGCTGTGTGAGTTTTGGGGCACTCTGCTGACCGGACACAGGTTTACCTCACCGGATCGCCAGTTCCTCTGTGCTCCTCGCAGTTTGAGTGGCTGTTTAATACAGCCCGCATTCCCGGCCTGTACTCAGGTAAGAGGCTCAAGGAGGGGGAGGGGAGAGGGCATAGGGATGTCAACATTAACACCAAGCAACTGCAGTGAGGGTAAGGGGGTCTTTGACCAGCTCACTGATACCCTCCCACCCTTGCAATGCACTCTCAGCTTGTTTCAGTGGTTTATATTATTTGAGAAAGCTCTGCACATCCACGTGGATGGTTGTATATGAATGGGATGCCCCTGTGAGGTCACCTCGAATCCTGGTCCTGTCAAGGCATTTGTGTAAATGTCTGTTTGTAAAGCTGCTTCCTGTTTCATTGTGTCTGTTGTTGTGATGTATTGAATCTGTCTGTGTCTCTCTTTCTCTGGTGTGAACTTTGTGACATGTGTGCTCCCTCCATTTCATTCCCCTCTCCTCATTGCCTGCCACCATCGCATCCAACTCCATTACAGGTTTTTTTATTTACTCTGTGTGTTTTCACTCTTCCTTTCAGCTTATGGGTCAAACTGCAATCCCCATGTGCTCCTCTCAGTACGAACGTATGTTCAATTCCACTCGTATTCCAGGTTTAGAGACAGGTACAGTTACATCCTGAGCAATCTCTCTGCCTCTATCATAATGCCCTTTTAAATGCTTGCTGCCAATTGCTTCATTTGTAGAAACATGAAAGGGAACGGGTCATCGAATATACATACCTGTGAGTGAATGAGTGTATGAAGGGCTGCAGTGTGAGAGAGTGAATGAGAGTGTGAGGGACTGCAGTGTGAATGAGTGAATGAGAGTGTGAGGGGCTGCAGTGTGAGTGAGTGAATGAGAGTGTGAAGGCCTGCAGTGTGAGTGAGTGAATGAGAGTGTGAGGGACTGCAGTGTGAGTGAGTGAATGAGAGTGTGAGGGACTGCAGTGTGAGTGAGTGAATGAGAGTGTGAGGGACTGCAGTGTGATTGAGTGAATGAGAGTGTGAGGGACTGCAGTGTGAGTGAGTGAATGAGAGTGTGAGGGACTGCAGTGTGAGTGAGTGAATGAGAGTGTGAGGGACTGCAGTGTGAGTGAGTGAATGAGAGTGTGAGGGACTGCAGTGTGAGTGAGTGAATGAGAGTGTGAGGGACTGCAGTGTGAGTGAGTGAATGAGAGTGGAGGGACTGCAGTGTGAATGAGTGAATGAGAGTGTGAGGGGCTGCAGTGTGTGAGTGAGAGTGTGAGGGACTGCAGTGTGAGTGAGTGAATGAGAGTGTGAGGGACTGCAGTGTGAGTGAGTGAATGAGAGTGTGAGGGACTGCAGTGTGAGTGAGTGAATGAGAGTGTGAGGGGCTGCAGTGTGAGTGAGTGAATGAGAGTGTGAGGGACTGCAGTGTGAGTGAGTGAATGAGAGTGTGAGGGACTGCAGTTGTGAGTGGAGAGTGTGAGGGACTGCAGTGTGAGTGAGTGAATGAGAGTGTGAGGGACTGCAGTGTGAGTGAGTGAATGAGAGTGTGAGGGACTGCAGTGTGAGTGAGTGAATGAGAGTGTGAGGGACTGCAGTGTGAGTGAGTGAATGAGAGTGTGAGGGACTGCAGTGTGAGTGAGTGAATGAGAGTGTGAGGGACTGCAGTGTGAGTGAGTGAATGAGAGTGTGAGGGACTGCAGTGTGAGTGAGTGAATGAGAGTGTGAGGGACTGCAGTGTGATTGAGTGAATGAGAGTGTGAGGGACTGCAGTGTGAGTGAGTGAATGAGAGTGTGAGGGACTGCAGTGTGAGTGAGTGAATGAGAGTGTGAGGGACTGCAGTGTGAATGAGTGAATGAGAGTGTGAGGGACTGCAGTGTGAATGAGTGAATGAGAGTGTGAGGGACTGCAGTGTGAGTGCCTCTCCAGTGCATGTGTGTTGAGTTGTCTTGTGGTGTTCATCTCTCTGGATCTCTGCCTGAAGTGGATTTGCTGCTGGAGTGGGTGAATTCCAACGGACTCACCCAATTGTCTGTCCCTGTTCGCCCCATTCATTGGGTAGTTTGCCAGTGGTGTAGAATCCTGGTGAATTATCTTTTGGTTCAGCGATTACTGAAATGGGGTTGTGATTGTTATGATATGGCCCATACTCCTGACTGTCTATTTCCTTTCCCTCTACATTTCATTGGCGGCCCCCGCCCCGTGCAAGGAGCAAGGGCCCTGTCCACTATGAAAGTATTTTGGGATGGAGCATTCTCCAGTCAGATTTTGCTGTGAAGGTGCACTGGGTGATGTACATTTGAGTAAATAAATTCTTCTAGAAGGCTGCAGAAATCTAATGCCCAACTCATCGTGAGGGGAGGAATCACTTTGCAGACGTTGTTAGTCCTGAGTTTCTCACTGGTCACATCTTCATTTGTGTCTGGATGTCACCCTCCCTCATGTCTCACTCTCAGTTCCTTCTTTATTAGAAAGCCGAGCTTTGCATCGAGTCCAGTAACTGCCTGGCTTCTGTTCAATTTGCTGATGCAGCTTCTGACTGTCTGCTTCTGTGTAACGTTTCTCTGGCTTTGCTCAAACACAGGAGCAGGAGCTTGGTGTAATTTCCCAATGTGATTTTTGTCTGATTTACCTCAACACTGTCAATAAATTCTTCTCATGTTTTCTTGTTTGGCCACTTGTGTGCCTCTCTCCCTCTCTCTCTCTCTCTCTGACACACCCCTTCTCTCATGTAGATACCCTCCAGCACCTCAAGGACAGCAAGCATATTGTCGTTTACCACAAAGGTCGTTACTTCAAGGTCTGGCTCTACCACAGTGGCAGGCTGCTCAAACCCTGTGAGATTCAACTTCAGATGCAGAAGATCTTAGATGACCAGTCACTGCCCCAGCCTGGAGAGGAGAAACTGGCGGCTCTGACTGCTGGTGACAGGTGAGAGCTCGAGGAGAGGCCTGGCTAACCCTGTGGCTGCCATCATTGCTGAATGCAGACACGAGTACCAAGAGAACAGAACCACTGATCAGCAGTACTACTTCAAGTATGTACAGTGTGGTGAATGGAAATCTCCAGCCTATGAGTGAGGGAGGCATGTGGTCCACTGAAATTGGGTCAGTTTCATGAGGTGATGATATCACGGGATATGGTCAGTGAAATAACACCAGAGATCAGCCATGAAGGAACTGAATGGTGGCACGGACCTGAGGGGCTGAATGGCTTCCTCCTGATCCTAATGAAGGACTGCCTTTGTGTTCTCATAATTTAGTCATACGTAGGCCGCACTAGGGAGGGCTGTTAGCTTCTGCCTCTTTAGGGGGATTGTGATCCAATGGGTTTTTTAAGAATCTGCTATGTTTTCTGATCATTGGTGCTCAAATTTATTGAATTTCATAATTTTACTTGATGGAAATTATTCAAACTCTTCAAGTATTGCCCCAATAATTAGCCACTGCATCAAAGAAAAGGATCACTGTTGTACTGAACAGAAGGCAAAGCTGCTCCTTCTCTTCACCAGCTGAAAAGATCAGACTGAGTCCTAATGAGGAGGCCATTCAGCCCCTTGAACACTGTTCTGTCATTCAATGAGAACAAAGCTGATTTTTACCCAGTCCCCCGCCCCCACCTTTGACTCCATGTCTTTTTATCCTGTTGGCTTGCTAGAATCTGCTTATCCAAACTAAAATGCTGAATCGAGTTTCCAATGGGAGACAATCCCACACTTTGGTCCTCCTGTACGTGAACGCTTTATCCTAAACGCTCCCATCAGTGGAAAACATCCTCTTTATCTAACCAAAATCCTACAAACTCATTGAAATACCCCTTAATCCCTCATATTTCAAGAAACACAAACCGAGATTAATTTCTCCTTATAATCTAACTATTGTAGCCCTGGTAACATGCTGGTCATTTTGTACTGCACACACCTTCTAATATCTATGGAGTTTGCATGTCCTTTCATGTCTATGTGAGTTTCCCCCTGTACTCTGGATTTCTCCCACAATCCAAAAGATGTGCTGGTTAGGTGCATTGGCCATGATAAATTCTCCTTCAGTGTGCCCAAACAGGCGCTGATGAAGAAATTTTCACAGTAACTTTATTTCAGTGTTAATGTAAACCTACTTGTAACACTAATAAATAAACGCCAGTATATTCCTTCTTAGGTGTAGTGTCATGCCCCAGGATGCATCTAAAAATCCTTTGTCCATTTGTAATGAAATCTCCTCACTTTATACTCTCTCCATTGAGATATAAAGATTTCTAATCCTTCAGCTCTTTTAATTTGGAAGCTGTTCTGTGGACATGGATCCCTGAATCTCTTGGGACTTCAATGTTTCTAGTGTTTCACCATTTAAATAATACTTCATCTATCTTTCTTTGTCAAATATACCAGTTTTTTTCCCCAATTCCTTCATCTGTCAATATCTGTTTACAATTCAGTAAATATAGATATATGGCTCTTTGTCATGCCATCTAAGTCATTGATAAATGTGGTGAAATAGTTCCTTGTGGAAACACAAAACATTTTCTACCATGATTTCTACACTGTCTTCTATCACCAAGCCAATCTAATCAACAGGTTAAGATTTCCCTCAATTCTGTCAGCTTTCATTTTAGCTGACAAGTCTCCTTCTCGAATACCTTCTGGAAGTCCATGGAAATTACATCCATCCTTGACTTAGCTTCTGAAAGAATTCAATCTGATTTATTAAATATGATTCTCCTTCATCCATAATAGTTCATGAAATCATAGATTAGATCATAGAATCCCTACAGTACAGAAAGACACCAATCAGTCCATTAGGTCTGCACCGACCATAATCCCACCCAGGCCCTTCCTCCATATCTGTACACGTTTATCCACTAACCCCTCTAACCCACACATCTCAGGACACTAAGGGCAATTTTTTAGCATGGCCAAACAACCTAACCCGTACATCTTTGGATTGTGGGAGGAAAGATTCTTAGGGGAGAGCCCCAAGTCATAGTTCATGTAGGGACTCATGATGTAGGTAGGACAAGGGGAGGAGATATTAAACAGAAATTTATGGAGTTGGGGTGGAAGCTTAGGGCCAAAACAGACAGAGTGGTTATCTCTGGACTCTTGCCTGTGCCACAGGATAGTTTAGAGAAGAACAGAGAGAGGAAATGTTTGAACTTGTGGCTGCGGGGATGGTGCAGGAGGGAGGGGTTCAGGTTCCTGAACAATTGGGACTCATTCTGGGGTAGGTGGGACCTCTACAAGAGAGATGGTCTACACCTGAACCAGAGGGGAACCAATATCTTGGGGGGAAAATTTGCAAAGGCTATGCAGGGGGCTTTAAACTGATTCAGAGGGGGGGTGGGATCCTGAGTAGTTTGGATGTTAAGAGGGACGAGAACAGGGGGGTCATAGATGAGAACTGTAAAACACAGCAGCGTACGGGTGGAGTAGGGCATGGTTTGAAATGCGTATACTTTAATGCAAGAAGTATTCGCAATAAGGTGGAGGAACTTGCAGCTTGGACCAGTACCTGGAACTTCGATGTTGTGGCCATTTCAGAGACATGGATAGAGCAGGGACAGGAATAGTTGTTGCAGGTTCCGGGGTTCAAATGCTTCAGTCGGAGTAGAGACGGAGGTAGAAGGGGGGGAAGAGTGGCATTATTAGTTAAAGACAGTATCACAGTGACAGAAAGGAAGTTTGATGAGGACTTGTCTGTTGAGGTAATATGGGCTGAGGTTAGAAACAGGAGAGGAGAGGTCACCCTGTTGGGAGTCTTTTATAGACCTCCTAAAAGTTCTAGAGAGGTAGAGGAAAGGATTGCAAAGTCAATCCTGGACAGGAGTGAAAGTAATAGGGTAATTGTTATGGGGGACTTTAACTTTACTAATATTGATTGGAATAGCTATAGCTCTAGCTCGTTAGAGGGGTCAGTTTTTATGCAAAGTGTGCAGGAAGGTTTTTTGACTCAGTATGTAGATAGGCCAACTAGAGGTGAGGCTACATTGGATTTGGTGCTGGGCAATGAGCCAGACCAGGTGTTAGGCTTGGAAGTTGGTGAACATTTTGGTGATAGTGACCACAATTCGGTTACGTTCACCTTAGTGATGGATAGGGATAGGCATGAAGCTGGGGGCAGTAGTTATAGCTGGGGGAAGGGTAATTATGAGGCCATCAGGAGAGAATTAGGGTGCATAGATTGGACTAGGAAACTACAGGGACTGGGAACATCTGAAATGTGGAGCTTATTCAAGGAGCAGCTACTGCGAGTCCTTGATAAGTATGTCCCTGTCAGGCAAGGAGGAAATGGTCGAGTAAGGGAACCATGGTGTACTAAAAAAGTTAATTCGCTGGTTAAAAGGAAAAAGGAGGCTTATGTCAGGATGAGGCTTGAAGGCTCAGTTAGTGCAATGGATAGCTATAGATTAGCCAGGAGTGAGCTAAAGAGTGAGTTGAGGAGAGCTAAAAGGGGACACAAGAAGACTTTGACTGATAGGATCAAGGAGAATCCTAAAGCTTTCTTTAGATATGTTAACAATAGAAGATTGGTTAGGGCAAGATTAGGGCCAGTCATGGACAGCAGTGGGAAGTTGTGCGTGGAGCCTGAAGAGATTGGAGAGGCACTGAACAAATATTTCTCTTCGGTATTCACGTAGGGAGATGTAAATGTAGTTGTGGAGAACACTGGGATACAGGGTTGCAAACTAGAAAGTATTGAAGTAGGTAAGGAGGATGTGCTAGATATTCTTGAGGGTTTGAAGTTAGATAAGTCCCCTGGGCCGTATGGGATTTACCCTAGGATTCTCTGGGAGGCGAGAGAGGAGATTGCAGAGCCTCTGGCTCTGATCTTCAGGTCGTCGTTGGTTACGGGCATAGTGCCAGAAGACTGGAGGATAGCGAATGTGGTTCCATCGTTCAAGAAGGGGAAGAGAGCCTTTCTGGGGAATTATAGGCCGGTGAGTCTTACTTCTGTTGTGGGCAAAGTATTGGAGAGAATTATTAATAACGAATTAATAACGAATTAATAACGAACGTTTTCGTTAGAAAGGAGGAGGCTAAGAGGGGACCTGATCGAAGCATATAAGATGATTAGAGGTTTAAATAGGGTGGACAGTGATAGCCTTTTTCCTAGGATGGAAAAAGCTAGCACGAGGGGACACAGCTTTAAATTAAGGGGTGATAGTTATAGGACGGATATCAGAGGCAGGTTCTTTACCCAAAGGGTGGTTCGGGAGTGGAATGCCCTGCCTGCAGCAGTTGTAGATGCGCCAAGTTGGTGGCGTTTAAGAGGTTAGTTGATAAGTATATGGAAGAGAAGGGAATGGTTTAGTTTGGAGGGGCATTGCTTTTTATATTGGTCGGCGCAACATCGAAGGCCGAAGGGCCTGTTCGTGCTGTAATGTTCTATGTTCTATTAGGGATAGGATTTATAGTTATTTAGAGAGAAATGAATTGATTGGGGATAGTCAGCATGGTTTTGTGAAGGGTAGGTCGTGCCTTACTAACCTTATTGAGTTTTTTGAAAAAGTGACCAAAGAGGTGGATGGGGGTAAGGCAGTTGATGTGGTATATATGGACTTTAGTAAGGCGTTCAATAAGGTGGCCCATGGAAGGCTTCTACAGAAAATGCTGATGTATGAGATTGAGGGTGATTTAGCTAATTGGATTAGGAATTGGCTAGCAGATAGAAGACAGAGGGTGGTGGTTGATGGGAGATATTCATCGTGGAGTTCGGTGACAAGTGGTGTACCTCAGGGGTCTGTTTTGGGGCCCCTGCTGTTTGTAATTTTTATAAATGATCTGGATGAGGGTATTGAAGGATGGATTAGTAAATTTGCGGATGACACCAAAGTCGGAGGAGTGGTAGATAGTGAAGAGGGGTGTTATAGTTTGCAGAGAGACTTGGAGAAGTTGCAGAGCTGGGCCGAGAGGTGGCAAATGGAGTTTAATGCGGAAAAGTGTGAGGTAATTCACTTTGGCAGGAATAACAAATGTGTAGAGTATAGGGCTAATGGTAGGACTCTTAATAGTGTTGATGAACAGAGGGATCTTGGTGTATATGTGCATAGATCCCTGAAAGTTGGCAATCAAGTCGATAAGGTTGTTAAGAAGGCATACGGAGTCTTAGCTTTTATTGGTAGGGGGATTGAATTTCGGAGCCGCAACGTCATGTTGCAACTGTACAAAACTCTAGTGCGGCCGCACTTGGAGTATTGTGTGCAGTTCTGGTCCCCACATTATAAGAAAGATGTGGAGGCATTGGAGAGGGTACAGAGGAGGTTTACCAGGATGTTGCCTGGTATGGAGGGCAGGTCTTATGAAGAGAGGCTGAGGGATTTGAGGTTGTTTTCGTTAGAAAGAAGGCGGCTAAGAGGAGACCTTATTGAAACATATAAGATGATTAGAGGTTTAGATAGGGTGGACAGTGATAGCCTTTTTCCTAGGATGGAGAAAGCTAGCACGAGGGGACATAGCTTTAAATTAAGGGGTGGTGGTTTCAGGACAGATGTCAGAGGTAGGTTCTTTACCCAGAGGGTGGTAAGGGTATGGAATGCCTTGCCTGCGTCAGTTGTAGATGTGCCAAGTTTGGTGGCGTTTAAGAGGTTAGTAGATAAGTTTATGGATGAAAAGGGAATGGTTTAGGTTAGAGGGTCACTGCTTGTTCCTAATTGGTCGGCGCAACATCAAGGGCCGAAGGGCCTGTTCTGCGCTGTAATATTCTATGTTCTATGTTCTATGAAACTGGAGCACATTGGAGGAAATGTACACATACACGAGGAAAATGTGTAAACTCTACGTAGACAGTGACCCAAGCTGGGAATCAAACCCAGGTTCTTGGAGCTGTGAAGCAGCTGTGCTAACCGCTGTGCTACCCAACTCATGTCCTAATCTGACCACTCACTAATGATCAGGTAATGATTCGTTCTACACTTTCTAAACTGTGGCTGGTAAATGCTTTGGGATCATAAAGACCCTGTTGAAATACCAGCTCACTCTTTTTCACTCTTAATTGAAAAAATTTTGTTGTGTTGATGTTTTCTTCCTCACTCCATGCCTACATGACACATTACTGCTTCCCAGTTCATTCACTCGCTGAGCTCTGTTGTTGGTCCTGGACTGTCTCCCAAAAAGACCAGAGAAAGCTGTATCACTGCCACACTTTGCTCAGACTCTGTATGGCCACCCACACGCTGATTTGTGGAACTGGTTTATCAAGTGGACTGGATCAAGCTAGTTAACTTGAATGTTGAGCTGGTCCTCTTTTAAGAAATCGGGGAGGATTGCATGGGGTTCTACAAGAGAGTTTTCGATACCTCAGATTATTTCCGATAGCCATGACATTTTACTGTAAGATCAATTCTACTTGTTGCGGTTCAGTACTATTAACATGCAGCATGCAGTTAGATTACTGCAGCATCAAGGACATAGGAATACACCTTTGAATGTCTGTATTTGCCTTGTCTGTTCCTGTTAAGTCTCCACTGTGTGTTTTACGTCTTCTCATTCTAGAATACCCTGGGCTAAAGCACGTAACTCCTTCTTCAGGCAAGGAAAGAACAAGCTGTCATTGGACACCATTGAGAAGGCAGCTTTCTTTGTAACCCTGGATGATACTGAGCAGGGATTCCGCAAAGAGGACCCAGTGGCTTCACTCGACAATTATGCTAAGTCTTTGCTACATGGCAAATGCTATGACAGGTAGGTGACTAACCTGGACCGGTGACTAAGTTGAGCAGTGTCTGTTTGAGGGTGACCTGGTTAAGACTGTTGGGGAAGGTGTGGGAAGGATCTGGTCAAGGATGTGGGGAGGGGTCAGGGAAGTGAGTAGTGGGGGAGTGTGTGGGGGGAAGTGAGTAGGGATTGGGGAGTCAG
The DNA here is from genome assembly GCA_024679065.1 of Sphyrna mokarran. Classification (NCBI taxonomy): domain Eukaryota; kingdom Metazoa; phylum Chordata; class Chondrichthyes; order Carcharhiniformes; family Carcharhinidae; genus Sphyrna; species Sphyrna mokarran. Next base: position 63,442,949 of record JAGIQG010000008.1, on the reverse strand, counting down.
GAGTATGGGGAGGTCAGTAAGGCAGTGTTTGACAGTAAGAGGCTCAGTCTGGTGGAAGGGGAGGTTGTATGAGGGAGAGTACCCCTCTGAGGGAGTGTACCCTTCTGAGGGAGAGTTACTCTGAGCAAAAGGTGAACCTTGTACACTGTTTGTAATATGCATCTTTTTTTTTAACAGGTGGTTTGACAAATCTTTAAGTTTTATTGTCTTTAAGAATGGTAAAATTGGTCTTAATGCTGAACATTCGTGGGCAGACGCACCCATCATTGGCCATTTGTGGGAGGTAGGATAATCCTATCAGTATTCGAATTGTCCGAGCTTCATATTGCAATAAAGGAACTTCTACATGACAAACCATGGCAGCTGCTATTCTGTACCAAAAGTGATCAATTCAATATAGTCCCAAAGGATCTGAGGAGCTGGGAAGGTTCTTTTCACACTGAGAGTTTCTACATTGCTTTACCAGAATGGTTGGGATATAGACCATTGTACATCAATAAGGAAATCCGAGACAAATACGCAACTAATGATAGGAAGCAGAGAAAGGGTCATGGAATCATCAAACAGAATGCAGAAGAAGGCCATCCTACCCCTTCCCTCTCACCTTATCAGCAATGCACCAGATATCAGTTTCCTGATTCACTCTGTACCATGCACATTCCACTTTTCAGATAATTATCCATTTCCCTTTTAAACGTTTCGACTGACCCTGTGTCCACCACGTGTCCGGCACCCCCCTCCTATCCCCCCAACACATCCCACACCCCCCTCCCCGTCTCCACCGGGTGCCCATGCAATATATTTCCGATCCTAGCCTCATGTCGCCTTTTTTGCATTGCCAGTCACCTTAAATCGATGCAGTCTAGTTTTCAACACTTCCACCAAAGGGATTAGTTTTTCTCTCTCTGTCCACTTGATTTTTTTCATTGGAATTTGGGTGTTGTTGGGAAAGGCAGAATCGATGGACTGATTTTTGCTTCAGTGCTGAACAGCTCTGCACGTCTTTTGGCACCTGGTGGCAGAGCTGCCTTGTTGCCTTGGCATAACTAGACAATAGCTTCTGGGTTAGCTGGGAGTGTCAAACCTTCTTTCTGATTCATGGCAGTCAGTGGAAAGAGAACATTCTCAGTGTCTTCTACACTGAGTACCGACTGACTCAAAGTGATTTTATTCACATGGAGTGCTGAACGTTTTTTTATGTGGAGCTGATTTCTTATGAATTCTTTAATGGCAGAGCTCCCTGCTGCTATAGACAATGGGGCGGCATTCAGACTTGGTTTGACTGAGTTTGTGAGTGAGGATAGCTGTCCTTTTTGTTGTAGAACATAGAACATAGAACATTACAGCACAGAACAGGCCCTTCGGCCTTCGATGTTGCGCCGACCAATATAAAAAACAATGCCCCTCCAAACTAAACCATTCCCTTCTGTAGTCTGTGTTTCTGCCTGCTCTCAATAAAGGTTCATCCTAGGTTTCTCACTAGAAATTCAGAGTTTGAGAGCATAATCTTTTGCTTTGTCTCCAACAGTCCATGTTGGCCACCGACCAGTTCCAGCTGGGATATACGGAGGAGGGGAATTGTAAAGGGGAACCCAATTCCAAGATTCCCCCACCCCAGCGATTGCAGTGGGAGCTCAACGAGCCAGTAAGTTCCTTATTCACTGTGAACTAGGACAGAAGTTGTGTCCATGTGATTTTGTGTGGGTGATCTCCTCCTGTCTCAGAATGGTCTCAGTTTGATGAAGCTCGTGCTGACTGATATGTTCTTCTCTCAGTGTCAGAAAGTCATCATGCAGTCTTTAAGTGTGGCTCAACAGCTGGCCGATGATGTGGATTTTCATTCCTTCCCATTCGATAACTTTGGTAAAGGCCTCATCAAGAAGTGTCGGATTAGCCCTGATGCCTTTGTCCAGATGGCACTACAGCTGGCACATTACCGGGTACAGTCATCATTACTCCCTGGTCAAGGCTGAGCAGCGTCAGGATAGAACATTGATCTTGAACAGTAATAGGTTAAACGCAGAGATGTAGAACTCCAGCTATTTGGAAAAGAAGAAAGAATGGGCTAAAAGAATAGTCAATAATATTCTGAGCTTTCAGCATAGGGCCTAGAATATCAAAACAAATATCATGGTTGGGCAGTTTGGAACATTCCATTGTCAGAAAGACTCATAAGAAGGAGAGGAGTGGAGATCAACTAGATCGATATCTGATTGATCAGAATCTTGTAAAATGGTATTTTCTTCAGAAGAGCAAAGATCATCAGGAATGCACTAAAGCTTATTTTAAAACTAATGATTGTTATCAAGAACGTTAATGATTATTTTCAGTAATAAAAGACATAGACTTTGTATTGCGATCAGAAAGAGGAAGGAGAAGATTTCAAGATTAGAAATCAAGAATATTCAGAAAAGTAGTAATATGGGAGTGGTTCAAAAGTCAGGTGAAAGCTGAATAGCTTCAATGGACCGCTTATCATCATTGTGAACCTTAGAGCTTCTCAGTAGCTTCATGTATTTAATGATTGGCAGTTTTCAGACACTGCCAGCCTTTCCTTCTAGTGTCCTTACTCCAGTGTGTTCTGTCACTAGGACAAAGGTACATTCTGTCTAACGTATGAAGCCTCAATGACCCGCCTATTTAGAGAAGGTCGTACAGAGACAGTTCGTTCCTGCAGTAATCAGGCCACCAAGTTTGTACTGACCATGATGGACCCCAATCAGACGGTAAATACCTCTCTTTTTTCTATAGTTTTCTTCGTCGTTATATTCAAACAGTTTCCAAAGTGTTATAGGGCTGTTAAGATGGTTTTTTTGTATTTAAAACTATTGTTCCCCTCAAGTCGCCTGACAAAGCCACAGAGTGGTTTCAGTTGATTTATTAAAGACTACAGCTGTAGGACTCTGAATGAAATCATTCAAACCATTCAGTGAAAAATTTAGAAATACGGAGATAATTAAAGTCTCAGCTTCGATTATAAGTAATTAGCATATCTCAATAAAAGAATAGGAGTTATCTACATCCGATTATAAAAGGTTACATCATATAAAAGTATAGTTTTAAAACCAATCACAATCACCTTACTCTCGCTTAATAACAATATCCAATTGGCAAAGTTTTTACTTGCCTCAATTGAGTATTGTTTTCCCTATCTTTTAGGCATTCCAACTGTGTCTGGATATTAGAACATGCATCACTCCTTTGTTCAATGCCTGATTTAAAGGGCTTTTGCCTGCATAGTATCTGTCTCTCTTCCTTATCTGAAGGTCAGGTGTCTGGAACTAGTTGCTTACTATCCTGCAGTTAAACACTGTGCAGGCTTTTGTGGTTTGTCTTTGTTAACCTTTTCACTGGATACATTTATTAATGACTTAATTTCCTCCATAATTAATTAATATGAGGGGTATGAATCCTCCTCACACAGAAACCATTTTCCTGTTGTTCCTACCCTCCAAGAAATTCAGGCAAGGAATTTGAGAGGGCCACTAATGATCAGTAAGAGGAAAAGGTGGTTTGGAGGGGTATCCTAATGAAAGGTTTTCCTGGAGGAATTGGCAGATTGAAGGAGAAGATTTGGGTGTGAATAGAAACAAAGTGTCAAGGTGAAGCATGTTGAGATTTGGTGGTTAACAGGTTTTAATTTGGAGAATCGCATCCCATTTCTAACAAACCATTAGTTTCTCTATTCAGATCTGCTATTTCCATTTCCTGGTTTTAGCATCCTAAAATAGTTTATAAACACATTAATGGGACGAGGGTAACCAGAGAAAAAAACCTCAAAAACAAAAAGGATGCATATGTGAGGTCTAAGCAATTAAAAACAGATGAAGCATTTAAAGAATACAGGGAAAGTAAAAAAGAGTTCAAGCAGGAAGTTAGGAGGAAAGAACAGGGTCACAAAATGTCCTTGGCAGACAGGATTAAAAGAGAATCCCAAGGCATTTTATACATATATTAGGAACAAAAGAGAGGCAAGAGAAAGAGTTTGTTCATTCAAGGATGAAGGAAGGAAATTATGTGTAATACCAAAGGAAGGCACGGTAGCACAGTAGTTAGCACTGCTGCTTCACAGCTCCAGGGTCTGTGTTCGATTCCAGGCTTGGGTCACTGTCTGTGTGGAGTTCGCATACTCTCCTCGTGTCTGCGTGGATTTCCTCTAGGTTTCCTCCAGTTTCCTCCCACAGTCCAAAGATGTGAGGGTTAGGTGAATTGGCCACGCTTAAAAAAAAATGCCCTTAGTGTCCTGAAATGCGCAGGTTAGAGACATTAGTGAGTAAATAGGCCCTATCCCCATATCCCTCCATGAGTGCGATTATGATTGGTGCAAAGTTGATGGGACTAATGGCATCTTTCTGTACAGTAAGGTTTCTATGATTTCTGTAATAAGTGGGTGAGATCCTTAATGAATACTTTGCATTTAGAATAGAATAGAATAGAACATTACAGCACAGAACAGGCCCTTCGGCCTTCGATGTTGTGCCGACCAAAATAAAAAGCAATGCCCCTCCAAACTAAACCATTCCCTTCTCTTCCATATACTTATCAATTAACCTCTTAAACGCCACCAAACTTGGCGCATCTACAACAGCTGCAGGCAGGGCATTCCACTCCCTAATCACTCTTTGAGTAAAGAACCTACCTCTGATATCCGTCCTATAACTCATACCCCTTAATTTAAAGCTGTGTCCCCTCGTGCTAGCTTTCTCCATCCTAGGAAAAAGGCTATCACTGTCCACCCTATCTAAACCTCTAATCATCTTATATGCTTCAATAAAATCCCCTCTTAGCCGCCTCCTTTCTAACGAAAACAACCTCAAATCCTTCAACCTCTCTTCATAGGACCTGCCCTCCATACCAGGCAACATCCTGGTAAACCTCCTCTGTACCCTCTCCAATGCCTCCACATCTTTCTTATAATGTGGGGACCAGAACTGCACACAATACTCCAAGTGCGGCCGCACTAGAGTTTTGTACAGTTGCAACATGATGCTGCGGCTCCTAAATTCAATCCCCCTACCAATAAAAGCTAAGACTCCATATGCCTTCTTAACAACTTTATCCACTTGACTGCCTAAGTCAATTTGTATTCACAAAAGAGAGATTGGTGTCTTGGAGGGGTGTATAACAATTCATTATGAAGGAAATGTTAGGTGAATTAAAAAGCGTGAAGGTAGACAAATCCCCAGGGCCAGATGGCATTTATCCCAGATTACTGAGGAAGGCAAGAGATGAAATTGTTGGGCTTCTAACAGAAATCCTTATTTCTTTGTTGGCCACTGATGAGATACAGAGGATTGGAGAATAGCCAATATTGTCCTGTTATTTAAGAATGATAGCAAGGATAACCTAGGTAATTAAAAGTAGTGAGCTTGACATCAGTAATAGTGAACCTATTGGAGAAGTTCTTATGAATGGGATCGATACACATTTGGAACTGAATGGTCTTGTTATTGACAGACAGTGTAGTTTTGTATGTGGGAGATGACGTCTATTAATTTAATTGAGTTTTTTAAGGAGGTGACTAAAATGATTGACAAGGGAAGGATTGTGGATGTTGTCTACATGGACTTCAGTAATGCATTTGACAAAGTCCCTCATAGCAGGTGCAAAACATTAAATTTTATGGGATCAGCAGTGAACTAGCTAGATGGATTCAGGACAGGCTTGGCCATAGAAGACAGAGGGTAGCAGTGGAAGAGTATTTTTCTGAATGGAGGTCTGTAACCAGTGGTGTTCCACAGGAATCAGTTCTGGGACCTGTAATATATATAAATGACTTAGAAGAAAATGTAGCAGATTGATTAGCATGTTTGTAGATGAAGCTAAGATTAGTGGAGTTGTGGATAGTGATGAAGATTGTCAGAGAATACAGCAAGATATGGATAGACTGGAAAATTGGACGGAGAGATGGCAGATGGAATTTAATCTCAACAAATGCGAGGTGATGCGTTTTGATGGATCCAATTCATGTGAAAGCTATAAAATAAATGGCAAAACAATCAGCTGCAAAGACACACACAGAGATCTGGAAGTACAGGTCCACAGATTCTTAAAAGTGATAGCACAGTTGCCAAAAGCAGGTGAAGAAAGCACATGGTATGCTTGCCTTCATCAGATAGAGCATCAATTATAAAAATTGCCATTGTATAAAATGTTGGTTAGGCCACATTTGGAATACTGTGTCCAATTCTAGTCACCAACTATCAAGAGGACATGGAGGCTTTGGAGGGAGTATAGTAAAGGTTTGCCAGGATGTTGCCTTGTATGGAGGGAATTAGCTATGAGGAGAGATTGAATAAATTGGGATTGTTTTCCTTGGAAAGACAGAAGCTGAGGGGTGACCTGATAGAAGTTTACAATATGATGAGAGCATAGATTAGGTAAACAGTTGAAAGCTTTCTCAGAAATGACAATCACAAGGGGGCATAAGCTCAAGATAAGGGAGGAAATGTTCAGTGGAAATGTGCAGGGGAGGTTTTTTTTACACAGAGGGTGGTGGAGGTCTGGAATGCACTGCCAAGTGAGTAGTTGAGACAGTTATATTAGACACATATAAGACTTATTTTGATAGACATATGAACAAATAGGTAATTGATGGATACAGGCAGTTGGTTTCGAACAGGCTTGGAGAGCTGAAGAGCCTGTTCCTGCGCTGCGCTGTATTCTTTGTAAGAGTGAGGCCCATTAGAGACCAAAGGGGCAATCTTGATTGACAAGGGAAGGACTGTGGATGTTGCAGAATGTTGGAAGGGTGTTAAATGAGTATATCTCTTTGGTCTTCATGCAGAAAAGGAAGACATAGGTACAGAATTTAGGAAAAGGAACAGTGAGAAACCTGCACAGTTTGACATAGGAAATGAGGGAGTATTGGAGGCTGTGACTGGCTTAAAGATGGTCAACACACAATTACCCTCAGCATCAACTTTATAATGGTAATTCCCCTGCCCACCCATGACATCATGAGAGGCAGTGCATTGTGGGCTATGGTGATGTCATGTGATAGGACCCAGTGCACTTTGGCCATGATGGTGCCAAGGGTGGAGCCCATTGCATTGTAGGCCATAGTGATGTCATGGGGCAGGATCAAGAAAGCTGACTCATTTTTCTTCTCTGATTTTTAGCGTGAACAGAAACTGAAGTTGTTCAAACAGGCAGCGGAGAAACACCAGAGTCTGATTCGTCATGCTATGACAGGTGCTGGCATCGACCGCCACCTCTTCTGTCTTTATGTGGTGTCCAAATACCTGGGAGTGGAGTCTCCATTTCTCAAAGAGGCAAGTATTGTTGAATTGGAGCAGTGTGTTTACTCTTTTTTCAATGTGAACGTAGAAGGAAGGTGCATTTGGCTTTCTCGCTCACAGCACTCTGAAGCGGACATTAATGAACCAGATAGTGGTTGGTGCTGCTGTCTCGCAGCATCAGGGACATGGGTTCGATTCTAGCCTCGGGTCGTTGTCTGTGTGGAGTTGGCACGTTCTCCCCGTGTCTGCATGTGTTTCCTCTGGGTACTCAGGTTTCCTTTCACAGTCCAGAGATGTGCGGGTTAGGTGGATTTGCCAAGCTAAATTGATCCTTGTGTCAGGGGGATAAGCAGGTAAATATGAGGTTATGGGGATAGTGCCTGGATGGGATTATGGTCAGTGCAAACTTGATGGGTAGAATTCTGTAGGAATTCTTTGACAATCTAAACTTGTGAAACAGTTATACATTCTACAAAAAGAAACAAATTGCCACCAGTTAAACTGATTTAGTGAGGCTGGAACAGTGTCAGAATAACAGAAAACCTCCTGTCCTTCAAGTTAAAGTATGTATAAAACTTCCTAAATGGCCTAACCCCTCATCTGGAAGACAGTGCTGCATTCCATCAGTGCCTTTTCAGAGTATGGCTTAAGGATCCAAGTTATTACAATAAGGGCTGAAATGGTGATTTTTAATTCACTATGAGAGAACTAGCCAAGTTTGATTCTATGTAATCTGAAATTCAAATTTCATTGATTTGTTTTGTTGCAAAAATCCACCTGATTCACTAGTGTCCTTTAGGGAAGGAAACCTGTAGTCCTTACTTGATCTGGCCTGCATGATCCACAGCAATGTGGTTAACTCTGAATTGCCCTCCGAATCACAGAATCCTACATACTACTGTGCAGAAGAGGCCTTTCAGCCCATTGGGTCTGCATCATTGCATTAAAGGTGCTGGCCTGCCCACCTAATCCCTTAGCCTTGAATGTTATGGCATGCTAAATACTCATCCAGATACTTTTTAAAGGATGTCAGGCATCCCGCCTCCACCACCTTCCTAGGCAGTGCATTCCAGACAGTTGCCACCCTCTGGGTAAAAAGGTTTTTCCTCAAATCCTCCCTAAACCTCCCATCCCTCACTTTTAGTTTGAGTCCTCTCATAACTGACCCGTCAACTAAGGGGAACAATTTCTCCCTATCCACCCTGTCCATGCCCCTCATAATCTTGAACACCTCAATTAGGTCGCCCCTCAGTCTTCTCTGCTCCAGAGAAAACAACCCATGCCTTTCCAGTCTCTCTTTATAATTTAAATGTTCCATCCCAGGCAACCTCCTGGTGAATCTCCTTTGCACTCTTTCCAGTGCCTTCACATCCTTCCTATAATGTGGCGAACAGAACTGCACACACACTACTCTAGCTGTAGTAAGTAATCTCACAACACCAGGTTAAAGTCCAACAGGTTTATTTGGTAGCATGAGCTTTCAGAACATTGCCCCTTCATCAGGTGAGTCAAGTTGAAGTATACCTTTCATAGTATACTTCCATACTTCCTTGTCAGATTATTTCTCCCAAGGTATATCACATCACACTTTTCAGGGTTAAAGTTCATCTGCCACTTATCTGCCCACTTGACTGTCTTGTCTATATATTCCTGTAAGCCAAAGCGCTCAATCCCATTGTTAACCACTCAGCCAATCTTTCTATCATTGGCAAACTTACTAACACTACTCCCCACATAGTCATCTATGTCATTTATTTAACTGATGAACAACTGGGGACCAAGCACAGATTCCTGAAGAATGCCACTGGTCACTGGCTTTTGTCAAAGGCTTCACCGAAATCCATGTAAACAACATGTACTCAAAAAATTCAAAAAATGTGTTAGGCATGACCTTGGACCTCTGATAAAACCATACTGAGTATCTGATCAAACCTTGCCTCTCCAAATGAACATAGATTCTGTCCTTCAGAATCTTCAGCTTGAGACTCACTGGTCTGTTTGTCTCTACAAAATTTCTTAAATGGCTGTTTTCCAGTCCTCTGGCATCTCTCTGGGTGGCTAGAGATGAATTAAAAATTTGGGTCAGAGCCTCTGCAATTTCTTCCCTTGCCTCCCGCAACAGTCTGCGACACAATTCATAAGAATCTAGAGATTTATCCACTTATAAGTCTGCCAATATCTCTAATACCTTGTCACTCCCAATGATGATTTTCTCTAAGGCCTCATAGTCTCTCTCCCCGAGTTCCATAAGTATCTCCTCATTTTCATGAGTGAAGATGGATTTGAAATATTCGTTTAACATCCGAATAATTTCCTCTGCCTCCACCCACAGATATCCCCGTTGGTCCTTAATGGGCCTACTCTTTCCCTGGTTACCCTTTTCCCATTGATACACTTATAGAATATCTTAAGATTTTCCCTAATCAGCCAGAACTTTCGCATATCCCCTCTTTTCTCTTAAATTGATTTCTCAAGCTCCATCCTGCACTTTCTGTACTCCACTAATTCCTCTGCTTTTATACTTGTTTTATACTTTTGTACTTGTTAAAAGCCTTTTTCTTCATTCTGATTGGATCCTGAATGTCTCTGGTCATCCATGGTTCTCTGCATTTATTACACCTTCCTATTACCCTAAAGGGAACACGTTGGGCCTGTACACTCCCCATTTCATCTTTTAACATCCCCCCACTGCTGTTCTGTAGATTTCTCCACAAGTAACTTGTTCTGTCTATCTTGGCCAGACCCTGCCTTGTTTTATTAAAATCTACTCTCTCCTAATGCAAAATCTTTTTCGTGTCAATTTCTTTGTCCATAACAAATTTGAATTGAACCATGTTGTGATCATTGTCATCAAAGTGCTCCCCTATCAACACATCAACTACCTGGCTGCCTTCATTCACCAGAATTATGTCCAGCACTGTGCCATCCCCTGTTGGATCCTCTGCATATTGACCGAAAATGTTTCCTGTATACGTTTTAAAAACTCTATTCCATCTAAACCCTTAACATGATGACTATCCCAATTTAATATTGGGAAAATGGAAATCACCCTCTTAATATTTTTACACCCCTCTACAAATTGCATATATATTTGCTCTTCTATTTCCTGCTGATTATCTGGGGATCAATAATAAACACCAAGCAACATAACTGTCCCTTTTTTATTCCTGAGGTCTACCCACAAAACTTCATTTGATGCCTCTTCCAAGATATCATCTCTCCTTAGTGCAGTAACTGCCTCCTTAACTAATAATGCAATGCCTCCTCCTCTTTTATCTCCTCCGTCTCATCTCCAGGTTCTATATCCCAGGATATTGAGCTGCCAAACCTGCCCCTCAACCATATCTCTGTGATGGTTATTACATCATAATTACATACGTCAATCCTTACACTTAACTCACCCGTTTTATCTTTAATCCTCCTGGCTATGGCCTCACCAAAGTTCTATACTGGACCAAAGCTTTTTAGGCTGATTGGTGTCAATAAATTGTCCTTGAATTGGATCTCGCTTAATCTGGCGCACATATAGTTCCCTAAATTTGCACCCCCTTTATTGTGGAGTTCCACTAGAAGTAGACAAAAACATTGACGATCGACGAAAGGCTTGAATAAGGCACTCAGAGTGTTAAAATGGGCAGTATGGGCTTGTAGGGCCGAAGGGCTAGTTTCCTATGTTGTGCTGATCTATGTTCTTTGAAGGGATCCCAGCAACAATTGGGTGCAGACAGCAGAACCCCTGCAGGCTGAACTCCCCTCCTGGTTGTAAAGTTCTTCAGAGGATCTGTGACACGTGCCATAAAACACTCCCCCACTGCCCCTCAAGTAGAGGCCCTCCAGCCTGTCTTACTCCCTTGAAACTTAACTGCTGCTGCATTCCCTCTCACCTAATTGTTTTTCTATGTTGTATTGTTTCTCTATTTTGGTAACAGTCTGAGTCCCCTCCCCTGCCAAACTAGTTCAAACTTTTCCCAACAGCACCAGCAAACCCACCAGTAAGGATATTACTTCCATTTGTCCAGGTCCCACCTTCCCCAAAAATCTCATGATCCATGAATCTAAAACCCTCCCTCCTGCACCAACTTTTTAAGTACACATTCATCTGTGCTATTCTCCTATTTCTGTATTTGCTAGCTTGTGACACTGGGATTAATCCAGAGATTACAACCTAAGAGGTCTTGTTCCTTAGTCTATTGCTTAACTCCCTGAATTCTTGATGCAAGACCTCATCCCGCTTTCTACGTATGTCATTGGTACCAACATGTACCATGACCACTGCCTTATCACCCTCTCCCTTCAGGATGCCTTGCAGTCGTTCAGTGACATCCCAATCCTTAGCACCAGGGAGGCAACACATTCCTGAAGTCTCTTTCATGACCATAGAAGTGCCTATCTGTGTCCCTGACTATTGCCCTTCTCTGCTTTTATTCTTCCGGCTGATCAATAGAGCCAATCGTGGTGCCACTGCCCCTACCTGCTGCTGTTGTTTTCCCCCAATAAGCCGTTCCCCCCCAACAGTATCCAAAGCAGTATCACTATTAGAGAGAGAATAGTCACAGGGGATTCCTGCATTGACTGCCTGTCCTTTCTGGTGGTCACCCATCTATCTGCCTGCACCTTGGATGTGACCACATCTCTGTAACTCCTGTTTATGATGCTGTCTCCCACCTGCATACTCCTAAGTGCATCCAATCGCTGTTCCAACCGAACCACACGGTCTGAGAAGAATTGCCATTTGGGTGCACATCCTGCAGATGTAGCCATCTCAAATGCTGGAAGTGTCACGGGCTTCCTACATCTAATTTAGAACACTGCACCCCACTGACTGATATAATCACGCCAAAATAAATAGTTATTAAATTTAGTACTAATTAAGCCTTTTTTCTTGTCCGCCCTCATCCAATCAATTCCAGTCTTTAGTGATTATAATCCACAATATGTATTTTCAAACTATAAAGAGTGATAAAAGTTGAAAAGACTTTCTGACTTGATCCACTACTTATCGATCAACATTCTCTCTTGTATCCTCTGCTGCCCATTTTGCCTAATTCCCTGTTTCCACCCAACCACAAAAGTATTTTTACAGCAGATAAGACCAAGCAAATCACTCAGTTCAAGGGTAATTAGGGATGAGCAATAAACGCTGGCCTTGCCGGTGACACCGATATTCCACAAATTAATAAATAAGACCATACAAATAAGTATTTGATACTTCACACTGTTCTATAGACTATGGATGCTCAATCTCTGGGTTCACTGGCCCCTCCTGTGGGACTTATGTGTAAGAGCAGCTGAAATCACTATCAGCAGCACAGGTAGTATTTCAATAGTTTCTGATATTTGTGAATCTCCCCTTCCTTACCTTGTTCTATTTCATTAATCTTCTTACTTTCCTTCAGGTGCTCTCTGAACCTTGGAAACTCTCCACCAGTCAGACCCCCCATCAGCTCCTGGAACTAGTGGATGTGAACAAGTTTCCGCAGTATGTGTCGAGTGGTGGAGGTTTTGGTCCAGTGAGTATTGTAATTTGACCAGAGCTGACGTTGGCCTAGGTGGATAAGGGGAGAGAGTGGATGAGGGTCCTGGAAGTGGATATGAGGGCTGTGGAGCTTTGGAGGTCAGGATGAGGGACTCTTGGGTGGAGCTGTGGGAGCCGGAATGAGGGTTTTTGGGCTGTGGGGGGTTCAGGATTTGGGCTGTGGGGGGCTCGGAATTTGGGCTGTGGGGGCCAGGATGACGGGAGGCTGTTCACACTATATTTGTTTGATTTCATTAATCTTTACTCTCCTTCAGGTTGCTGATGATGGTTATGGTGTCTCATACATCATGGTCGGAGAAACTCTCATCAACATGCACATCTCCTGTAAATTCTCCAGTCCTGAGACGGTATGAATCCAGTGTGGGGGCTGAGAGTGCGGGCGCAGGGGGTGGGGGAGGGGATGGGCACTGATGAAACTAGATTGCCTATGATGACATTAACTAAATTGCTCTTGGATAAAGCTATCATGAGGAGTGAATAGCCTCCTGCCCAGTTCAGATCCTGTAATGTTTAAAGTGATGGAATGACATTCCCAGACTTGCCATGTCTACCTGCCTAACATGGGAACACAATCTGAATAGGACTGAGGGGATTTCATCACGGCACGACCCCTCCTGGGTGTAAAGTGCAAGGGGATGGGGGGAAGGTGATGGTGGGACATTTGCGCTGCAAACCAATTCGCCTCCGCCTTGGGTGCCCTAGTTTATTCCCGCAGTCCAGAGATGTCCAGTTTAGTGGGGTAAATACATGGGGTTATGGGATCGGGCCTGGATGGGATTGTTCTCAGTGAAGATTTGATGCATTGTAGGAATTCTATGATTTCTTTTCTCTGTTCCCCCCCACCACCCCCTCTGCCATTGTCTCTCTCTGTCTGTCTCCAGCCCCCCCGTCTCCTCCCACCACCTCCCAGTGTCTCTTTCTGACAGTCTCCCTCCACTCCATCTCGCTTCTGTCCATCTTCCTCCCCCTGGGTCTCTGTCTGTCCATCTCTCCTCCCCCCCCCCCCGCTACCTTCTCTTTTTCTATCTGTCCTCACCCCCCGTCTCTCTTTCTGTCCATCTGTCCCCCCCTCTCCGCTTTCTCTCTCTCTCTCTCTCTCTCTCTCCTCGTTCTCCTTTTGGTGTTAACCGATATGAGTTTATGGGAACTGAAGTTTGCAGGAAAAAGGTATTGGTATTGGCAATTGGGAAGATAGTGAGGGATGTGATTGGTATCCTTTGTGTTTAGGATTCTCATCGTTTGGTAAACACTTTCGGCATGCTATGCCGACATTCTCGCCCTGTTCAACTTGGACAAGAAATCCAATCAGTAACATCAGGTGAAATCTGTGCAACTTTTAGGAGCCTTGTTAAGACTGAAACAACTGCCTGACTCTGGGATTTCTCCCACCGTTTAGGATGATGAGCATAATTTTAAGCATTGACAAATTTACAGCTTCCCCAGGAATTCTGGTTGTTCTGTGGCTGAGAGGCCGTGTGTGTTTTTGATAGCTGCTGTCTGTCTCACTCTCTCTCTCGCTCTCTCTCTCTCAAACCACTGAGCTGCTCTGACCCTGTTCAGAGAGTAGAGGACCTGCCTTGATAGCAACTGCTACAAATTGCATGCTGAGGCCTGGCCCAGGATTGTTGCACAGGGTGAGAGCTGCTGTAAATGAATTGTTTCCAGCAGCCCTTCCCTCCATCAGGATGTTTAAAGAGGCCTTGGTCCTCACCATTTTATAGTTATCTTTCTCTGATTGTTCAGTCATATTTGCTCAGGATATATAACTTGGAATATCAGTAAAACAAGGGAGCCATTCGATCATATATGACAGTTCTTGATGCTAACTATGTTGGAAGTTTATACAGAATGGATCTAATTTAGGAGCAGGGCTGATCTCTCTTTCCACACACCAGTATGAAGTGATTTGATGTGATGTAGTTTTTGTACAAAAATTGAATTAAATAAAAATTATTACAGATTGTTTAATGAAAGCATCATGTATATATTGTATTACCAATAAAGAACTGGCAAACCATTGCTCTGCATCTTCCACTAACTGCTCTCATATTTCTCCCTGAGGTTGGGTCTCCTGGGCAGGGGTGAAGTGGTGGGGGGAGGTGTTGGTGCTCCGAATGGAAAGGTGATGGTGGGGAAGCTACTATAGAGTTGTCAGTGTGAGGTCATTGGTGGGGGAGGGAGCTGGCAGGGAGGTGGGGAAAGGGGCGGGAGGGGGGAGAATGGGTTGGGGTGGGGGGGGAATCTGGAAGGAGACAGCAGGGTGGGTTGGACTGGAGGGGTCAGAATAGAGGGGTGGGGCAGAGGAACACTCAGGAACAGAACTGTGAGAGAGCAGAATGTTCCAGACTCCAGACACTCGAGCGTCAAAATTCAAAAGCATGATGTCATGCTTTTTTGAAAATTGGCATCAGCACAAGGGAGGGTTTTACTTGGTAGATAGTGGGTTAGTTTTTTTTCTCCACTTTAAAGCCACATTAAGGAAAAGGAAGAGTTGTGCATTTATTTTAAATTAATTATCTACTTGGCATGAACGTGACACAGAAAAATGGCTCTTAAGTGAATGCACTCTGGGGCCTACCTGTCTGCACCCCCACCAAACCCCTCCTCCTCCTGATTGGTGGTCGTCCATTCTCTCTCTGACTGCACTTCCTTAAGCTGTGAGGTGACTGCATTCAAAAACATGCTATCCATGAACCTTTCAATACTGCAGATGCACTGCTGTGTCCCCAGACTGCCACTCAAGCTCTGAAACCCAGCTCTCAAACCGGTAGCATTATCTGCAAATGTGGACATCCAGACTGCTTTTAAACCAAAAGACTCGTGAGGTCAGTCCCATGTTTCACACAGCTTACAGTGTGTGAGAATTCTTAGATGGTCCTTACAATGTGAAAGGGGTAATGTTGCAATATAGCTAAAGGAGTCAATTTCTGCAGTGAGGAGGTATGATATCTTAGCAACTCCTTGATTGACGCCATGTCGGTGGAACTTAAAAACAGAAAGGGGCTAATCATAGAATCCCTATAGTACAGGAGGAGGCCATTCAGCCCATCACATCTGTAACAACCACAATCCCACCCAGGCCCTATTCTCATAATCCCACATATTTAGCCCTGATGCTAGGGTCAATTTAGTATGGCCAACCAACCTAATCAGCACATCTTCAGACTGTGGGAGGAAACCAGAGCACATGGAGAAAACCCACTACTCTCTTATATATATAAAAAAAATCTATCTCATGCATCTCCTTTAAACATTGTCCCTCGCATGTTAAACCTGTGCTGCCTATAATTGACTGTTCCACCCTGGGAAAAAGCTTCTGACTATCCATGCTGTCCACGTCTCTCATAATCTTGTAGACTTCTATCAAGTTATCCCTCACCCTCCATCGTTCCAGGGAGAACAAACCAAGTTTCTTCAACCTTTTCTCATAGCTAATTCCCTCCATACTAGGCAATATCCTGGTAAATCTTTTCCGTACCCTCTCCAAAGCCTCCATGTCCTCTGGTAGTATAGCGATTAGAATTGAACACTATATTCTAAGTGTGGCCTAACTAGAGTTCTATAAAGCTGCAACATGACTCGCCCATTTTTAAACTCAATGCCCCGGCTGATGAAGACAAGCTTGCTGTATGTCTTCTTGATTACCTTCTCCACTTGTGTTGCCACCTTCAGTAACCTGTGTACCTGCACACCCTTTGCTTATCAATACTCTTAAGGGTTCTGCCATTTACTGTATATTTCCTATCTGTATTAGACCTTCCAAAATGCATCACCTCACATTTGTCTGGATTAAACTCCATCTGCCATCTCTCTGCTCAAGTCTCCGACTGATCTATATCCTGCTGTATCATCTGATGGTCCTCATCACTATCCACAAATCTACCAACCTTTGTGTCTTCTGCAAACTTACTAATCAAACCAATTACATTTTCCTCCAAATCATTTATATATGACAAACAGCAAAGGTCCCAGTACTGATCCCTGAGGAAGGCCACATGTCACAGTCCCTCTTGTTAGAGATAAGATCAGAAATTCCAAGGTATGTTATTGAAGTTTACCTAAACTCCCAACTATTTTTGATTTTGATATTAGTGTGAGCATAAAGTGTGATTCTAGTGATCTATTAGTAAGCTTTTATTAAAACAAACTTTATTTAAGAACACAGTTTAATTATAACAAAACGAATGAGCATAATCTTTACCAATTGAAATACTTAAACATGACAAGGTATAATTCTTAATTGCTAACTATTTCTATTTGTTCTAATTTAAACAATATTCATCATAGACTGATTAACTCTTCAGAATCAGTTAGCAAAACTTGCAGGCTTATGTGAGTTGCTAGTCCGCCAGCCTTTTAACACCTCTGGACAAAGATATAGAGAGACAGCTGTCTTCTGATTCTCAGATAGCAGCCTCCAGAGAAAGACCTGTCTTCAAACATATAACTCCAGAGAAAGAAAGAGAGGGAAAGATTTGCTGCTCCTTTCAAATTCAAACAGCAAACTGCCTGCTTGTCTTTCTGTAAGCCAAGTTCCATCCATTCATATGACTCTCCTGTCAATCAATATAATTAAACCATACTAAAACTCTAGGGAACAACACTGATAATAGCAAAATGCATTCATTCTGATTAAAACAAGCACTCCAAAGTTGGGAGTAATAATTCTTCTGCATGCTCAGCATGTGAGCTGCCAGTTGTAGACAAATCATCATTGTTTAAACAGAGTTAAATCTTAACATCATCTTCACAAAAAAACCAAAATACATTTCTTAAAGGTACAGTATTGTGACACTCCCACAGTCTAAGGATGTACAGGTTAGGTGGATTGGCCATGATCAATGTGTGGAGCTAGGTAAAGTGCTCTTTCAGAGAGTCAGTTTTAACTTAATGGGGAATCCTTCTGCATTGTAAGGATTCTATACACTCTAACAACATAGGATTTAACCAAAGAGGACTGGAAGCAACTATCTATAGGAAAATCCATATTCGAACAGTGAGAGTCAGTCAAAAAGGAAATAGAGTACAAAACATCATGTTCCATGAAAGTAAATGTTTGAATTTACATGTTCAGAGAATGCTGGATGACAAGGAATATACAGGATAAGGGAGAAAAGAAAAGCTTATGACAAATACAGGGAAGCTCAAACAGTTCATACCCTGGAGGAATATAGGAAGTGCAGGGAGGTACTTAAAAACTAGATCAGCAGAGTTTATTTGTTACTCTTACAATTAAGCTTATAACAACACTGGGCGTGTATGGGGTGTCAGGGAAGGGTAATACTTTTGATGGGGGAAACATATTGCGTCGTCTCAGGGCGGTTTGTCCATCCTTTGTCCCAGTGCTTCTCCGTAGCTGTTTGCATGCGACAGCAGCCACACCCCGGCCAACGGTCTCAACAAGCCGGCTAAACCAGGTGAGGGTAGCTGAAGGGTCTCAACCCTCGGTGAGATAGGGAATGTCTATCCCAGCATGTGAAGACAGACTCTGGCAGATTGAGTGCACAAGACCAATGGAAAATCCAACAGTCAAGAAGGCGGTCTCTGCAAGAGTTGTGGAACACGAAGAGCAGGACAAGACACAGATGATGTCCTGGCCATCCACTGTGCCTAGTTTCATCTCCAGCCGTCTTGACTCTTGTATTGCCACTGGATCTAGATGGGAATTAGGAAGAGAAAGTGAGGCTGATGTTGCGCAACTCTCCCTCACTTTAATCCAAATCAAGCGCTAGTTTCAATACCATCATCATCATCAGTGTCCTGTTCAACCCTTGAAGTCCTGTGGCGATGGGCGAGTGGCGAAGCAGCAGGTATGGATACACTGGGAGCTGTAGTCACGGATCTGCACAGAGGCAGCTCAGGTCTAATGGTCATTTTTTTGCTGACTGAAGGAGCAGTGGAACTTGGCGACTAAGCAGTCCTCTTCAGGAACACTGCTCACCTCCTTAGAATGAGGAAGGAGCTAGAAAAGGTGGCCCTAAACATTGCCTTGCTTCATTACACCCTGGCCAGTTTACCACAGCTGGCAGGGATCCCATCTTGTGGTGGAACATACAAAATAAAACTCAAGGTGACACTGCTCACCATTGCCACTTGGAACGTGCGTATGCTTTTGGCAGCCCTACAGCAGACAGACCAGAGAGAAGAACAGCTTTAATTGCCAGAGAGTTTGCAAGATACAACATTGACATTGCAGCCCTGAGTGAAACTCGTCTTGCCAACATAGATCAGTTGACTGAAATTGGAGTGGAGACACTTTTTTCTGGAGCAGTCACAGCAATAATGAGTATCGTGATGCTGGAGTTGGATTCACCATCAGGAGTTGCCTTGTTCAGAAACTTGATAGTCTACCCAAGGGTGTGAACAACCGGCTTATGACATTACAGCTTCCGCTACAGATCAGAAGTCAAGTCACCCTGATCAGTGCCTATGCCCCCACAATGAATACCTGGCGGAGACGAAAAACAAGTTTTATGAAGAGCTTGACACCTGCTATCAGCAGTGTGCAGCACCGACAAGCTGATCTTGCTTGGTTTCAATGCAAGAGTAGGGTGTGACTCTGCAACCTGGCAAGGAGTCATTGGGAGGCATGGAGTGGGCAAGTGTAACAGTAATGGCCTACTCTTACTGAAGACCTGTGCAGCGCACAACCTCCTCATCACCAACACAACCTTCCGTCTGCCTACTTGTAACAAGACTCCTGGATGCACGCCGCTCTAAGCATTGGCATCTTATCGACTATGTCATTGTCAGGAGAAAAGACAGGCAGGATGTCAGAGTAACCAAGACCATGTGTGGTGCTGACTGCTGGACAGATCACAGGCTCATTGTCTCCAAAATGAGGTTCAGCATCAGACCCAAGAGGCGACCACAAGGAAGTAAAGTTATGAAAAGAATCAATGCGGCCAAGCTAAAGAACCCCAGCATAGCTTCAACACTGGGTGAAGACTTAAAAATCAAGCTTGCCGACCTACACCTCGCAGGGCAGCGCTGAGGACGACTGGGAACGCTTCAGGGATGCTATCCATACATCTGAGCTGAAGACACTCGGGACTTCCATTCGCAAGCAGCATGATTGGTTCAATAAGAATGATGAGATGATACAAGCTCTACTTGTTGAAAAGCACCATCTTCATCAGGCCTGTCAGAACTACCCATCATCAGCTGCCAAGAAAAATGCTTTTACCAGTGCTCACAGGACTGTCCAGAATAAACTGTGTAAAATGCAGAACGCCTGGCTGAGCGCCAAGGCAGATGAAATACAGGGATATGCTGACAGAAATGACTTGAAAGAGTTCTATGAAACCCTCAACACTCTCTATGGACCTCAATCTCTTGGGAGCTCTCCCCTCCTGAGTACAGATGGTACAACTCTCAATAAAAGAAGGCTCAGACCCTGCAGAAATGGGCTGAACACTTTGAAGCTGTCCTCAACTGACCATTATCTATTAACAATGAGGCAATAGATAGGATTCCCCCGATTGATATCAACAGCGCCATGAATGACCCACTAGTAGTAGTCAAAGTCACGAAAACTTCAGCCAGATATCCAGTGGCAAAGCCCCAGGGGCAGATGCCATACCCACAGAGATCTATAAAACTGCTGGACCTGTACTTATCAAGAAGCTCGTCAAGTTGTTCCAGTCCTTTTGGAAGAAAGGATCCATTTCTCAGGAACTTAAAGGTGCTTCCATCGCACACCTCCGGAAGAGGAAGGGCAATCGGCAAGTATGTGACAACCACCGAGTAATCTCGTGGCTCTCCATCACAGGAAAAACCCTGCTAGAGTCCTGCTAAATCATCTGGTCACTCATCCGGAGCTGGGGTCTGCTTCCAGAGTCACAGTGTGGCTTCTGCAAAGGTCGTGGGATTATTGACATGATTTTTGCTGCACGCCAACTTCAGGAGAAGTGTCAGGAGCAGAATCGCGAGCTCTACACAACCTTTGTTGACCTCACGAAAGCCTTCAATACTGTTACACGACAAGGCCTGTGGAAGATCATGTCAAAGTTCAGCTGCCCCCCCCAGATTCATTCAGTTCCATGATGGCATGATGGCCAGAGTACTGAATGGCAGAGAATCCTCTGCAGCATTCCCAGTCACCAATGGCATCAAACAGGGCTGTGAGCTCACACCCACACTGTTCAGCATGATGTTCACTGCCATGCTGAATGGTGCCTTCCAGGACAGTGTTGCTGGAATCAGCTTCAAGTACAGAGTGGATGGGACGTTTTTCAAACTGAGGAGACTACAAGCTATTACCAAAGTGAAAGCGACTGTTCTGAGAGATTTCCTCTTTGCCGATGACTGCACTCTGTATACTGGCTCAGAGCCAGAGATACAAGTCAGTATGGACAAATTTCCCACAGCTTGTGACAACTTTGGACTCAAAATTAAAAAGATCAAAGTTATGCACCAGCCTACTCCTCATGCACCGTACAAGAATCCATAATCACAATCAAAGTGCAGAAACTACAGGCAGTGGACAGTTCACTTATCTTGGCAGCACCTTCTCCCAAGCAGTTACTATTGATGCAGAAGTTAATTGCAGAATATCAAAGGCAAGTTCTGCTTTCGGTAGACTGCACTCCACTGAATGGGAACATCGAGGAATCAGTCCAGCAACAAAACTGTGAAGGTCCACAGCATCGTGGTACTCACTATCCTCCTGCATGCCTATGAAACATGGACTGTGTATTGAAGGCATGCAAGACAGCTCAATCATTTCCACATGACTTGTCTTCGCAGAACATTATGCATCAGATGGCAAAACAAAGTACCAGACACTAAAGTTCTCTCTAGAGAAAGTCTACCATCAGTCCACACACTGCTGATGAGAGCGCAGACCCGGTGATCAGGTCATGTCATCCGTATGCCAGATGAGCGCATACCCAAGCAGCTCCTTTTTGGGAAACTCTCTGCTGGAAGACGTTCGCATGGACGGCAGAAGAAACGTTTCAAAAACACACACAAAGCCTCCCTGAAGTCGCTTGACATAGATATGACCACCTGGGAAACGCTGGCCTACAAAACCGTCCTACCTGATGCTGCCTCATCCCCAAAGGCTGTCAAGCTCACAAAGCAAGGTGTATTGCTGAAGCACAACTTAACTGTGAGCTGTGTAAGTCCAGAGCCACCAGCGCAACAACTACAGTGTCTACACAAATCTGTCCAATATGTGCCAGGACATTCCGTGCCCAAATTGGCCTGATCAGTTACCTTCGGACACACCGCAACCAGCCTCAAAATGACTAATGGTGTCAAGGTCCTCATCGATGATGATGGACGAACGACAAAAACAATAACATTGCAGTGAAATTACTGTGAAAATCCTCTAGATGCCACACTCTGACATCTGTTCGGATACAGAGGGAGAATTTAACATTGCCAGTGCATCTAACTAGCAAATCTTTTGGACTGTGGGAGGAAACCAGAGCACTCGGAGGAAACCCATGCAAACACAGGGCAAACGAACAGACTCCACACAGATAGTGACCCAGCTGAAAATTGAACCTGGGACCCTGTAGGGCAACAATACTAATCTCTTCAAAATAAGGGAAATTCCAAGATGTTTTATAAGTATATTAAGGGAAAAAGTAGGGTTTATTAGTTACTAAAATAGCAGTCTGTGTGTGTGTGGAGCTGGAAAATGTAAGTGAACTTTTAAATGAGTATTTTGCATGTGTAATCCCTCAGGGGAAGGACAATGTTGGTACAGAAATCCGGGAGAGGGATTGTGATATAACTGAACAATTTAGCTTTGGGAGGGAGGCTTTAGCAGGCTTAACGTGGATAAATCTCCAGGCTGCTATGAGGATACGAGAGGAGATTAGAGGGGCTTTGACGCTAATTTACAAATCCTCTTTGATCACAAAAGAGCCAGAGGACTGGCAGACAGCTAATATAGCACTGTTATTCAAGAAGTAAAGATAAACAAGGTCATTATAGACAGTGAATCTGACATCAATTTCGAAGGGCAGAATTGGAGAGGCAAAATAATTAAGGATAGTCAACTTTTTCAGGGGAGATCATAGTGAACAAATTTTAATTTTCAAGGAGGTGATTCAGCGTATAGATGAGAACAGTACATGAATCCATCTGTATGACTTCAGTAGGCTTTTGACAAGGTCCTGCATGGAAGACTGATCAAAAAAGGTAACAGCCCAAGAGATCCAAAATTGGCTTAGTGGCAGGTGGCAGAGGGTGATGGTCAAATGTTGTTTCTGTAACTAGAAGACTATGTCTAGTGGTGCTCCGCATGGATTAGTACTGGGTCCCTTGCTATTTGTGGTGTGCATTAATGATCTAGACAGGATTACAGAGTGTATGGTCAGGAAGTTCACAGATATTACAAAAATTGTGGTTGTGGTAAATAGAGAGGAGGAATGCCTTAGATTACAAGACAATATAGACAGGCTGGTTAGATGGGCAAGACAGTGGCAAATGGAAGTTAACCCTGAAAAGTGTGAGGTGATGAATTTTGGGAGGACTAATAAAACAAGGGAATATACAATGAATGGTAGGATGCTAGAAAGTATAGAGGACCAGAGGGACCTGCGGGTGCATGTCCAAAGATCCTTGAAGGCAGCAGCTCAGGTAGATAAGTTGGTTAAAAAGGCAGATGGGATACTTGTATTTATTAACTGAAGCATAAACCAGAACAGGGAGTTATGATGAAGTTATAGAAAATGCTGCTTAGGCCATAGCTGGAGTACTGTGTGCACTGCTGGTTGCTGCACTATAGGGAGGATGTGATGGCATTAAAAAGGCAGAGGAAATTCACCAGGATAATGGCTGGGATGGAGCATCACAGCGATGAAGAGAAGCTGGATAGGTTAGAGTGTATTTCCATAGAGCAGAGAAGGCTGAAGTGGGGCAAGGGAAAGGGGGGGTGGGGGGGCATGTGGCGGGGAGGGGGAGGGGGGTGCTGATTAAGATGTACAAAATGATGATGGACATAGATAGGGTAAATAGAAAGGAACTTTTCCCCTTAGTAGAGGAATCAATAACCAGAAGCAGAAATTTAAGACATGGAGCAAGAGATTGCGAGGGGATTTGAGGAAAAATCTTATCACTCAGAGGGCGGTAAGAATCTGAAACTCACTATACCATATTTACCATAATGCCATAGGATCCTACAGTGCAGGAGGAGGCCATTCGCCCATTGAGTCTGCACTGACCACAATCCCACCAGACCCTATCCCCATAACTTCATGCATTTACCTTAGCTAGTCACCCTGACAGTAAAGGGCAATTTAGCATGGCCAATCTTTGAAGTGTGGGAGGAAACTGGAACACCCAAAGGAAACTCATGCAGGCACAAGGAGAATATGCAAACTCACATAAACAGTGATCCAAGCTGAATTGAACCTGGGTCCCTGGTGCTGAGTTTGCGGTGCTGATCATTGTCCCACCATGCTGCCCATGTTGAATATTTTGTTATTACTCCATATGACACAAACAGCTGAAATTTTATTTTAATATTAGTGTGATTTTTCATAACATCAGCCATACCTTGATAAGAGACCCTGCATTGTAACTTCTTAGCAGGCAGATTAGGGCAGATTTTCCAATTCCTGCCCAAACCTCAGGCAAACAGCAGAATGTAGGGAAGCTGGTCTTTCAGCTGGACAAGTTAAAATTTCTGGACAACACCTTGGGTTTATTAAAACAATTCTGCATTCTCCTTAGTGCCAGCCCACCTTTCAAATTGTTCACTTAATTCAGGGAAAATGGGCATCGATGGAAAGTTAGCATTTTTAGTTCATCGCAATACCTTGGTGAGCTGCCTTCTTGAACTGCTTTAGTGCCTGAGGTGTAAGTCCACTCACAGTGCTGTTAGGGAGGCAGTTCCAATGGCGCTGAAGGAACAGTGATATATTTCCAAGTCAGGATGGTGAGTGGTTTGGAGGGTAACCTCTGTATGATGGTGTTCCCATGTAATCCTTATCCTGAGAGTACTACAATCAGAGCTGGACTGCTCTGTCTGTGTCAGCTAAGTGCCATGGGGTAACATCATCCGTGAGAATGCAATTTCAGTGTGACACATTATGGATTGGCTGTGATTTGATTCAGTAGTTACTCCATCTCATACTTGTATTGACTTACTGTTAATTAATGTGTTTTTCAAAGTACATCATTCAAAAATTAAGGAGCTACATTAAATTAAAAGCCAGAACTTCTGTTTCCCTGTAACTTTTGTAGAGCTCTCAAAAAAGGTTTTAATCAATACATTTTTAACTTATATTTTTAGACTTAAGTATACTTTACTTCAAAAAAACTATAATTTCATTCTATGATGGGGACTGCAACATTTTTACTTTCTCGAGTGAAAGATTCGTTATAAATACAATTTCAAACAAAAGACAGTGGACAGCATTTTCTGGCCCTGACAGCAATGGGCATTGTTGTAGACAGAACAGGAACATTTTGGCTCTTCATATTTTCCTGTCTCACCTGTGAGGATGGGCACCAATGTCAGGGCCAGAAAAATCCAACACACTATGATCCATAGTACAGGGAGCTTTACTCTATATCTAACTCTGTGTTGTACCCTATCTTGAGAGAGTTTGTTGGGAACAGTGTAGAGGGAGCTTTACTCTATATCTAACCCCCCATGCTGTACCTGTCCTGGAATGTTTGATGGGGTAAGCTAGAGGGAACTTTACTCTGTAGCTAACCCCGTGCTGGAACAATCCTGGGAGTGTTTATGGGGGCAATGTAGAGGGAGCTTTACTCTGTATCTAACCACATGCTGTACCTGTCCTGGGAGAGTTTGAATGGAATCTTGGGTGATTTGAATGACGTTCATGTCAATGAGCTAAAATGATGCACAATGCTTTGATATCTAACTGGCTGGCGGGAATGATTAAGACTGAGTGGCGACTTGAGCCTGATCTTGGCCTGGAGCCTGGGCCCTGAATCCAGAACATAAGCCTCAATCTGAGCCTGGAACTGAGCTCTCCTCTGCAGTGCTTGGAGAGTACTTTATTCACCTGTAGTCAGGAGACAATTCATTGTTACTGGTAGCACAGCTTTAGGAAGATTGGACCTGTTTGCAGGCTGAGCTGTTAGGAATGCAACCATTGTGAGAAAGACGTGTTTTTCATCCCACAAAGTTGCTGATTGTGGGTTGGGGCATTTTCTCAGGTAGCTACTGACATTCAGGATACTGCCAACAGCCAAGCTATAGTTAGTAAGGAAAATCTTGGTGATTGTCCAGGAATTAGAAACCATTTCAGTCTCAGGCCTAGGGTGCTGTTCACTGGTTTTTAAATGCTGGAGAATTTCAGGACTTCTGTCTAACAAAAACTGCCACATCGGTCAGAGCTACTGGGTAATCTTGCAGAAGAGTTCCGCCATCAAACACTTGTGCTGTGTTCACATCTTTCCATTGATAGTTACTTCCTGGCAAGTAGATATCCCTGTGGACTCTGCCTGGCTCTGTCACTGGTGCCACCAGTACCTGAATGTGGGGAAACAGACGGGTTAGACAGAATGGACACTGATCCGAACAGAAATTGCCTCTTCCATCCATATTTAGTCTGGCCTACATGTGACTCCGGATCTTCAGCAATGTAGTTCACTCTCAATTATACTCAGAAATGATCTTGCAAGCCACTTAGTTCAAGGACAATTAGGAATGGTCAACAAATGTTAGCCTTACCAGCAATGCCTATATCCCATGAGTTAATTAAAAAAGGTTAAGCCCAGCATGCTAAAGATAGCTTCTCAGTAAATAAAGAGAGTTCGTTATAAGAGTAACAAGTTTCTGTCAGAGTGCTACATCAACGGAACTAATTTTACACTGAGGCATTATAATTCCCCTCAATATTCCAGAGCTGATCCTGCACTAATTCCTAACTATGGACTCCAGCTAGCAAATGGTCACGTATGAAAATCAGGTGAACAAAAGCACAAGTCATGTGTGAAATCATAGAACATAGAACATAGAACATTACAGCACAGAACAGGCCCTTCGGCCTTCGATGTTGTGCCGACCAAAATAAAAAGCAATGCCCCTCCAAACTAAACCATTCCCTTCTCTTCCATATACTTATCAATTAACCTCTTAAACGCCACCAAACTTGGCGCATCTACAACAGCTGCAGGCAGGGCATTCCACTCCCTAATCACTCTTTGAGTAAAGAACCTACCTCTGATATCCGTCCTATAACTCATACCCCTTAATTTAAAGCTGTGTCCCCTCGTGCTAGCTTTCTCCATCCTAGGAAAAAGGCTATCACTGTCCACCCTATCTAAACCTCTAATCATCTTATATGTTTCGATTAGGTCCCCTCTTAGCCGCCTCCTTTCTAACGAAAACAACCTCAAATCCTTCAGCCTCTCTTCATAGGACCTGCCCTCCATACCAGGCAACATCCTGGTAAACCTCCTCTGTACCCTCTCCAATGCCTCCACATCTTTCTTATAATGTGGGGACCAGAACTGCACACAATACTCCAAGTGCGGCCGCACTAGAGTTTTGTACAATCGCCACAGAGCAACTTACTCTCCATTATTTGTGGGTCCCAATGCTGAAAACAGTTTTCAATTCAATTTTAATCTATAGATATGACCTGACTGGATGGGCAGAATCAAAAAAACATGGGATCAGAGTTTATGCATTTACTGGCTGCCACACCAGTTCTATCATACCAGCACCTTGACTTCAAATCCTTCTCTGCCCCTATATTATCAGTTTTCTCAATATCTGCTGCTGGGATGAGCTGTAGTTTTCTCAAATGAAATATTGGGAAGCCTGAAGCCATTGGCGTCCAGTACAAATTCTAGTACTGACTTCAGCTATTATGTTTGACACTGCCAATCACATATCTTCTCATTGCTGAAAGCACCTTTGCAATATTGCCTCATTTTCATCATCTCCTGTTGAAAACTTCATTCATACTTTTCTCATCTCAAAACTTGAGGAATCCAGGTTGCCTCACATCTTCCACCTTCAATAATCTCGATCTCATCCACAACTCTGTTGCCTACATCCTAACTCACCACAAGATTCATTCTGTTATTACCTCCTCTGCTCGCTGACCCACACTGGCCCCTGGTCCATAACGCCTGGACTTTGAAATTTTCATCCTTGTCCTCAAGCCCTTACTCCTCCTTATTGTAGTAATCTTCTCCAGCCTCACAACCCTCCAAGATGTCAGCACCCCTCCGATTCTGGCCTCTTAAGCATGTTCTTCTT
This sequence comes from Sphyrna mokarran, assembly GCA_024679065.1. Taxonomy (NCBI): domain Eukaryota; kingdom Metazoa; phylum Chordata; class Chondrichthyes; order Carcharhiniformes; family Carcharhinidae; genus Sphyrna; species Sphyrna mokarran. Next base: position 63,414,967 of record JAGIQG010000008.1, on the reverse strand, counting down.
TTTGTTGCCCCACTGGTAGCTGCACCTTCACTTGCAAAACTCCAAATTTCCCTGTCTTAATCTCTCTGCTCTCCTTGAAAACATTCCTTAAAACCGACCTCTTTGACCATGCTCTCAGTAAACCTCCCAATGTTTCCATTCCATTATCAAGCTTGGTTTCAGCTGCCTCCTGTAAAGAGCCTTCAGAGTCACTCATTCATTATATGTGTGTTCTTGAAGTCAACTGTTAATAAAATGCAACTGGCTGTCTTAAGGACTGCAGACTCGCTATCGCCAAAGGTGAATTCATACCCAGAGTCCCAAATGATTTTATATCTCAATATTTCTATTGTGAAAACTGAATTTCACAATAAATTGTGAAATTCATTGTGAATTTCAATGATTCACAATGAAAGACCAATGAACAACACAGTTCTCAGGAGCCAGTCAGCCTGTGTTGGTGCTATTAACCTTACCAACAACATACCTCATCGCCAATTAGAAATGCATCATCAATGGTCAACGTCCTTGGGTCATCAGGGCTGACCCACCACACAGGCCGAAACACAGGGTGTCCAAGCGATGCCAGCACTGCATTTTGTCTAACAATAAGTGGCACGACAAAGGTCTGGTGTCTGTGTATGTATGACCGGGTCATATTCACAATCTGAAACAGAGAGTGCCATACCAATGAACTGGGATTAAGAATTGAGGAATTCAGGAAGGTTTATATTCAGAATAACAGCAACTCAGGATTAAATACAGATTAGAGCACAACAAATAACCGGGACTGAGTTACTGCTTGGAATCTAATCGGAAGTTATAAGACAGTTTAGCTATAGAATAACAGATACCCAGGAGTGAGTCACAAACTGGAATCTAATCTAGAGGTTCTGGACAGCTTATATACAGAATAACAGGTATCCAGGAGTGAATTACAGACTGGAATCTGCTCTAGGGGTTTGGACAGTTTATATACAGAATTATAGATTGGAATCTAGTCCAGGGGTTCTGGATGATTTATGTATGAAAAAACAGATATCCGGGGATGAGTTACAGATTGGAATTTAATCAAGGGTCACAGTGGTTTATGTATTGAATACTAGAAACCCATGAGTGAGTTACAGACTGGAATCAAATCGAAAGTTTTGGTATGGTTTCTGTATGGATTAGAGTTATAGAGGACAGAAACAGGCCCCTTCGGCCTAACTTGTCCATGTCACACAGTTCTTATCACTAAACTAGTCCCAATTGCCTGTGTTTGGCCCATATACCTCTATACCCATCTTACCCATGTAACTGTCTAAAAGACAAAATTGTACGCACTTCAACAACTGCCTCTGACAGCTCATTCCAGGCATTCCCCAACCTCTGAGTGAAAAAATTGGTCCTCTGGATATTTTTGTATCTCTCCCTTGTCACCTTAAATCTATGCCATCTGGTTTTAGATTCCCTTACCTTGGGGAAAAGCCGTTGATTATCTATCTTTATCTACGCCCCTCATTATTTTATAGACTTCTATAAGATCACCTCGAAGCCTCCTATGCTCCAGGGAAAAAAAATCCCAGTGTTTCCAACTCAAACAATCAAGTATCAGTCGCATCCTAATAAATCTTTTCTGCACTCTTTTTAGTTTAAAAATATCTTTCTATAATAGGATGATCAGAACTGTACACAGTATTCCAAGTGTGACCTTACTAATGTATTATGCAACTTCAACAAGATATCCCAACTCCTGTATTCAATGTTCTGACCAATGAAACCAAGCATGCCGAATGCCTTCTTCACTGCCCTGTCCATCCGTGACTCCACTTTCAAGGATCTATGAACCTATACCCAAAGACGTATTTGTTCTATAACTCTCCCCAACACCCTACCATGAACTGAGTAGGTCTTGCTATATTTTGATTCAATCTACCAAAATAAAGCACTTCTATTTTGAACTCCATCTGCCATTCATAATAACAGATTTCCAGTAGTGAATTACAGATTGGAATCTAAATAGGATGTTCACCGGGTTTATATAGAGAATAAGATACCTGGAAGTGAGTTACAAACTGGAATCTAATTGAAGGGTTGGAGTGGTTTATATGTAGAATAACAGATACCCAGGAATGAGTTACAACCTGGAACCCAATCAAGGGGTTTGGAGTGGTTTATATATAGAATAACAGATATCTGTTTGAGCTACAGACTGAAATTCAGTGGGAACCCTTCAAACATCCACCCAAAGGTGCACATTTAGTTCCCCCCTCCCCCACCTCACCTACCCAGCTCTCCCCAAAGGCCCAGGGTGGAGTACTGAATGTTATCACAGGTAGGAAGGTCACAATCTGCAACCAGCGAACAAACAGCTCTTCATCTGCTAGGAACCCATTCGTCAGTGAGCCTCCTGAAAGGTCAAAGGACACAAAGTAAAGGTCAGTCACATGGTTTGCTTAAAGAACAAGACCAGCTTACACATTTAACTAAATTTGCTTGAAGAGAATGTGAGACATTCTCATATTCTGGACATTTATGTTATGGAGTTAAGGGACAAGGTGTTGCTCCTGAGGGGTATAGCTGCTCGGAGTTAGATTGGATACATGACCAGACCTCTGTTGTATTCAAATCCTGAACCTCTTAAAATTTAAAGAGATGTAAAAACAGATCGCCAAAAGTGGTCACTGAGACAGAGGGTGAGAGCACAGATCTCCCAGGAGGGGGCTCAAAGACAGAGGATGGAATCATAGGTCTCTCAAGTGGACACAGAGACAGAGGGTGAGACTACAGATCTCCCAGAAGTTGGCATTCTGACAGAGAGGAGTCTCTCTCTGCACTGTAGGATTCTGTGATTCTATGAATCGGTTCACTGCATGTGTTAATATATTAGAGGAATATGTTCACTGTGTTTGTGTGTGTGTATGTGTGTGTGTGTGTGTTAATATATCAGAGGAATATGTTCATTCTGTGTGTGTCTGTGTCTGTGTGTGTGTGTGTGTGTGTTAATATATCAGAGGAATCTATTCATTGTGTGTGTGTGTGTATGTGTGTGTGTTAATATATCGGAGGAATATATTCATTTGTGTGTGTGTTTGTGTGTGTGTGCTCTGTGTGTGTGTATGTTAATATATCAGAGGAATCTATTCATTGTGTGCGTGTGTGTGTGTGTGTGTGTTAATATATCAGAGGAATATGTTCACTGTGTGTGTGTGTGTGTGTGTGTTAATATATCAGAGGAATATGTTCACTGTGTGTGTGTGTGTGTGTGTGTGTTAATATATCAGAGGAATATGTTCACTGTGTGTGTGTGCGTGTGTGTGTGTATGTGTGTGTGTTAATATATCAGAGGAATATGTTCACTCTGTGTGTGTGTGTGTTAATATATCGGAGGAATATATTCATTGTGTGTGTGTGTGTGTGCTCTGTGTTAATATATCAGAGGAATATGTTTGCTCTGTGTGTGTGTGTGCGTGTTAATATATTGGAGGAATATGTGCATGTTAATATATTGGACTTTATCTGTGTGTATGTATATTATATATATGTGTTTGTGTGTGTCATTGCTTGGGAGAGGGTGCTGCCAAGATAAGTGAACTGTTCACTGCCTGTAGTTTCTGCCCTTTGATTATAATTATGGGTTCTGTGTATGGTACATGAAAAACAGGATCATGCATAACAGCTTCATCCTGAGGGGCTCGGGTATCTACAATACAATGAAACTTATGCTGCCAACAAGCAGTGCATCAGGCTCCTGAAGATGCGGTTCCGCTGCCTGGAACTCTCTGGCAGTGGTATTCTGGAGCCACAGTGGACCATGGCACCAGGGCAGCATCACTTTATGCTTCAAGTAGCTTGGGCAAGTTATAAGCCCATAAAGTCTATTCCAGTGAGAATAATGTAGAGTCTCAATAAATTGGAAGGTGGGTGGTGGAGAAAAGTGTATCTCGGAGAGAGGAGTGGTGATCGGGAGAGGGTACTGATCAGAGAGAGGGTAGTGATTAGGGAGGAGGTGAAAATCAGAGAGGGGATGGCAATCGGGGGAGGCAGTGATGATTGCAAAGTGATGATCAGGATAACCTTTCCAAGGCTGGGGATCAGGGAGAGGAGTGGAGCCTGATGTCACTGGGGTGACAGTGCTAATTTCTGGAGGTGGAGATGGAGATGACTTGAGGATAGGGAGGCACTGTGTCCTGGAGGGGTGGGGGAAGGGCAAGGCCATGTCTTTAGAGGGGCTGGGGATGGGATGGGAGTTGGAGTGGAGGATCCTTGTATGTGGGGGAGGTGGGGGTCGACACACCCATGAAGTAGGGACAGGAGATCTTCCAGTATATTGGAAGATTGCTGCATTTGCGCAATGGCACCTCAAGCAATCAGCAATCAGATTCACTGGCATCATTAGGCTCTAATCACCTCTCCTCAACTTGCAGAAATTGCATGATGCCTTCTGATTTGCACAAGGTTATCAGCCATAGGCTAATCTCACTGAAAAAAAATTATACAATTTTTTTCATTCCACCCACCCACTATATATGTATATCTGTGAATGTAAATGTATCAAAGAAATGTGTTCATTCTGAGTGTATTAATATATTGGAGGAATTTGATCACCATGCGTATGGGTGTCTGTGTGTGTGGATCCTGTCTCCACTGCACTATCAGCACTGACCCTGTCTCCACCGCATTCTCAGCACTGACCCTGTCTCCACCACACTCTCAGCACTGACCCTGTCTCCACCACACTCTCAGCACTGACCCTGTCTCCATCACACTCTCAGCACTGACCCTGTCTCCAGTGCACTCTCAGCACTGACCCTGTCTCCATCACACTCTCAGCACTGACCCTGTCTCCGTCACACTCTCAGCACTGACCCTGTCTCCACTGCACTCTCAGCACTGACCCTGTCTCCACTGCACTCTCAGCACTGACCCTGTCTCCACTTCACTCTCAGCACTGACCCTGTCTCCACCGCACTCTCAGCACTGACCCTGTCTCCGTCGCACTCTCAGCACTGACCCTGTCTCCAGCGCACTCTCAGCACTGACCCTGTCTCCAGCGCACTCTCAGCACTGACCCTGTCTCCACTGCACTCTCAGCACTGACCCTGTCTCCACCACACTCTCAGCACTGACCCTGTCTCCACCACACTCTCAGCACTGACCCTGTCTCCGTCGCACTCTCAGCACTGACCCTGTCTCCGTCACACTCTCAGCACTGACCCTGTCTCCGTCACACTCTCAGCACTGACCCTGTCTCCGTCACACTCTCAGCACTGACCCTGTCTCCATCACACTCTCAGCACTGACCCTGTCTCCGTCGCACTCTCAGCACTGACCCTGTCTCCATCACACTCTCAGCACTGACCCTGTCTCCATCACACTCTCAGCACTGACCCTGTCTCCATCACACTCTCAGCACTGACCCTGTCTCCATCGCACTCTCAGCACTGACCCTGTCTCCGTCGCACTCTCAGCACTGACCCTGTCTCCATCGCACTCTCAGCACTGACCCTGTCTCCATCGCACTCTCAGCACTGACCCTGTCTCCGTCGCACTCTCAGCACTGACCCTGTCTCCATCGCACTCTCAGCACTGACCCTGTCTCCATCGCACTCTCAGCACTGACCCTGTCTCCATCGCACTCTCAGCACTGACCCTGTCTCCACCGCACTCTCAGCACTGACCCTGTCTCCACCGCACTCTCAGCACTGACCCTGTCTCCACCGCACTCTCAGCACTGACCCTGTCTCCACCGCACTCTCAGCACTGACCCTGTCTCCACCGCACTCTCAGCACTGACCCTGTCTCCATCACACTCTCAGCACTGACCCTGTCTCCATCGCACTCTCAGCACTGACCCTGTCTCCACTGCACTCTCAGCACTGACCCTGTCTCCACTGCACTCTCAGCACTGACCCTGTCTCCATCACACTCTCAGCACTGACCCTGTCTCCACGCACTCTCAGCACTGACCCTGTCTCACCGCACTCTCAGCACTGACCCTGTCTCCACGCATTCTCAGCACTGACCCTGTCTCCACTGCACTCTCAGCACTGACCCTGTCTCCACCGCACTCTCAGCACTGACCCTGTCTCCACTGCACTCTCAGCACTGACCCTGTCTCCACGCAGATATATATATATCTGTGAATGTAAGTATCAAGAAATGTGTTCATTCTGAGTGATTAATATATTGGAGGAATTTGTCACCATTGTATGGTGTCTGTGTGTGTGGATCCTGTCTCCACTGCACTATCAGCACTGACCCTGTCTCCACCGCATTCTCAGCACTGACCCTGTCTCCACCACACTCTCAGCACTGACCCTGTCTCCACCACACTCTCAGCACTGACCCTGTCTCCACCGCACTCTCAGCACTGACCCTGTCTCCATCACACTCTCAGCACTGACCCTGTCTCCACCGCACTCTCAGCACTGACCCTGTCTCCACCGCACTCTCAGCACTGACCCTGTCTCCACTGCACTCTCAGCACTGACCCTGTCTCCATCACACTCTCAGCACTGACCCTGTCTCCACTGCACTCTCAGCACTGACCCTGTCTCCACTGCACTCTCAGCACTGACCCTGTCTCCATCACACTCTCAGCACTGACCCTGTCTCCACTGCACTCTCAGCACTGACCCTGTCTCCATCGCACTCTCAGCACTGACCCTGTCTCCATCGCACTCTCAGCACTGACCCTGTCTCCACTGCACTCTCAGCACTGACCCTGTCTCCACCACACTCTCAGCACTGACCCTGTCTCCATCGCACTCTCAGCACTGACCCTGTCTCCACCACACTCTCAGCACTGACCCTGTCTCCACCACACTCTCAGCACTGACCCTGTCTCCACCGCACTCTCAGCACTGACCCTGTCTCCATCGCACTCTCAGCACTGACCCTGTCTCCATCACACTCTCAGCACTGACCCTGTCTCCATCGCACTCTCAGCACTGACCCTGTCTCCATCGCACTCTCAGCACTGACCCTGTCTCCATCACACTCTCAGCACTGACCCTGTCTCCAGCGCACTCTCAGCACTGACCCTGTCTCCATCACACTCTCAGCACTGACCCTGTCTCCATCACACTCTCAGCACTGACCCTGTCTCCACCACACTCTCAGCACTGACCCTGTCTCCATCACACTCTCAGCACTGACCCTGTCTCCACCGCACTCTCAGCACTGACCCTGTCTCCACCGCACTCTCAGCACTGACCCTGTCTCCATCACACTCTCAGCACTGACCCTGTCTCCATCACACTCTCAGCACTGACCCTGTCTCCAGCACACTCTCAGCACTGACCCTGTCTCCGTCGCACTCTCAGCACTGACCCTGTCTCCGTCGCACTCTCAGCACTGACCCTGTCTCCATCACACTCTCAGCACTGACCCTGTCTCCACTGCACTCTCAGCACTGACCCTGTCTCCACCGCACTCTCAGCACTGACCCTGTCTCCATCGCACTCTCAGCACTGACCCTGTCTCCATCGCACTCTCAGCACTGACCCTGTCTCCACCGCACTCTCAGCACTGACCCTGTCTCCACCGCACTCTCAGCACTGACCCTGTCTCCACCGCACTCTCAGCACTGACCCTGTCTCCACCGCACTCTCAGCACTGACCCTGTCTCCACCGCACTCTCAGCACTGACCCTGTCTCCATCACACTCTCAGCACTGACCCTGTCTCCATCGCACTCTCAGCACTGACCCTGTCTCCACCGCACTCTCAGCACTGACCCTGTCTCCACCGCACTCTCAGCACTGACCCTGTCTCCATCACACTCTCAGCACTGACCCTGTCTCCACCGCACTCTCAGCACTGACCCTGTCTCCATCACACTCTCAGCACTGACCCTGTCTCCATCGCACTCTCAGCACTGACCCTGTCTCCATCACACTCTCAGCACTGACCCTGTCTCCATCACACTCTCAGCACTGACCCTGTCTCCATCGCACTCTCAGCACTGACCCTGTCTCCATCACACTCTCAGCACTGACCCTGTCTCCATCGCACTCTCAGCACTGACCCTGTCTCCATCGCACTCTCAGCACTGACCCTGTCTCCATCGCACTCTCAGCACTGACCCTGTCTCCATCGCACTCTCAGCACTGACCCTGTCTCCATCGCACTCTCAGCACTGACCCTGTCTCCATCGCACTCTCAGCACTGACCCTGTCTCCATCGCACTCTCAGCACTGACCCTGTCTCCACCGCACTCTCAGCACTGACCCTGTCTCCATCACACTCTCAGCACTGACCCTGTCTCCACCACACTCTCAGCACTGACCCTGTCTCCACTGCACTCTCAGCACTGACCCTGTCTCCACTGCACTCTCAGCACTGACCCTGTCTCCACCGCACTCTCAGCACTGACCCTGTCTCCATCGCACTCTCAGCACTGACCCTGTCTCCATCGCACTCTCAGCACTGACCCTGTCTCCATCGCACTCTCAGCACTGACCCTGTCTCCATCACACTCTCAGCACTGACCCTGTCTCCATCGCACTCTCAGCACTGACCCTGTCTCCACCACACTCTCAGCACTGACCCTGTCTCCATCACACTCTCAGCACTGACCCTGTCTCCACCGCACTCTCAGCACTGACCCTGTCTCCACCGCACTCTCAGCACTGACCCTGTCTCCACCGCACTCTCAGCACTGACCCTGTCTCCACTGCACTCTCAGCACTGACCCTGTCTCCACTGCAGTTAGACTGGTGGTTCATGCACCCCTTGTGATCCTGTCTCCACTGCACTCTCAGCACTGACCCTGTCTCCACCGCACTCTCAGCACTGACCCTGTCTCCACCACACTCTCAGCACTGACCCTGTCTCCACCACACTCTCAGCACTGACCCTGTCTCCATCACACTCTCAGCACTGACCCTGTCTCCAGTGCACTCTCAGCACTGACCCTGTCTCCATCACACTCTCAGCACTGACCCTGTCTCCATCGCACTCTCAGCACTGACCCTGTCTCCACTGCACTCTCAGCACTGACCCTGTCTCCACTGCACTCTCAGCACTGACCCTGTCTCCACTGCACTCTCAGCACTGACCCTGTCTCCATCACACTCTCAGCACTGACCCTGTCTCCACCGCACTCTCAGCACTGACCCTGTCTCCACCGCACTCTCAGCACTGACCCTGTCTCCACCGCACTCTCAGCACTGACCCTGTCTCCACACACTCTCAGCACTGACCCTGTCTCCACCGCACTCTCAGCACTGACCCTGTCTCCATCACACTCTCAGCACTGACCCTGTCTCCATCACACTCTCAGCACTGACCCTGTCTCCACCACACTCTCACACTGACGCCTGTCTCCACTGCACTCTCAGCACTGACCCTGTCCTCCATCACACTTCTCAAGCCTGACCCTGTCTCCGTGCAATCTCAGCACTGACCCTGTCTCCACCGCACTCTCAGCACTGCCCTTCTCCACTGCACCACAGCACTGACCCTGTCTCCACCACACTCTCAGCACTGACCCTGTTCTCCACCGCACATCTCAGAACAGATCCTGTCCTCGCCTAGCACTCTCAACGCTGACCCTGTCTCCTCACACTCTCACACTGACCCTGTCCCTCCTTCACACTCTCATCATGACCCTAGTCTCCATGCCTCTCAGCACTGACCCTGTCTCCAGCGCACTCTCAGGCACTGCCCCTGTCTCCACCACAACTCTTCGCACTGATCCCTGTCTCCCACTGCACTCTCAGCACTGACCCTTCTCCACTTGCACTCTCAGCACTACCCTGTCTCCAACACACTCTAAGCAATGACCCTGTCTCCACTGCACCCCTACTCAGCACTGACCCTGTGCTCCTCACACTCTCAGCACTGACCCTGTCCTCTCCACCCCACTTCTCAGCACTGACCCCTGTCTCCACTGCACTCTCAGCACTGACCATTTTCTCCATCGCACTCTCAGCACTGACCCTGTCTCCACCGCACTCTCAGCACTGACCCTGTCTCCATCACACTCTCAGCACTGACCCTGTCTCCACCACACTCTCAGCACTGACCCTGTCTCCGTCGCACTCTCAGCACTGACCCTGTCTCCATCACACTCTCAGCACTGACCCTGTCTCCACTGCACTCTCAGCACTGACCCTGTCTCCACCGCACTCTCAGCACTGACCCTGTCTCCACCGCACTCTCAGCACTGACCCTGTCTCCATCACACTCTCAGCACTGACCCTGTCTCCATCACACTCTCAGCACTGACCCTGTCTCCATCGCACTCTCAGCACTGACCCTGTCTCCACCGCACTCTCAGCACTGACCCTGTCTCCACCACACTCTCAGCACTGACCCTGTCTCACCGCACTCTCAGCACTGACCCTGTCTCACCGCACTCTCAGCACTGACCCTGTCTCCACCGCACTCTCAGCACTGACCCTGTCTCCACTGCACTCTCAGCACTGACCCTGTCTCCACCGCACTCTCAGCACTGACCCTGTCTCCACCGCACTCTCAGCACTGACCCTGTCTCCGTCGCACTCTCAGCACTGACCCTGTCTCCATCGCACTCTCAGCACTGACCCTGTCTCCATCGCACTCTCAGCACTGACCCTGTCTCCATCGCACTCTCAGCACTGACCCTGTCTCCATCACACTCTCAGCACTGACCCTGTCTCCATCACACTCTCAGCACTGACCCTGTCTCCATCGCACTCTCAGCACTGACCCTGTCTCCATCGCACTCTCAGCACTGACCCTGTCTCCATCGCACTCTCAGCACTGACCCTGTCTCCATCGCACTCTCAGCACTGACCCTGTCTCCATCGCACTCTCAGCACTGACCCTGTCTCCACCGCACTCTCAGCACTGACCCTGTCTCCATCACACTCTCAGCACTGACCCTGTCTCCATCGCACTCTCAGCACTGACCCTGTCTCCACCGCACTCTCAGCACTGACCCTGTCTCCACCGCACTCTCAGCACTGACCCTGTCTCCACCGCACTCTCAGCACTGACCCTGTCTCCACCGCACTCTCAGCACTGACCCTGTCTCCACCGCACTCTCAGCACTGACCCTGTCTCCACCGCACTCTCAGCACTGACCCTGTCTCCTCCACTCTCAGCACCACTCTCAGCACTGACCCTGTCTCCACCGCACTCTCAGCACTGACCCTGTCTCCATCGCACTCTCAGCACTGACCCTGTCTCCATCGCACTCTCAGCACTGACCCTGTCTCCACTGCACTCTCAGCACTGACCCTGTCTCCACCGCACTCTCAGCACTGACCCTGTCTCCACCGCACTCTCAGCACTGACCCTGTCTCCACCGCACTCTCAGCACTGACCCTGTCTCCACCGCACTCTCAGCACTGACCCTGTCTCCACCACACTCTCAGCACTGACCCTGTCTCCATCGCACTCTCAGCACTGACCCTGTCTCCACCACACTCTCAGCACTGACCCTGTCTCCACCGCACTCTCAGCACTGACCCTGTCTCCACCACACTCTCAGCACTGACCCTGTCTCCACCGCACTCTCAGCACTGACCCTGTCTCCACCGCACTCTCAGCACTGACCCTGTCTCCACCGCACTCTCAGCACTGACCCTGTCTCCATCGCACTCTCAGCACTGACCCTGTCTCCACCACACTCTCAGCACTGACCCTGTCTCCACCGCACTCTCAGCACTGACCCTGTCTCCATCACACTCTCAGCACTGACCCTGTCTCCATCGCACTCTCAGCACTGACCCTGTCTCCATCGCACTCTCAGCACTGACCCTGTCTCCATCGCACTCTCAGCACTGACCCTGTCTCCATCGCACTCTCAGCACTGACCCTGTCTCCATCGCACTCTCAGCACTGACCCTGTCTCCATCGCACTCTCAGCACTGACCCTGTCTCCATCGCACTCTCAGCACTGACCCTGTCTCCACTGCACTCTCAGCACTGACCCTGTCTCCACCGCACTCTCAGCACTGACCCTGTCTCCACCGCACTCTCAGCACTGACCCTGTCTCATCACACTCTCAGCACTGACTGTCTCCACCGCACTCTCAGCACTGACCCTGTCTCCACCACACTCTCAGCACTGACCCTGTCTCTCACGCACTCTCAGCACTGACCCTGTCTCACCCACTCTCAGCCTGACCCTGTCTCCACCGCACTCTCAGCACTGACCCTGTCCCGTCGCACTCTCAGCACTGACCCTGTCTCCACCGCACTCTCAGCACTGACCCTGTCTCCATCGCACTCTCAGCACTGACCCTGTCTCCACCGCACTCTCAGCACTGACCCTGTCTCCACCGCACTCTCAGCACTGACCCTGTCTCCATCACATCTCAGCATGACCCTGTCTCCACTCTCGACTGACCCTGTCTCCACCCACTCTCAGCACTGACCCTGTCTCCACTGCACTCTCAGCACTGACCCTGTCTCCACCACACTCTCAGCACTGACCCTGTCTCCACCGCACTCTCAGCACTGACCCTGTCTCCATCGCACTCTCAGCACTGACCCTGTCTCCATCACACTCTCAGCACTGACCCTGTCTCCATCACACTCTCAGCACTGACCCTGTCTCCAGCGCACTCTCAGCACTGACCCTGTCTCCATCACACTCTCAGCACTGACCCTGTCTCCATCACACTCTCAGCACTGACCCTGTCTCCAGCACACTCTCAGCACTGACCCTGTCTCCATCACACTCTCAGCACTGACCCTGTCTCCAGCGCACTCTCAGCACTGACCCTGTCTCCAGCACACTCTCAGCACTGACCCTGTCTCCATCACACTCTCAGCACTGACCCTGTCTCCATCACACTCTCAGCACTGACCCTGTCTCCACCACACTCTCAGCACTGACCCTGTCTCCATCGCACTCTCAGCACTGACCCTGTCTCCACCGCACTCTCAGCACTGACCCTGTCTCCACCGCACTCTCAGCACTGACCCTGTCTCCATCGCACTCTCAGCACTGACCCTGTCTCCATCGCACTCTCAGCACTGACCCTGTCTCCATCGCACTCTCAGCACTGACCCTGTCTCCATCGCACTCTCAGCACTGACCCTGTCTCCATCACACTCTCAGCACTGACCCTGTCTCCACTGCACTCTCAGCACTGACCCTGTCTCCATCACACTCTCAGCACTGACCCTGTCTCCATCGCACTCTCAGCACTGACCCTGTCTCCACCGCACTCTCAGCACTGACCCTGTCTCCACCGCACTCTCAGCACTGACCCTGTCTCCACCGCACTCTCAGCACTGACCCTGTCTCCACCGCACTCTCAGCACTGACCCTGTCTCCACCGCACTCTCAGCACTGACCCTGTCTCCATCGCACTCTCAGCACTGACCCTGTCTCCACTGCACTCTCAGCACTGACCCTGTCTCCACCGCACTCTCAGCACTGACCCTGTCTCCACCGCACTCTCAGCACTGACCCTGTCTCCACCGCACTCTCAGCACTGACCCTGTCTCCACTGCACTCTCAGCACTGACCCTGTCTCCACGCACTCTCAGCACTGACCCTGTCTCCATCACACTCTCAGCACTGACCCTGTCTCCACCGCACTCTCAGCACTGACCCTGTCTCCACCGCACTCTCAGCACTGACCCTGTCTCCATCACACTCTCAGCACTGACCCTGTCTCCACCGCACTCTCAGCACTGACCCTGTCTCACTGCACTCTCAGCACTGACCCTGTCTCCACCGCATCTCAGCACTGACCCTGTCTCCATCGCACTCTCAGCACTGACCCTGTCTCCACCGCACTCTCAGCACTGACCCTGTCTCCACTGCACTCTCAGCACTGACCCTGTCTCCACCGCACTCTCAGCACTGACCCTGTCTCCACTGCACTCTCAGCACTGACCCTGTCTCCACTGCACTCTCAGCACTGACCCTGTCTCCATCACACTCTCAGCACTGACCCTGTCTCCACCGCACTCTCAGCACTGACCCTGTCTCCACCGCACTCTCAGCACTGACCCTGTCTCCACCGCACTCTCAGCACTGACCCTGTCTCCACTGCACTCTCAGCACTGACCCTGTCTCCACTGCACTCTCAGCACTGACCCTGTCTCCATCACACTCTCAGCACTGACCCTGTCTCCACCGCACTCTCAGCACTGACCCTGTCTCCACCGCACTCTCAGCACTGACCCTGTCTCCACCGCACTCTCAGCACTGACCCTGTCTCCACCGCACTCTCAGCACTGACCCTGTCTCCACCGCACTCTCAGCACTGACCCTGTCTCCATCGCACTCTCAGCACTGACCCTGTCTCCACCACACTCTCAGCACTGACCCTGTCTCCACTGCACTCTCAGCACTGACCCTGTCTCCACCGCACTCTCAGCACTGCCCTGTCTCCATCACTCTAGCATGACCCTGTCTCCCGCATCTCAGCACTGACCCTGTCTCCATCACACTCTCAGCACTGACCCTGTCTCCACGCACTCTCAGCACTGACCCTGTCTCACTGCACTGCCCGTCCATCACACTCTCAGCACTGACCCTGTCTCCACACACTCTCAGCACTGACCCTGTCTCCCTGCACTCTCAGCACTGACCCTGTCTCCACCACACTCTCAGCACTGACCCTGTCTCCACCGCACTCTCAGCACTGACCCTGTCTCCATCGCACTCTCAGCACTGACCCTGTCTCCATCGCACTCTCAGCACTGACCCTGTCTCCATCACACTCTCAGCACTGACCCTGTCTCCATGCACTCTCAGCACTGACCCTGTCTCCATCACACTCTCAGCACTGACCCTGTCTCCATCACACTCTCAGCACTGACCCTGTCTCCACCGCACTCTCAGCACTGACCCTGTCTCCACCGCACTCTCAGCACTGACCCTGTCTCCATCACACTCTCAGCACTGACCCTGTCTCCATCACACTCTCAGCACTGACCCTGCCTCCACTGCACTCTGAGCACTGACCCTGTCTCCACTGCAGTCTCAGCACTGACCCTGTCTCCATCACACTCTCAGCACTGACCCTGTCTCCACTGCAGTCTCAGCACTGACCCTGTCTCCACTGCAGTCTCAGCACTGACCCTGTCTCCATCACACTCTCAGCACTGACCCTGTCTCCACGCACTCAATGCCCTTTGCTCCTCCTGAATCATAGAGCCAGAATTGAACACAATAAATACTCCACCTGATGCTGAACCAGTTTTCTACACAATATTATAACATGTTTGTTCCTATATTCTGTGTACCTATTTATAAAGTGCATGATAGGTTATGCTTTATTAACTAGTCTCTCAGGTGTCCTACCACTATCAATAATTTGTATACATAGGCACCCTCTGATTCAGCTCCCTGAGAATTGAATTTATATTGTCTTCTTTGTTCTCCTTACCAAAATGAATAACTTCACAGTTCTTGCATTAAACTTAATTGGCTATTTGCCTACCAACCTCTCTATGCCCTCTTTCAAATTTATCTTTAATCTTCTCATGGTTCACAACGCTTCCAAGTTTTGTGCAGGTTTTGTGTCATCTTATATGGATGGTCTTGGGCAGCATAAATCAATTTTTTTGAAGTTTAAATATCCGAGGTAATTACAGTGTGGAAGGACTGGTGTAGGGAGCCAATGTACAATCAGGAGTATTCCTGTACCAAGCTCTGGAGAACCACACAACATAACATTCTCAATTCAATAAAGAACCATTTGCCATAGCTCCCTTTTCTGCCTTACATCTATGCTAATACTGGGCCTTTTCTTTCACTTTGCTAACAATTTATTGGGTGTCTTTTATTCATCTATATACACCACATCAACCACATTACTCTCAGCACCGTGGCCCAGTTCTTGCTGTGAGGGGTAACGCTGAGCATATTGCTGCTGCCACAAAGCTTTCTATGCTGCAGCTATTTTGCACATTTCAGCCAGGACATCTGAACCTGCCCAGAAGCTGAAATGGTCCCAAGTCCAGATTCTCCCACAGCAAGTTCAGAAAGTGTAGAGGAAGATTGGCAAAGAGAAGACAATAGCTGCCAATATCGGATATGTTTTTAGATTTCTCACTAAGTAAATGGTTGGGTGGACAGATGACTGAACCATGACTGAGTGGGTAGTCAGATCAGTGGATAGTCAGATTGGGGGGTGGTGGAGTAGTTGGGTTATAAAGAGGCAATTATGTCAGGGGTGGGGGAGGGGGGAGTTGGCCAGTTTAAGGAAGTAGTCAAATTGAAAGCACTGCCAGTTATTTTGTGGATTGGTCAGGGTGGATCAGGAGGGTAGCTGAATCTGGTTAGGGATAGGTTTGGTAGGTAAGGTAAGTAATTGTGTTAGGTCTGGGTCAGTTAGGTTGGGTGAGGGGGCAGTTGAGTCTTCTCAGGAGGGGTAGTCAGGTTGGCAAGTGGTTGGATCAGGAGAGCTTACCCTGGCTTTAACTCTCATTAAAGCCTATCTCTCATTTTGCTCTAGATTTAATTTGGTTCTATCTCTGATTTTGGTCAGGTTTTGGTTTATTTCTATCACTGATTTAGTCTGGCTTTAACTCAATTCAACTGATTTTGGTTAGGTTTTAACTCGGGTCTTCCTTTTATTTTGGTCAAATTTCGATTGGGTCTATCTGTGATTTTGCTGTGGTTTTAACGCAGGTCAATCTCTGATTTTAAACACAAGCACAAGCCCTAACCAGTGGGTGAATGCAATGCTGGCTTTGAGGCACCAATCAGAGCTTGTGAGCTGTAAATTTGCTGATAGACTCAAGAAATACAAATGAACCTATCAGCAATCAATGCAGAACAACATCAAAGCTTTTGCTTTATTATTGACACATGTATTAGAATACAGTGAGAAGTATTGTTTCCTGTATGCTATACAAACATACTGTTCATAGAGAATGAATGGACAGGGTGCAGAATGTAATGTGACAATCATAGCTAGGGTGTAGAGAAAGATCAGCTTAATATCAGGTAAGTCAATTTAAAAAGTCTGATGGCAACAGGAAGAAAATGTTCATGAGTTGGTTGGGTATGTGACTTCGGATATTTGTATCTTTTTTTGAATGGAAAAAGGTGCAAGAGAGAATGTCCGGGATGTGTGAGGTCTTTGATTATACTGGCTGTTTTCTGAGGCAGCAGGAAGTCAGAGTCAATGGATGGGAGGCTGGTTGAATTATGGACTGGGATTTGTCCACAACCTTTTGTAGTTTCTTGTAGTTTTAGTCAGAGCAGGAGCCACACCAAGCTGTGATACAACCAGAAAGAATGCTTTGTATGGGTCATCTGTAAAAGTTGGTCAGAGTTGTAGCTGACATGCCAAATTTCCTTAGCTTCCTGAGAAAGTAGAGGCTTTGGTGGGCTTTCCTAACTATAGTGTCACCATGGGGGGACCAGGACAGGTGGTGGGTGATCTGGACACCTATAAACTTGAAGCTTTCGACCCTTTCTACTTCGTCCTCATTGATGTAGATAAGCGCATGTCTCCACTCTGCTTCCTGATTGTTGGAGACACTTAGAGCAGGAAACACTGTGAAAGATCATTGAGAGTTTGGAGATTTTGGAAAAGGAAGCAACAGTAAAAATATTTTTAAATAGCAGCATGCTAGGTCTCTTAACCAGAGCTGAGGAGGCCAGATAGCCAGGCAGTCAGCCTGAGCCAAAGCGAGGCTGTGACCTTCCCTTGGGTGGGATGTGAGCTTACAGGGGCCAAGTGAAGAGAACAGATGCTGGCCGGCTGTTGTCGAGGAGAGCAGCCCGGCAACTTTCAACCCCCATGCCAGGGGTCAAAACGTTGAGTGGGCTACGTAAGTAGTTAAAAAAAAAGGCTAGCCAATTTTTGACGAAATCTAGGGGTCTAAGAAGGCCAGACCAATGTTAGCCAACAGTAAATGTGTCTTTGGTGCAAAGGCTGAAATCATTGAGAGGATCACCCTGGTGACTCAACCAAGCCAGTAGCAAGACTGAGAGGGCTAGTGGGCAACAAACTGAGGGTAATGCGAGGTGAGAGAGCCAGCCAGGAAGCAGGTGAGGCAGCCAGTTAGTGAGTGAGTCAGCACATTTCCCGAGGTCATCGGAAGCAGAGGTGAGGTATGAGGGCTGAGAAGGCATCAGCGGTCATTGAGAGAAGAAGCAAGGCGAATTGACCAGCCCAGCAGAGCTGAGGAAGTTGGGCAATGAGCTGACAATTGAGGTGAGGCGGCCAGAGAAGTTTTGTGGTTTGAATGTGAAAGCGATTTAGAAGACTTCATGAGTCCTACTTTCTGAGGGTGAAGATAAATGGCATGATGGAAAGGAGAAATTAGTTGATTTTTTTTTCAGAAATTTCTAAGGCTCCTACTGTTATGTTTTCAAATTATTTCCTGACTCTAGTAAAGCGAAACAAGCATTTGCTGATGGGTACTCTAACTGGAGAAATGTTGGAAGAATTCTTGGTGATCATGAAACTTGCAAAAGTCATATTCAGGCTCTGTGTGTATTTGTTCAAAGATGTAAATTATCTGGGAAGAATTAATTCTGCATTGTTGGCTCAGTTTGATAAATTTAGAGGAAAGTACAGGGACATGTTGTTGCCACAGTGAAACTGCTGTTTTCCTCAGGACTTCCTTTAAGAGGATATGATGAGTCATTCTTCGCAGCGCAAAAGAGATTTTTTTTTATATCTGCCTTGAATATTTCAGTGAATTTGCCTCTGCAAAATAGTATCTGTTCATACCATACCATTCAATGTAATCATGGTTTCAGGTCAATGGACAGGACTGTAGATTTGAATCAGAAATTAACGACCTCAGATACTTGTCATAAAATGTGAAGCAGTAATTGCAAATGTTTTTGTTCCATAGGATATTAATGGATCAACTGAAGACCTGAATGATGTTACATTTGTGTCACTCTCTTATGATGCATCGAATGATGGACTTGTAAAATTACTTCCTGCCTTGTCAGTTTGTGGACTTTATGAAATATAAAGAGGCATCAGAATTTATAGCAGCTTAGATCAGACTTGTTACGACTATAAATTCAAAAATAATGTTGTAGCATTGTGAGCACATGTTAAAAACACAAATATTGATGGCTTACAGAGGGAGGTATACTGGAAAAAAAAGTCATCAATAAAGTGTAAAAAAGACAAGTAACATCTTAGTCATATTGTGCATGACATGGCTCAAACTACAATTGAACAGTGGGCAGCACGGTAGCACAGTGGTTAGCTCTGCTGCTTCACAGCTCCAGGGACCTGGGTTCGATTCCTGGCTTGGTCACTGTCTGTGTGGAATTTGCACATTCTCTGTGTGTCTTTGTGGGTTTCCTCCAGCTGCTCTGGTTTCCTTCCACAGTCCAAAGATGTGTGGGTTAGGTTGATTGACAATGCTAAAGTTGCCTTGGTATCCTGAGATGCATAAGCTAGAGAGTTTAGTGGGTAAACATATGGGAGTAGGTCCTGGCTGGGATTGTGGTTGGTGCAGACTCGATGAGCTGAACAGCCTCTTTCTGTATTGTAGGGATTCTAATTATGGATATTTAATTTATTCACTGTGTATGGAAAGATTGAAAAATTTCTGTCTGTGTGAGAGACAAGGATATTAGAATATACTGGGGTACAGTCATAAAAGTTGGCTATCAGTGTAACCTTTTTTAGAGAGTTTCCTTCAAATTTAGAATGATTGAAGTTACTGTTTTGTCACAGAGAAGGTGCCCAGTTGACTACCACAGGAAAAAAAGTGATCACCCACATATGGAACGCTGGCTTACTTTTAATGCTGTAAACATGTTTGCTTTTGAGGTGAGTCAGCTGAAACCTTAAACAATCTCAAAAAGGACTGTTGCAAGGTATGAAGAAAACTGTTTTAGTAAGGAAACAACTTTGAGACCTGGAAGAATTAAGGATCACATCATGTCGATACTATCTAAATGTGACAAGGTCTATCTTCAACGAAGCCATTTATTAGGTGGATTGGCCATGCTAATTTGCTCCTTAGTGTCTAAAGACGTGGATGTTAGGGGATCAGCAGGATAAATACATGAATTTCCAGGGTTAGAGTCTGGGTGGGACACTCTGTTGAAGAGCGAATGCAAACTGAATGAGCCAAATAGCTCGGCCTTGCGCTGTAGAAATTCTACGATTCTATAAGCAAATTAAGCATACAGGTGATTGGAGAGATGTAGAGCATCTGCTTTCAAAGAAAGTTAGGTTATGATTCAAAATTGAAATAGCATTTGTGCAACTAGAGAAGAAATGCATGAATAGGATAATTATCTGTTTGATGATGAGGAGATCTTGTAACGCAGTGGGTAGCGTCCCTCACTGAACCAGAAGCTCCAGGTCAAGACCCATCCCAGGATGTGGCCAAACAGGTTGAGTTTCAACTTGTACATTATTCCAACATACAGAAAAGGCAGGTGGTAAGAGCAGGAGAGATCTCTGACCAGCCATGTGGTAGAAAGAAAATTAGAACCACTATATCACTAATCATGGCTCCAGTATGTTGCCACTGTAACAGGAGTCACTGAGTGAACTATAATATATACACAGCTCAATGAGGTTTGTGATAGAGGAGCTAAGTAAATGGAAGAATGAAACTATAGTCACAGGATGTGGCAGTTAAAATGAAGTAATTAAATACTTCTGGGAATTCTCAGTAAAATAGAACATGTCCTGCCTGAGAGTACTGCTTCAGTCAAGAGACTGTTTCTGTCATGGACAGACTTTCAACAGCTGAAATACCAACAATAAGGTTGCAACTGTGAAAATCATACTCTCTGCCAAAACTAATTTCACTTTACCCTGACTTGAAACTAAGCTAAAGATAAAATTCTAAACTGATACACTAGAGAAAAATACAACTATTAAACAAGTAAGCTAAAGTACTGTGAGTACATTTTCTTGTACGTTTAGTGGGGGTATTTTTGCCCAACAGCATTTACGGTCTCCAAGACATTCTTAGGGAACTGAAAATTGAGACTGCTGTCTATGCAAGCAATTTGAAATTTATTTTGTGTGTAATTCTGAGAATGTGCCACTAGGTGGCAATTGTCATCACTGTTGATTTACACTAAAGTTATCAGCCAACTAAGGAGCAGTGCTCTAAAAACTTGTGATTTCAAATAAACCTGTTGTGCTATAACCTGGAATTGAAAGAGAAAGTGCTGGAAAATCTCAGAAGGTCTGGCAACATCTGTAAGGAGACAAAAGAAACATTTCGAGTCCAGACAGCCCTTTGTCAGAGCTTTGACAAAGAGTGAACTCAAATGTCAGCTCTTTTCTTTCCTTACAGATGCTGCCAGACCTGCTGAGATTTTCCAGCGTTTTCTCTTTTGGTTTCAGATTCCAGCATCTGCAGTAATTTGTTTTTATAGGACCATAAGTGTCATGTGACCTCTTGTCATCACAGTTACAATGCTCTTTCTATGCATATTACCATGAATTACCCGGTGGTCAATGGGGCATTCCAGTTGCGGAAGCAACATAGTGGTCATGCTGTCTTTCTTGACATGTGGAGACACACACCAATCATAAATTAAACTGTGAGAATTAAACAAGTTTTTAAAATTCATTTGTTTAAAGAGGTTACACTGAATGTGTATAAAACACTGGTTTGGGGATGGGCGGGGAGGTGATGTGATGTAATCACAGGAGCGGCTGCTTATCTGCGAGCTCAGATGCTACTCATTTCTTAGCCTTTTTTTCAATTCTGACAATTATTTGATAACTGAATTATTTGAACCTTATATGTATAATTTGTGCTGTATTTCTCCAAGATTCTGGCTAAATTTTGCTGATGGAGAACTGAGCTGAGTCAAGGAAATCTTTATATGATTGAGGCAGTTGGAAATGGCTGGGGGGGTGGGGGGGTTGGGTGTTGGGGAGGGAGGGAATGAGAGATGGGGTGGGGGTGGGGGAGGGGGTGGGGGATGGGAGAGGAGTGGTGGGGGGTGGGGAGTGGGGGAAAGGGTGGAGGGAGGGGGTGGTGGGGTGTTGGGGGGGCTGGGGGTTGGGGTAGTCCTGTTTATCAGCAGTGGCAACAAGATGATGGCTTGTGCGATTATAATCAGGGCCTAGTTTTAAGGCTGATTAAATTGGATATCCTAAATTAAAAACTTGGGCATATTAAAATCAAACACAGTCAAACCTTGGGCAGACCAGACTTGATGAAGGTCACATCTACAAAGACACAGAAATACATCTGGGCTTGTCCCATCAATCACCCCATCAAAGATCATCGCACTGAGATTCAGCAGATCATTGCACCCCATTGAAATGCACTAGTCTATTGTTAAAAACCCAGATCAGGACAGACTTTCTGTCACCTAGAATTCTTGCAGTTACCTTATATGACAACAGGTTACATGTAAACAACGTTATGGAATGGACACCTGGGGGTGGACCCTGCCCTGTCAGACAGACATCAAGAAACCCACTGAATACTGGGACCCCCTCCCAAGACCTCATTGGCTGGAAGCCAGAGAAGTTTCTGGAAAAGCAGGGAGAGAGGAAGATAAAGGTACACATTTCAGGCACACCAGCAGCGAAATCTTGATGGGAAGATGACCTTGACCATTCGGAGCACTTGGCTTGTGATGATAACAGCGAGCTGGATGGGCTGACAAAGGCCGCCGAGTCCTTTCAGAAGATTAAAACTCCCAGAAGCGATGGCTTACTAATTGAGTTTTACTCTGCGTTGTGAGACTTGATGGGCCTGGACCTCCTGGAAGTATATGAGAGTATGCTTCTGGAAGGCAGAATGTCAGAATCCATGAGGAAAGGCATCACTATCCTCATCTACAAGCAGAAGGAGGAAAGGGAAGAAATTAAAAATTAGCAACCCATTTCACTGTTGAATATGGATTACAAAGTTCTAGACAAGCTCATCGTTGACCGGGTCAATTCTGCTCTGGGGTCAGTAATTCATCCTGATAAAACCTGTGCTGTACATGGCAGGAATATCTCTGATAGCCTTGCGCTACTCAGGGATATGATCACCTATGTGCAGGACAGCAGGTGGATACCTACTTTATCAGCCTAGACCAGGAGAAGGCGATTGACAGAATATCACAAAGTAACATGATGGATGTGCTCTCCAAAATGGGCTTTGGGGAAGGAATCCACAATTGGATCCGACTGCACAGACATCAGTAGCACAGTTTCAATCAGTGGGTGGGAATCAGAGAGGTTTCAGATCAATCAGATCTGGAGTCAGACGGGGCTGCCCTCTCTCCCTCCATCCTTTTTGTGTGTTGTATTGAACCCTTTGGCGAGTCCATCAGAAAGGACCCAGGTATTAAAGGGTTATTATCCCAGGCAGTGGAAGAATGCAGGTCAAAGCCTTCTTTTACATGGACGACATGATTATCTTCTGCTTGGACCTGTCATCTGTTTGCAGGCTCCTCCAAGTCTGTGAGCAGTTCAAATTGGCCACGGGAACAAAGTCAACTGGAACAAGAATGAAGCCATATTTTTTGGAAACTGGGCTGACAGATCCTTTGACCCCTTTACCATCAGGGCAGACTATCTTAAGGTGCTGGGGATATGGTTTAGAACCGTGTGCCAAAAACTGGGAACAGCACATTTCCAAAGGAAGGTAAAAATTGGGCTTGGGGGAGCAACGTTATCACTAGAAAAAACTGGTCATCCGGTGTTAGGTACTAAAAGTTTGTTGCATGTTTGGCCAATTCTCAAATGCTATGCAGCAGCAATCAGCCCGGCCATCTTCAAACTTATCTGGAGATCTAAGATGGATCGAGCCTAGAGGGAAATGATGTATAAATCTCTGGAGAATGAAAGGAAACATGTTTCCAAGGCCACCCTCATCCTGATGGCCATCTTTGTGTGTGGCTGAATCAGGCCGTGTGTAGATCCTTGGAACACTAACCACTACTTTCTGAGGTTCTACCTGTCCCAAGCATTGCAGAGTTTGGGTCTGGCCACACTGCCGCAGAACGCTCCAAGTAGTTGGACTGTATCACAGCAGCTATGCTTCATGGAGAAACTTTTACAGAAACACACCTTTGACCACAAGGCGATCAAACAGTGGTAAGCATGTAACGCTCTTGAGACCCTGAGAGAAAAGGAGATGATGGATCCTGTTGGATGGTTCCCTGAGCAAACTGTCACTGGCATCTGGCAGAATGCTTCATCACCAAACTTTCAAGCAAACATTAAGACCTGGTTTGGCTTGTGGTGAGAAGGGCACTTCCTGTCTGATCATTTAAGCATGCTCGAGGTCTCAATATCACCGCATGCTGCCCTTGAAGCAGCTGCAGGGGTGATGAGATGGTTGCACACCTCCATGTGGAATGCGCCTTTGCAAAGGAGGTCTAGAGTGAGATGCAGTGGTATTTGTCAAGTTCATCCCAAGCAGCTCGGTGATGTAGGCCTCTGTGCTCTACAGGCTGTTTCCAGGGACACAGACGAAGACAAACATCAACTGCTGCTGGAAAGTCACCAAATTGATGAAGGATGCACTTTGGTCCACCCAAAACTTGCTGATCTTCCAGTGCAAAGATTTGTTCTCGAATGAATGTTTGCAGACTGGTACGTTCCAGGACTACATGCTGAGGGAGTCATGTAGTCCCTCAGTTCTACATGAGGCTCTCAGGGGTGGGGCTGCCACCTCAAAGACACAATGGGGAAAGGTCATCATTTAAAGCCTTTCAACCAAGGCAGACCGAGGGCTCAGTAACAGTAAAAAACCTTGGACTGCATAACTTTGTGCAACTCTATAAAAATAACACACCGTGAAATGTGACATATCCACACAGCTTGTTGATGAAGTGAACTGTAATATATGTAATGTCTTGGAACTGAGCACTTGGAAATTGTAAATATGACTGTTTTTATACTGTTTGTAATGATTGGAAATGTTGTTTCGTAATGGTTTATTTCAGAGTATTTATGAATAAAGTATATTTTTGAGTATAAAATACACTTGGCTAAGAACAAGTGTAGCATTGGCATCCTGCACGTGGTCAAAGTCAATAAAGTTACAATGAGGCTTCATTTGAAGCAATTTTTTAAAGTGGTATCTCGGCCTTTTGGCTAAGATGTAAATGAGAGGAGGTGCAATGCCTGCTCCGATCAGCTTGGATCATGTAGATCAAGCCCAAGATAGGAGGAGGTTTGCCTGTCTTGTCAGTTTGGATCTGGAATGTCTCACTTATTGAGAGTTTGAATTGGAGTTTGATTGGATTAAATTGGATATAAACAAAAAAAACATTGACCAGAGGAAGGAAGGAAGAAGCTGCTGTTGACACTCACCTTTGTGACAAAGGACCAGAGGACTCAGAGAATCGGGCCTGCAGTTTAATCAAATAGTCTTTGCGGGTAGTACTCTTGAATCTGGGAATATCCCCTTGTTTTACGTGAGTAATTTATGAATTAGTAGTATTATAAATAAACTTATTGAACATTTACTTGTGTTTGTCCTTTGTCCATCTTGCAAATAAGGGCAGCTGGATAAAACTTTTGAGTAAGTAAACTGATCAAAAGTATCTGAGGTTTTACAGGTACAACAGGCTGCCTTTGTGAGTGAAGTTGGTAGACAGATGGCAGATGGAATTTAATCCTGATAAATGTGAGGTGATGCATTTCAGGAGGAAGAATGTAGAGGGGAGATATATGATAAAGGGTAGACCTATTAAGAGTATAGAAACGCAGAGGGACCTGGGGGTGCAGGTGCACAAGTCTCTGAAGGTGACAGAGCAAGTGGAGAAGGTTGTGAAGAAAGCATATAGTATGTTAACCTTTATAGGAAGGGGTATAGAGTACAAGAGCTTGCCTTTAATGTTGCAGTTGTATAAAACGTTGGTTAGACATCATTTGGAATACTGCATTCAGTTCTGGTCACCCTACTACTGGAAGGACGTGGAGACTCTGGAGAGAGTGTAGAGGAGGTTTACCAGGATGCTGCCTGGTATGGAAGATCTGAGTTACGAGGAGAGGTTAGGCAAATTGGGACTATTTTCCTTAGAAAGACGTAGACTTAGAGAAGATCTAATAGAGGTGTACAAGATTATGAGGGGTAGAACATAGAACATAGAACATAGAACATAACAGCACAGAACAGGCCCTTCGGCCTTCGATGTTGTGCCGACCAAAATAAAAAGCAATGCCCCTCCAAACTAAACCATTCCCTTCTCTTCCATATACTTATCAATTAACCTCTAAAACGCCACCAAACTTGGCGCATCTACAACAGCTGCAGGCAGGGCATTCCACTCCCTAATCACTCTCTGAGTAAAGAACCTACCTCTGATATCCGTCCTATAACTCATACCCCTTAATTTAAAGCTGTGTCCCCTCGTGCTAGCTTTCTCCATCTAGGAAAAAGGCTATCACTGTCCACCCTATCTAAACCTCTAATCATCTTATATGCTTCAATAAGATCCCCTCTTAGCCGACTCCTTTCTAACGAAAACAACCTCAAATCCTTCAACCTCTCTTCATAGGACCTGCCCTCCATACCAGGCAACATCCTGGTAAACCTCCTCTGTACCCTCTCCAATGCCTCCACATCTTTCTTATAATGTGGGACCAGAACTGCACACAATACTCCAAGTGCGGCCGCACTAGAGTTTTGTACAGTTGCAACATGATGCTGCGGCTCCTAAATTCAATCCCACTACCAATAAAAGCTAAGACTCCATATGCCTTCTTAACAACTTTATCCACTTGACTGCCTACTTTCAGGGATCTATTGACACATACACCAAGAGCCCTACCATTAGCCCTATACTCTACACATTTATTGTTCCTGCCAAAGTGCATTACCTCACACTTTTCCACATTACTGAGATTAGAAACAGGAGAGGAGAGGTCACCCTGTTGGGAGTCTTTTACAGACCTCCTAATAGTTCTAGAGAGGTTGAGGAAAGGATTGCAAAGTCAATTCTGATGAGGAGTGAAAGTAGTAGGGTAATTGTGATGGGGGACTTTAACTTTGCTAATATTGATTGGAATAGCTATAGCTCTAGCTCGTTAGAGGGGTCAGTTTTCGTACAAAGTGTGCAGGAAGGTTTTTTGACTCCGTATGTAGATAGGCCAACTAGAGGTGAGGCTACATTGGATTTGGTGCTGGGCAATGAGCCAGACCAGGTGTTAGGCTTGGAAGTTAGTGAACATTTTGGTGATAGTGACACAATTCGGTTACGTTCACCTTAGTGATGGATAGGGATAGGCATGAAGCTGGGGGCAGTAGTTATAGCTGGGGGAAGGGTAATTATGAGGCCATCAGGAGAGAGTTAGGGTGCATAGATTGGACTAGGAAACTACAGGGACTGGGAACATCTAGAATGTGGTGCTTATTCAAGGAGCAGCTGCTGCGAGTCCTTGATAAGTATGTCCCTGTCAGGCAGGGAGAAAATGGTCGAGTAAGAGAGCCTTGGTGTACGAAAAAAGTTGATTTGCTGGTTAAGAAGAAAAAGGAGGCTTATGTCAGGATGAGGCTTGAAGGCTAAGTTAGTGCAATGGATAGCTATAGATTAGCCAGGAAGGAGCTAAAAAGTGAATTGAGGAGAGCTAAGAGGGGACACGAGAAGATGTTGGCTGATAGGATTAAGGAGAATCTTAAAGCTTTCTTTCGATATGTTAAGAATAGAAGATTGGTTAGGGCAAGATTAGGGCCAGTCATAGACAGCAGTGGGAAGTTGTGCGTGGAGCCTGAAGAGATTGGTGAGGGTATAGATAGAGTAAACAGAGTTAAGCTTTTTCCTAGGATGGACTCAAATAGCACGAGGGGTCACAGCCTTAGGGTGAGGGGGGTAAGGTATAATTTGGATGCTAGAGGGAAATTTTTCACACAGAGGGTGGTGGGGGTATGGAATGCGCTGCCAAGTAAAGTGGTGGAGGCAGGTACTCTGGAGTTATTTAAGAAATACTTAGATGGGCACATGAACTGATTTGGGGATAGTCAGCATGGTTTTGTGAAGGGTAGGTCATGCCTTACTAACCTTATTGAGTTTTTTGAAAAAATGACCAAAGAGCTGGATGGGAGTAAGGCAGTTGACGTGGTATATATGGACGTTCGATAAGGTTCCCCATGGAAGGCTTCTGCAGAAAATGGTAAGGCTTTCGATAAGGTTCCCCATGGAAGGCTTCTGCGGAAAATGCAGATGTATGGGATTGAGGGTAATTTAGCTAATTGGATCAGGAATTGGCTAGCTGATAGAAGACAGAGGGTGGTGGTTGATGGAAATTATTCATCATGTAGTTCGGTTACAAGTGGTGTACCTCAGGGATCTGTTTTGGGGCCACTGCTGTTTGTAATTTTTATAAATGATCTGGATGAGGGTATAGAAGGATGGATTAGTAAATTTGCGGATGACACCAAAATCGAAGGAGTGGTAGATAGTGAAGAGGGGTGTTACAGTTTGCAGAGAGACTTGGACAAGTTGCAGAGCTAGGCCGAGAGGTGGCAAATGGAGTTAATGCAGAAAAATGTGAGGTAATTCACTTTGGCAGGAATAACAAATGTGTAGAGTATAGGGCTAATGGTAGGACTCTTAATAGTGTTGATGAACAGAGGGATCTAGGTGTATATGTGCATCGATCCCTGAAAGTTGGCAATCAAGTCGATAAGGTTGTTAAGAAGACATACGGAGTCTTGGCTTTTATTGGTAGGGAGATTGAATTTTGGAGCCGCAACGTCATGTTGCAACTGTACAAAACCCT
This sequence comes from Sphyrna mokarran, assembly GCA_024679065.1. Classification (NCBI taxonomy): domain Eukaryota; kingdom Metazoa; phylum Chordata; class Chondrichthyes; order Carcharhiniformes; family Carcharhinidae; genus Sphyrna; species Sphyrna mokarran. Next base: position 63,386,400 of record JAGIQG010000008.1, on the reverse strand, counting down.
GGTGCGGCCGTACTTGGAGTATTGTGTACAGTTCTGGTCACCACAGTATAAGAAAGATGTGGAGGCATTGGAGAGAGTACAGAGGAGGTTTACCAGGGTGTTGCCTGGTATGGAGGGCAGGTCTTATGAGGAGAGGCTGAGGGATTTGACGTTGTTTTCGTTAGAAAGAAGGCGGCTAAGAGGAGACCTTATTGAAACATATAAGATGATTAGAGGTTTAGATAGGGTGGACAGTGATAGCCTTTTTCCTAGATGGAGAAAGCTAGCACGAGGGGACATAGCTTTAAATTAAGGGGTGGTGGTTGTAGGACGGATGTCAGAGGTAGGTTCTTTACCCAGAGGGTGGTAAGGGTATGGAATGCCCTGCCTGCTGCAGTTGTAGATGTGCCAAGTTTGGGGGCGTTTAAGAGGTCCGTGGATAGGTTTATGGATGAAAAGGGAATGGTTTAGGTTAGAGGGTCATTGCCTTTTCTTAATTGGTTGGCGCAACATCGAAGGCCGAAGGACCTGTTCTGCGCTGTAATGTTCTATGTTCTATGTTGAACAGAATGGGAATGGAGAGGTATAGAAAACTGATTTAAAATAGGGATCATGAGCCTTGGAAGTCCCTGGGAAGTGTGTAAATAGATGATGATATTGATGTACTTGTTTTTATCCTACAGGTGCTTTGGTCCACCTTGTTGTCTAACGAGGGGCATACACGCGATGGGTCGTGTGAGGGCTGCTCTTGGATTTTTTTCGAGAGTATCCTAGTGCTTCACGTCGTTAGTGTACGCTTGACCTGGACCATTTGATGGGCAACACGACAGCTCAGTGACTATCGCTGTGCTGTGCAGATACATGGATTTGGGGCCTGTGTTTGTGGGAGTTTGCGCATTCTCCCCGTGCTTGCGTGGGTTTTCTCCGGGTGCTCCGGTTTCCTCCCACATCCCAAAGATGTGCTCTTAGGCTGATTGGCAAAACAAATTCTCCCTAAATTGTCTCAAATTTGGTTTTTAATCCATAGATGTATAAACATGGACAGGGATTGTGGGTAGAGGTGGGAACATTGGGGTGGCGGCGTAGGCTCGTTGGGCCGAAGGGCCTGTTTCCCGTGCCGTTTTGTTCTTTGAAGTTGTGGACGATGGTTTCAGTTCCTCGGCACTGACTGTTGATGCTCACTCACATTGATGAACTGCAAGATATCCTAAAGCGAGTGGATGAAACTGAGAAGAGAATCCTGTCAGTTAAGAGCTCGCCTTGAATCCTTAGAAATCCTGTTGCATGATGCGTCGAACATCCTGGTTAATTGAGGGAAATGGGGCTGGTACCCAAGTGGAGCTGGAATGAACTCCTGACCAATTTCGAGAACTGGCTGCGATGCTTTTACAATCTCAATTTAAAAACTGGATGTTTTGAGTTCGATGGAGCGCATTGTATCTGCTCTTTGAGGCCTGGTGTCAGTTGGAGACCCTACCACTGGTCTTCTGTTGTCTTGTCCTCGGTATTCTTCAGGGAAGGCTGGATGTGATGGGTTTTCTCTACCCACTGAGGCTTTGGGACGACAACATGGTGAAGACGCAAGGGCTTGGGTGGAACTCTGGATGGATCTTGGCCTTTCAAGTTCCATGGATGGTATGTTATTCAGCAGTTCATCATTAATCCTGAACGTTATTCCCTTGTGATTATACTCCTGATTTTGTGATATTGTCGTTTATCCAGACAAAGGTGTATGATTCATTTTGGTAGGACAATCTTGAATGCAGATTACAGGGTCAGTGGCAGGGTTCTGAGGAATGTGGAGGAACAGAAAGATCTTGAGGTTCATATCCGCAGACCTCTGAAGGTTGCCACTTTAGAGCAGTGAAAAAAACATATAGTGTGTTAGCATTTATTAATGGGGGTTTGAGTTTAAAAGCCGTGGGGTTATGCTGGAACTATATCAGACTTGGCGAGACCACATTTGGAATATTGCGTGCATTTCTGGTCACCTCACTATAAGAAGGATGTGGAAGCATTGAAGAAAGTGCAGAGGAGACTTACCAGGATGCTGCCTGGTTTGGAGGCTAGGTCTTATGATAAATGGTTGAGGGAGCTGGGGCTTTTCTCTTTAGAACGGAGGAAAGAGGTGACTTAATAGAGGTTTATAAGATGATGAGGGAATAGATAGAGTGGATGTGCAGAGACTATTTCCTCAGGTGGATGTAACTGAAAGGGTATTCAAACGGCCATTGGATAGGCATATGGATAACATTGGAATAGTTTAGGTTAGAGGGTCATTGGATTGGTTCCATTGGTCGGCGCAACATCGAGGGCTGAAGGGCCTGTACTGCACTGTAATGTTCTATGTTCTATGTTACTAAGGGGCATAACTATAAGGTTTGTGGTGGGAGATATAGGAGGATGTCCAAAGTAGATTATTTACTCAGAGAGTGGTTGGAGTGTGGAATACACTGCCTGCTGTGATAGTGGAGTCGGACACTTTAGGAACTTTCAAGCGGTTATTGGATAGGCACATGTAACTCTCCCCTAGATATTCTATGGATGGGTGTCTTGATTCTTCTCGTTGGTGGAAAAGGTTTAAATTTTCTGGTGGTGGAAGTGGCTTGATCGCTGCCTCTGATATGGTTGGTGTGGAGGGAGTTTTTTTATTCATTCACGGGACGTGGACATCGCTAGGTGGCCAATATTTATTGCCCATCCCTGTTTGCCCTTGAGAAGATGGTAGTGAGCTGCTTTTTTGAATCACTACAGTGCAAGTGCTGTGGGTTGACCACCACACCATTAGAGAGGTAATTCCAGAATTTTGACCCAGTGAAAGTGAAGGATAGGAGATATATTTCAAGTCTGGATGGTGGGTGGCTTGGGAGACAATTGTAGCTGGTGATGTTCCCACTTATCTACCGCCCTTGTCCTTTTAAATGGGAGTATTTGTGGGTTTGGAAAGTGCTGTTTGGTGAATTGCTGCAGTGCATCTTGTAGATAGTACACACTGCTGCAACTGAGCGTTGGTGGTGGAGGGAGTGGATGTTTGTGGAAGGGGTGCCAATCAAGTGGACAGCTTTGTCTTGGATGATGTCAAGTTTCTTGAGTGTTGTTGGACCTGCACTCATCTAGGCAAGTGGGGAGGATTTATCACACTTCTGACTCATGCCTTGTAGATGGTGGATAGGCTTTGGGGAGTCAGGAAGTGAGTTACTTGCTGCAGTATTCTTGGCCTTTGACCTTCTCCTGTAGCCACTGTGCTTATGTGGTGAGTCCAGTTGAGTTTCTAATCAATGGTCAATGTGGTGTTGTGAGCCTAGGTGAGGTGTATGAATCTTTGGCTTACTGGTTCCTATATATGAGGGTACAATGCCATGCTACTTCTTGTACTGATGGCAGTACACTGCTGTTCCCCCTTTTCTGGGTTAAACTTTCATTAATTTGGGGGTCCCAGGATGATGGATTAGTTCCACATTTGTTGTATATTACCCCAGAAGGAATCTTGTATATTGTGTAGCTCTGTCCCTGTTATCCTGTGCAGGAGGGCATCTACCATGGGGCAATGTGCTTGGGGTTTTATCCTGAGACACCCCACTCTGGTATCATTTAATTATCCACACAAGAGGAATCACTGACTAGAATGGTTACAATGCTTGATTATTTGTATGAACATCTATATTATGTGGGATAATGATTACTCTGCAGTGTATTTGATTTTTGGGATTGTTGCGCTTTGGGGAAAATATCAAATTTTCAAAAACAAAACAATCAAAAGCAAAAGAGCTGGAGTATTGTGTCCGGGTTTGGGAACCGCACTATAAGAAGGTTGTGAAGGTTTTAGAAACATTTAACTAAAGATTTAACTAAACATTTAACAGGGTGATAAATTAGAGAAGCTGGGAGTATTTTCCTTGGATAAGAGAAGGTTGAGAGGAGATTTAGTTGGACAGGATAGATTGAGAGAAACTGTTCATATTGGCAGAAGGATAGGAAACTAGAGGATACTAATTTAAGGTGACTGGCAAAAGTAGTAATGGAAACATGAGGAAAAATGTTTTATGCAGTGAGTAGGTAGGATCTGAAAGGTGTGTAATTTTTATTAATTTATTAATTAGGGAGTTCTGAATTGTTTCCTTTCTTGAAACCTGCTTCCCTTGGGGATATGGTATCCCTTTGGCTGTGGAGCCTGAATGACAGTTTGAGTGCTTAGGTTCAGTACTGTTTGGTGTCTTCTTTAAAATAAAGTTCTATGTACTGCCTGAGAGTGTAGCGAAGGCAGGTTCAATCATTGTCTTCAACAGAGATTTGAATAGATCACTGAAGAGAAAACATTTACAGGGCTAAGGGGAAAATGTGGAGGCGTCGCACAAGGTGATTTATTTTTGTAGAGAATCAGCACATTACAATGGCCTTTCTATGTGATGTAATTATTTTGTCAGTCTTTGTTTATGAAATGGGAACATTATTAGCTAGAGCAGCATTTATTACCCTTGTTGAAGGTGTTGTGAACTGCCTTTTTGAACTGCAGCAGTCCCTATAGTGTAGGTACATCCACAGGACTGTTAAGGAGTGAGTTCCAGGATTTAAATCCAGTGACAGTGAAATGTTTAGAGTGAAACTTGAACATATCTTTGTGAATATGCTATCTCAATAATTGGATAATAAAGTAATTGTTGTAAATCATTGATAGGTCGAGTGAATGATTTTGGTTTTGAACAGGGGGAGATACAAGAACAAGGGAAGATGTAGGTGGCTTCAAGAGACCAATCTAGAAAGACAAGAGCAGCAAATATCTGGAAACATCTTCACCTGGAGATTCCCCTCCAAGTCACTCACCACCCTGACTTGGAAATATAGTGTGTGTGTGTGTGTGTGTGTGTGTGTGTGTGTGTGTGTGTGTGTGTGTGTGTGTGTGTGTGTGTGTGTCTACATCTCAGGCTGAAGTATTACAAGAAGGCAGCTCACCAACATCTTCTGAAGGGTAATTAGGAATGGGAAATTAATGCTAGCCTAGAAAGCAATACCCACATTGTGAATGAATTTTAAAAAACCTAGAGGATGGTCCAAAGATTCAAGGAGGACAGAAGCATGAGCTATTTGACATTTATCCAAGGCAGTAATAGGGGAACATAACTCCCAATGATACTGTGTTATCCATAACTCAATTCTGATGGAAGGCCATTGAACTGAAATATTAACTCTGTTTCTCTCTCCACAGATGCTACCTGACTTGCTGAGTGCTTCCAGCATTTTCTGGTTCTATTTCCTCAGATACTGCAATAAATCAAGCTTCACTTGTGCTGAATACAGTTTAATGCAATGTGAATCATTAGTGACTGGAGTTTACCAAAATGAAACCAAATATGATCTTGGTGTGTTTCAGTTTTATTCTATATAAATGTGACCTGTTTCCTAAGATAGCCTTTCCTGTCGAACACTTTAGGGATTAGCCCTCATAAGAGCAGCCCTAAAGAAGCCTGTCTCAATCAGCACCTTCCCCTTCCAGTCTCATACTGACTACTGTTTACCAGCTTCCAAATATATGGATGATATATTCCTTGCCATCTTGAGAATTGGTATCCAACACGTGGCTGCCAACTTCAAACTCCTCTTCATCCATTGTTACCATTCACCTTAGCATTGATTGGCAGTGAGTGGAACTTCCATCTATCCTTGGAAGGAAGTCCCACTTGTGAAAACTATTGGACAATCAGATTAGCTAACAACTCTTCAAGCTGGCCAGGCCAGCAATAGTACTGCAACCTTTCTGACTGGGTCTAAGTTCTGGTACCTTTGAAAAGTTAAATCCTGGAGTCCTGAGGGTGAGGGTGGGGTGGGGGGTGGTGTAGGGAAAGCTTGTAAGGGAGCAATTGAGGAATGGGAAGTGATCATAGCATCAGGGATATGCCAGGGAGGAAGATGTCCCAAAGCTTCAATGCATAGATGGAAGGGTGCCTCAAATTTGAGGGGGTATAGAGTGAGACACCCCTATCCTTTCCCAGGGAAAAGTGTAAATGTCACTTCCCCACCAGACCCACAGCTACTCTCCTACCAGCCTAAAGATTGAGACTGATTGGGACAAAACCACTTATAAGGCCTTACTAGATGAATGTACAGATTTCCCACCAAGGGCCTGCTTGCCCATGTGTGAAAATCATAGAAATCCTTCAGTACAGAAGGAGGCCATTGGGCCCATTGAGTCTGCACTGACCACAATTCCACCCAGGCCCTAGCCCCGTATCCCTATATATTTACCCGCTAATCCCAATAACCTATATGAAGTAGGGAAAGGGGTAATGCATTTTATACCTAGAACATGTCACAAACATAACCCTTCCCCATGGCTGATCTCCTTTAGCTTATACTGCTCCTGGCATTAATATAAGTTATTTGTTCATATCTTACATGCTTTAACACTAATTTTTATAAAGTCAGATAGTTTAATGTGACTGTTATTTTGTAGACTTTGCAACTTTTACTTATTTGTGTTAGTTGAATATTGTTACACAGATGGTAGTTTACGATACCGGCTTTTAACAGGAAGAGTCCTGCTGGAACAGCCACAATTGCACAAGTAACTTCAAAGACAGAGTTGCTGGTTCTGCTGCAGAAAGATTTTGGATTGTGACCGTGTATCATGACTGCAACTGCTAGCTGGACTGTAAATTGTGATTAAATCTGGGTCTGTATCACAACCAAGGATTGTTGTGGCCAGAATGGGAAACTTGTGTCGTGATTGACTTAAGACTCGTGATGTATAAATGCTCACCTCTGTTTGTGTTCTATGAGAAGCTTGGTAATCCCTGCTTCTCCCAAAGCTGTTGAATGAACATCAGAGCTTTGAAATAAAAACCACTGTATTTTGACTAATAGTCTCAGAGGTATTATTTTACCTATAACACTATGCATCTCAGGACACTAAGGGGCAATTTTAGCATGGTCAATCAACCTAACCTGCTCATCTTTGGACTGTGGGAGGAAACCGGAGTACCCGGAGGAAACCCACACAGACACAAGGAGGATGTGCAAATTCCACACAGACGATGACCCAAACTGGGAATCGAACCCAGGTCTCTGGAGCTGTGAAGCAGCACTGCTAACCACTATGCTACCATGCTGCCCTAATGTGTTTGGATGGGCAGGTTTCCAGGTGGGAATCCTGTGCATTCAATTTGAACCATTCCTATCTCAGAACCCACCTTAGATGCAGCATAAAATTCTGCCATGGACTTCAAATCCCACATTTTCTATGCTATCGAAGTAATGGGATTTTGGTTTATGCACTGGGCTTTGAAAGACAGGTCAGCTTGACCACAATTGCGCCTATTCCAAAATACAAACTCACAAGTGCAATTCAGCAGAGACAGTGGGCATGCTCCTCCCCAAACTTATCATACAAACCCTCTCCCACAGATGTCTACATAAACACAGAAGATAAAAGTGGGAGGGGGCCATTTAGCCCTTTGGACCTGTTCTGCCATTTACTATGATCATGGCTGATTCAACTCAATAGCCTAATCTGCTTTCTCCTCTTAACCTCTGATTCCATTCAACCCCAAGTGTTATGTCTAGCCACCTTTTGAATACATTAAATGTTTCAGCCTCAACAATTTCCTGTGGTAATGAATTTCACAGGCTCACGACTCTGAGTCTCCTCAGATCTGTCCTAAATACTCTATTCCCTGTATCCTCAGGCCATGACTCCTGGTTCTGGATACCTCAACCATCAGGAACATCCTTCCTGCATTTGCCATGTCTAGACCTGCTAGAATTAGAATCATGCAAACATTAAAATCAGTGCAGAAAGAGGCTATTTGGTCCATTGAGTCTGCACTGACCACAATCCCACCCAAGGCCTATCTCCCACATCCCTATATATTTAGCCACTAAACCCTCTAACCTACGCATGTCAGGGCACAAAGAGGCAGTTTTAGCACGGCCAATCAACCTAACCTGCACATCTTTGGACTGTGGGAAGAAATCGGAGCACCCGGAGGAAACCCACACAGACACAAGGAAAATGTGCAAACTTCACACAGACAATGACCCAAGCCAGGAATCGAACCCACATCCCTGGAGCTGTGAAGCAGCAGTGCTAACTACTGTGCTACCGAGAATTTTATAAATCTCTACCCTCTCATTCATCTAAACTCCAGCAAAAACAATCTTAACTTCATCAATCTTTCCCCATACATTGTTGCACTCCCTCAAGAGCAAGAACATTCTTCCTCAGAAAAGGAGACCAAAACTGCACACAATATTCTAGTGAATATTCTATTCACACATAATATTTCATCAAGTGTATAATTGCAACAACACATACCTGCTCCTATACTTGTAACTCCTCACAATGAAGGCCAACATGCCATTTGCCTTCTTTACCACCTGCTGCACCTGCATGCTTACCTTCAGCAACTGGTGCACAAAGACATCCAAGTCCCATTGCCTACTTGCTTCTCCTCATTTCCAACCATTCGGATAGCAATCTGCCTTCTTGTTTTTGCTTCCAAAGTGATTTAACCTCACATGAACTGCAACATAACCAGAGCAAAATCTGCTCTCCCAGAAACCTCAGCATAAAGAAAAAGACAGCAAGTTAACTACATTAACCTACATTTGGCTGAGTTTACAGGCCACAATCCATAAAAACAGTGCAATGTATTCATTTTCTCTACAATTATTAGAATCCTCGGCTCTCTGCTGCTCTGTCAAGAAAATATTTTGTCAGCAGTCTTTCAACAATTTAGGACGGAGAGCTTTACTCTGTCTTTAAATGTGTGCTGTATCTGTCCTGGAAGTATTTGATGGGGACAGGGTAGTAGGAGCTTTACTCTGCATCTAACCCCGTGTTGTACCTGGAAATGTTAAAATAGAATAGCAAATCAGTTTGAATTGTCGACTGGATGTTAGGAAATGATTGTGACAGAGTTCCTGATTGGTTCCTCTTGTTGTTATATTACCTACTGTATCCGGAATGAAGAAATTGTATCCCAGCAAGCTGTAATGAAGAACAGTTGGAATGAGTCCTTTCAATCCTGCGTAAGTCCAGTCTGATTGTCGAGGAGCCATCCGAACATATACAGGGAGGTGTGCAGCCCTGCAGCATACAAAAGTACAGCTTCAATCAGCATTTTTGAGGACCATAAATATTCTCATAACCTCAGCTTGAAACATTCTTTAATGTTGTTCTCGAAAGAACCAAATCATTGGTCAAACAAGGTGACCTGGGAAACCATCACAGGAATGAATGCGAGTGCAGGTTGACGACATACATATTACTTACAACAGATAATAGCCTGTGTGCGCATTTGAGAGTGGGAGAGAAGTAGTGGGAGATATAGATATTCAGGATAAATAGTGCAAAAAAGAGAGAGAGAGATACTGAGGCTTGGAGAGTAAAACAGAGTGATCCTCAGAGTAGCAGGGAGAAAAAGATATACAGGGTAATAGAGCAAGAGAGAAAGTGATAATTAGTATAACAGTGAGAAAGAGAAAAAGAGATACCTAAATTAAGTTGATCTTTTGCTAAATCCTAGCCATGACTATAACTTCTGTATTCTCTTTTTCTTTTGCCCTTCTATACTCCACAAGCGGTATGCTTTGACTGTAAAGCACACAAGAAACAATACTTTTTAATGTATTCCAATACATGTGACAATAATAAATCACATCATATCAAAAAGATACACAGGGCAATAGAGTGAAAGAGATATTCAGAGTAACACAGCAAAAGACATTCAGAGTACTGGAGAGAGAGAGAGTGAGCGAGACTCGGGGTACTAGAGAGAGAGAGAGAGAGACAGAGTGAGCAAGAGATTCAGGGTACTGGAGAGAGACAGAGACAGAGAAAGAAAGAGAGTGAGTAGAGTGAAAGTGAGTAGAGGGAGAGCGCGAGGGAGGGAGAGCGCGAGGGATGGAGAGCGCGAGGGAAGGAGAGCGTGAGGGAAGGAGAGAGAGAGCAAGAAACAAAGAGATACTCAAAATAATAAAGTGAAAGACAGAGATACATAGGGGAACAGAGCAAGAGAAAGAAAGAGAGACTTGGGGTAATAGAGAGAAAGTGAAAGAGAGAGAGAACGTGAGAGAAAGAGAGAAAGTGAGAGAGAGAAAGTGAGAGAAAGAATGTGAGAGAGATAGAAGGTGAGAGAGAGAGCGAGCGAAAGAGTGAGAGAGAGAGAGAGAGAGAAAGAGCGACAGAGAATGAGAGCAAGAGAGGGAGAGAGAGAGAGTGAGAACAAGAGCATGAAAGCGAGAGAGTGAGCGAGAGAGAATGTGTGAGAGAGTGAGAGAAGAAGATACACAGAATAATAGAACGAGACAAATAGATACTCAGGGTATTAGAGAGTGAGAAAGATATTCTCAAGGTGTGTGTGTTTGTGTGTGTGAGAGAGAGAGAGAAAGAGACAATGCATGATGGAGCAAAAGAGAAAGGTGCTCAGAATAAAGAATGAGAGAGAAAAGAAAGAAAGAAAGATTTTCAGGTATTAGAGAAAGAGGGAAAGAGATACTCAGGATAATAGAGTGAGAGAGAAAGAGAGAGAGAGAGAAAGAGAGATACTCAGATTATTAGTGGGAGAGGGAAAGAAAGATCTATTCAGGGTAATAGAGAGAGAAAAGATACTCAAGGTGTGTGAGAGAGAGAGAGAAAAAGAGACAATGGATGAAAGGGCAAAAAATAAAGAGATACTCAGCACAGTAGAGAGGGAGAAAGAGAGAAAGATATACTCAGGGTAATAGAGAGAAGGAGAGACAGAAAGAGATGCTCAGGTAACACAGCAAACAAGAGAGATAAAGAGAGATACTCAGGGTAAGAGAGGGTGAATGATAGAGAAAGAAATGCTTAGATTAATACTGATTCAGAGAGCGAGTGAAAGAGATAGAGTAATAGAGCGAAAGAGAGAGAGAGATACTTGATAATGGACTAAGAGAGTGAGACAGAGAACAACATATTCAGGGTAAAAGAACAAGAGAGAGAAAGAATACTCAGACTAATAAAGCAAGAGTGCCCAAGGTACAGTCTTCCCAAGGGCAATTAGGGATCAACAACAATAAAGGGTGGTTAGGGTATGGAATGCCCTGCCTGCTGCAGTTGTAGATGCGCCAAGTTTGGTGGCGTTTAAGAGGTTAGTAGATAAGTTTATGGACGAAAAGGGAATGGTTTACGTTAGAGGGTCATTGCTTTTTCGTAATTGGTCGGCGCAACATTGAAGGCCGAAGGGCCTGTTCTGCGCTGTAATGTTCTATGTTCTATAATTGCTAGTCTGGTCAAAAATGCTTATATCCTATGAATGCATTAAAAAAAAACAGAAGGAGAGATGATCAGGCAAATGGAGAGATTTTATCACACTCCTGACTTGTGCCTTATAGATGGTGGACTGACTTTGCAGGATCAGAAAAGGAGTTACCCACCACAGGATTACCAACCTCCTAACTGCTGTGGTAACCACAGTATTTTTATACCTTGTAGAGTTCAGTTTCTGGTCAATGGTAACCCTAAGATGTTGATAGTGGGGGATTACGCTATGATAACGCTATTGAATGTCATGCAGAGATGATTAGATTTTCTACTGTTGGTGATAGTCATTGTCTGACTTGTGTGGTACAAATGTTTCTTGCAACTCATCAAGCCCAGCCAAAGCTTGCTGCATTTGGACATGGATTGCTTCAGGATCTGAGGAGAAGTGAATGCTGCTGAATATTGAGCAGTCATCAGAGAATTTTCACACTTCTGCCCTTATGATGGATAGAAGGTCATTGATGAAGCAGCTAAAGATGGTTGGGCCTAGGACACTACCCGGAGGGATTCCTGCGGTGATGTCCTCGAACTGAGATGATTGACTTCCAACCACCACAACCATCTTCCTTGTTCCACGTATGACTCAAACCACTGGATAGTTAGCTCACTGATTCCTTTCAACTGTCATTTGTTAGGGTTTCTTCAATTAGTTAAATACTGCATGGTGTCAAAGGCACTCTCTCCTCACTTCCTGAGTTCAGCTGTCTTGTCCATTTTTGAGCAAAAGCTGCAATGAGATCAGGAGCTGAGTGATCCTGACGGAAACCAAACTAAGCATCAGCGAGGATATAAGTGCCACTTGATAGCATTGTCCACAACACCTTAAATCTATGACCTTCAAACATTTTGCTGATGAATGGCAGTTGACTCAGTCATGATGTGGAGATGCCAGCATTGGACTGGGGTCAACACAGTAGGAATCTCACAACATCAGATTAAAGTCCAACAGGTTTATTTGGTAGCAAACGCCAATAGCTTTTGGAGCGCTGCTCCTTTGTCAGGCGAGTGCTCTCACTTGACTAAGGAGCAGCATTCCGAAAGCTAGTAGCATTTGCTACCAAATAAATCTGTTAGACTTTAACCTGATGTTGTGAGGCTTCTTACTGAGTTGACTCAGTCTCCAGTCCTGATTACTCTCACACCCAGCCCCAATTACAGAAGAAGAAAAAAACATGTGATGTAGCAAAGGAGGAAGTCATTTGGCTCCTCAAACCTGTTCCCTCATTCAATAAGAACATGGCTGGTGTGTGGCTTTCACTCAACTTTCCTGCCTGTCCCCCATAACTGTCTCTGCCTGATAAGAAATCTGTCTAACTCAACCTCAAATATCCCACCTGTTACTGCTTTTTGTGGAAGAACATTCCAAAGACCTTCAGAAGAAATTCCTTCTCATCTTTGTCTTAAATGGGAAACCCCTTATTTTATCACCTTCTCTGATCTTAGTGTTCCTAGTTCTAGATTCCCCCATGTTGGAAAACATCCTCTCAGCATCAGCAATGTCAATTGCTCTAGGAATCTTGGATAATTCAATAAGATTGCCTTTCATTCTGCTAAATTCCAAAGTGTACAACTCAACATACTCAAGTTTTCCTCATAAGACAAACTCCTCATCCAGGAACAAATGGAGTAAACTTTCTTTGAATCACCATAAATGCAAGTATTTCCCTCCTTAAAGAGACTAATCCAGTACACAGTACTCTAGATGCAATCTCACCAATGCTTTATATAATTGCAGCAAAACTTCTTTTTATATAATGGGTATTAAACCAATTAAACTAAATAAAACAAACTTTTCAAAGTTTTTAACTTTCATTTATTAGTGTGACAAATCACTGCAATGAAGTTACTGCAAACTTCATTCCTGTGAAACAAAATTAAAGAAGCAGCCTCTGAAAGGGATATTCTATAAAACAAAAATAAATAGCAAAGAAAACTTATAACATCAAAGATGTTATATTTAGATGTTTCAGTAAGATCAGAGAAGGTGGTAAAAGAGGGGGAGGTGTGGCATTGTTAGTCAAGGACAGTACTACGTTGGCAGAAAGGACATTTGATGAGGACTCATCTACTGAGGTAGTAACATTAGCAACACAACAGCTCAGTGACTATCGCTGTGCTGTGCAGATACATGGATTTGGGCCTGTGTCTGTGGGAGTTTGCGCATTCATCCTGTGCTTGCGTGGGTTTTCTCCGAGTGCTCCAGTTTCCTCCCACATCCTAAAGATGTGCTCTTAGGCTAATTGGCAAAACAAATTCTCACTAAATTGTCTCAAATTTGCTTTTTAATCCATAGATCTGTAAACATAGACAGGGATCACGGGTAGAGGTGGGAACATCGAGGTGGCGGCGCGGGCTCGTTGGGCTGTAGGGCCTGTTTCCCGTGCTGTTTTGTTCTTTGCTCTTTGTAGTATGGGCTGAAGTTAGAAACAGGAAAGGTGAGGTCACCCTGTTGGGAATTTTCTATAGGACTCCAAAAAATTCCAGAAATTTAGAGGAAAGAATTGCAAAGATGATTCTGGATAGGAGCAAAAGTAACAGAGTAGTTTTATGGGGGACTTTAACTTTACAAATAATGACTGGAAACGCTATAGTTCAAATAAGTCAGTTTTTATCCAATGTGTGCAGGAGGATTTCCTCACAGTATGTAGATAGGCCAACAAGAAGCTAGACCACATTCGATTTGGTACTGGGTGATGAACCAGGCCTGATATTAGATTTAGAGGTAGGTGAGCACTTTAGTGATAGTGACCACAATTTGGTTATATTTACATTAGTGATGGAAAGGAACAGGTATATACCGCAGGACAAGACTTACAACTGAGAAAGGAAATTATATGCGATTAGGCAAGATTTAAGATGCATAGAATGTGGAAGGAAACTGCAGGGATGGGCACAATGGCAATGTGGAGCTTGTTCAAAGAGCAGCTACTGTGTGTCCTTGATAAGTATGTATCTGTCAGGCAGGGGGGAAGTGGTCAAGCAAAGAAATCATGGTTTACTAAAGAAGTTGAATTTCGTGTGAAGAGGAAGGAGATTTATGTTAAGATGAGACGTGAAGGCCCAGTTTAGGCACTGGAGAGTTACAAGTTAGCCAGGAAGGAACTAAAGAGAGAGTTAAGAAGAGCCAGAAGAGGACATGAGAAGACTTTGGCAGGTAGGATCAATGTTCAATGTTCTAAATCAAAATATGATGAAACAGCTCAGCCCCAATGCAGGAATGGAAAGCCTGATGATGCCGGCAGACACTTCATGCTCCCTCTTAAGGAATGCCTGGCAGTGAATTTAGCCATAGTGGAGGTGTAGACAGTCAGGGTGGACAACCGCTTGCCTCTTTTTATATTTCACCTTTCTTACAGTAAAAGCCAACATTCAAGTTGTCTTCCTAATTACTTGCTGTACCTGCATGCTAACTCATCTTGTGATTGTCGTACAAGAACATCCAGATCCATTGTAAAGAATTATAGAGAATATCATAACTTACCGAGTAGCAGTTGATATAATGGTTGTATTCCCAAGTTTCTCAGCCAACAGAGCGAATTGGCTGATGTACTCATCACTGGCAAGCTGCCAGGAATGCTGCTGCAACAGATCAATACTGGCACTTCCCTCTCCTCCTTCCAGTGTGAGATATTTCACCTCCAACCTCCTCTGAAGTCTGAGAGCCTGGGCAAGGAACCAGTCACATGCGTCCACATTGCTGAGGTTCAGCTTCACAGCAAGCCTTCCCCTCCAGTTCATCAAGAGAGGAGCCTGTGGGTAAAGAAAGGGACAAGTAGAGTTTAAGGAAAGGCAACAAGGTAGCTCAGACAGCAGTCTCGGGAGTGAATGATGCAGTGATATTTTGTAGAGAAAGGAGATGTCTGATAGAGATCTCTCTCTGTAGTTAACATTCTAAGCTTCATAAAAATAGATATAATTATCCCTGTCCTGTTCTAGTGCAGCCCTCTAGAGGGCACTCTAGCCCAGACCAGGCCTCAAATCCATTCTCATATACAGGATCTGATAAACGAATTAGCGAAATTAGCACAGGATTCAATTCTCTCTAACCCCATATTTCCAGTTGGTACTGTAAACTCTGCGGGCAAGTATAGCCTGAGGTGAGATACAGAGTAAAAGTCCCTCTACACTGCCCCATCACATAATCCCAAGACAGATACAGACTGGGTTTGATACAGAGTAAAGCTACCTCTACAATGTCCCCATCAAATACTCCCAGGACAGGTACAGCATGGGATTACTTAGAGTATAGCTCCCTCTAGGTTCTCCACCAAGCAAACCCAGGACCAATAGAGCTCAGGGTCAGATACTAAGTGAACGTCCCTCTAAAAAGATTCCCATCAAAAACTCCCAGGACAAATACTGCATGGAGTTAGATATGGAGTAATGTTCCCTCGACAGTGTGACCATTTAACACTCCCAGCACAGTGAGGGTACGAGATTAGATACAGAGTTTAGTTCCCTCTACACTGTCCCATTAAATATTCCCAGGACAGATACAGCACTTTGTTAGATATATAGCTCCTTCTACGTTGTCACCACAAATACTCCAAGGATGGGTATAGCACAGAGTAAAGCTTCTTCAACACTGTCACAGTGCATCCTTCTCTATTTGTACACAGTTCTCTTCTACTTTTAAGAGGGTTCTAGGTGCGATTGCAATGCGTCTCTCTCCACTCGGTATCAGATGGGATAGCATTGCTCCTACGCCTTACAGCAACACATCACAAGCCAACTGCAGAGGTAACTTGGGGTCAAATGCACTAAAAATCCTGGACTCCTTCAATGCCTTCTTCACTGCTTGATTAAGTTTTTCACTGTCAAACTAGTGAAAATTAAGTTTAAAAGTGCCTTCTCACAGTTTGGTGCCCACTGCCACACTTGTCCCTTCATTAATAACTAATGTAGTGGTTTCAGTACTGTCACCAAAGTAGGCACAAATTTGCTATAATTGTTTATGAGTCCCAGGAAAGACTTCAACTGGGACTTATTTTCTGGTCTCAATGCCTTCATTATAGCCCCAGCTTTTCAGCACTTTATGGAACCCTTTGCTGTCGATAACGTGACCTAAATATTTGACAGATTCCTTAAACTCACTCGTCTTCCCTAATCTGCAGCCCATGTTCCTGCAGTCTCTTCAACATCTCTTCTAAATTCCACCAATGTTCTTCATCTGTGAAGCCTGTTTCCAGGATGTCATCATTGGATCCCCAGGAAACCATTTAAAATCTAGTCCATTGGTCTTTGAAAAGCGGCCGGGCTGAACTAACCCCAAAAGGCAGCCGTTTATAAAGAAATAACCCTTTTTGGGTATTAATGGTTCATGATGCTGAGTGTTTTCAGCCACCCCACCTGCAAGAGAGATATCTTGGTAAACTTCTGAACACCAGCAAGACAAATAAACAAGTCATCAATAAGGGGCAACAGATATGGATCTGCACATAAGTCAGGGTTCACAGTGATTTTAAAAGCTCCATGTAGCCTCACTGAGCTGTCAATCTTCATAACTATTGATTCTAATACTCGCAAACATATTAATCTCTTGAGGTCAGCCTTCACTTTAGATCTAATTGCATATTGCACTGGATGTGGCTTCATGCACTTCAAGCATGTGCCTAGTTTCAATCATAAACTCACTTTAATTCCTTACATCTCTCCACGCTTGCATTAAATACCTTCTTATATTTTTCTAAGATGTCATTCAGATTGGAAGAAGATTCAGTTAGTTTATTCACCAGTTTAATTTTAATTATTTCAGTCAAGATTGTCCATATAATGCAGGATAATCACCATTGTCATGTACAAAAGCAGTGGAGCAGTTGGTCCCTCAGCTGCACCTTGGCCAAGACGTAGCCTTTCAGAGGAACCAACTTTTCTGTTTATGTCCTCAGAATGATTGATTGCAGGCTTCAGAGAAGATGATTCAACTTCGCTTTGTATGTTGACTTTGAAATCAATGACACTGCCGTGCCTGTGTCCACCACTAGTTTGTCTTCAACTTTGAGCACTGTCCAAAACTTGTCCACTTCACCTCGTACCCACAGGATGTTTAACTTCAGCTGTGTCTTCTCAGTCTGCTCTGTTCTATCTGCAGACCTCCCCATGGACTCCTTGTCCTCATCCAAATTGGCCACTCACCATTTCCTTCGGGGTTTGCCGCGTGACCGTTCAGTTTTGTGTTTTCCTTGGATGTCGGTACTTTTCAGTTTTGAGCAATGTAGTCCATCTTCCAGCAGTTCCACCACTGAGGTACTTATGTCCAATGACTGGTCTCCATGCATCCTCATCAGCCACAAAAGCGGCATTCCTCAGACAATGACTGGCTCTTTGGAACAAATACTTAAATGTGTTGCCTCCATATCAACCCATTCCATGGTGACCACGATTTCCGATGCCTTCTTAAATTCAAGCTACAGTTCTGCCAAAAGTCTCCGCTGAATTGCTTCCTGCTGAGGCCACATACAAGCCAGTTCCCGTAGTGCATCCTGTAAGAAATCCCCAAAGTCATAGTGCTCCTGGAGGCTCTTCAAGGAAGACACAAATTTAAGAATGGTCTTGCCCTTAATCTGGTCCCACTTGTAAAACCTGAACCACTCCACATTCAGCAGTGGTTTTGGTGCAAACTGCCCCTCCAGTACCATACACAACTCTTGAAAACAACTTATCCATTGGTTTTTCTGGACGTAGATGGCCTTTCAAGATGCCAAATGTTCTACTTCACATTGTGCTCAAATAGACCAGCATCACGAGGTTGTCACTCAAACTATCCACGGTAACTCAGTGTAGACTATCCACCGCACAGCCTCTTCATCAAATGTCCCGATTGACCTGAATTTTCCAGCCATTTCTCTTTATCGATAGCAGGGGATTTCCCACCTCTAAACTAGGACTGAAGCCTGTTTTTTCTGTACCGGCTTCTGCTCTCGCTTCTCAGTGAGTGCTTGGTAGTGCTATCACCCAATGACCAAGTCTTCCTCTGGTCGCCTGCAACCCAATGTCAGTGACAGTCATGGAGATCGACTTTTAACCATTGATGGCTTTCAACACTGTCCACTTGCTGTTTCCAATGATGCCCTCTTACCTCCATGGTCTTACCCGTCCCTGATGGTTTACTTCTTTAAGTGCACTGTGGATCTCTAGATGGTTCCATTTAAAGTCCCTGTCCTTCACTTTACAAGATATCGAACACTCTACCCTTCATCACCACTGTTCAATCTCTTAGCACTGAAATGTTTCCTCAAGAACTACTCCACATTCAGGCATCTGGGAACACAGATCTTTATTCAATCTACTTGCTTCACACTCCAAACATTCACTGCCCACTCAGGGTGATTCCCACTCAGCTCACCTCACGTATCCAGTCACATGACCCATTTCCTTAAAAGAAGCTCTGCCTCAACATATGTAACAGAGTGCCATCATTCTTTACACTGTCCCAATCAAGCATTACCAGGGCACATAGAGCTTGTAGTTAGATAGCAAGTTAAGCTCCCTCTATCCTATCACTATCAAACGTTCCAGTACGGTAGCACAGTGGTTAGCACTGCTGCTTCACAGCACCAGGGACTCGGGTTCAATTCTAGCCTGGGCCACTGTGTGGAGTTTACATATTCTCTATCTGTGTGAGTATCCTCCACATGTTCTGGTTTCCTCCCATATTCCCAAGATACTAAATTGCCCATTAATTTTGGAGGATTAGTAGGAATTACAGGAATAGGACCTGGATGGGATTGTTGTCGGTGCAGGCTCGATGGGCCGAGTGGCCTCCTTTTGTACTGCAGGATTCTATTCCAAGGACAGATATAGAACAGGATTAGGTACAGAGTATAGCTCCTTCAATTCTGTCACCATCAAACACTCCTAGGGCAGGTACGGCAAGGAGTTAGATACAGAGTAAAGCCTCCCTCTACATGTCACAATCAAACAATCCATAGATAGGAATAGCACAGAATTACCTACAGAGTAGAACTCATTCGAACTGTTCGAAGCAAACGCTCCCAGGACACATTGAGCATGGGGACAGATGGAGGGTAAAGTTCCCTCTACATGTCCCAATTAAATACATCCTAGACAGGTACAGCCTTGGCTCAGATATAGAGAAAAATTCCATCTACAATAAAGACGAACAGGATTGGGTTAGATACAAAGTACAATTCCGTCTACACTGTCCCTATCAAACACTCCCAGGACAGGCACAACACAGGATTAGATATAGAATAAATCACCATCTTTACTCAAACATCATAAACACCAGCACTGGTATATCATGCAATTAGATACAGAGTAAAGCTTTCTCCAGATTATTCCCATCAAACACTCCCAAGACAGGTACAGCAAAGTGTAAAATGCAAAGCAAAGCTTTCTTAACAGTATCCTCATCAAACACTTCCAAGACAAGTATAGCACAGAGCTAGACTCAGAGATGATGGTTTAGTGATATTACCAATAGACTATTACTCCAGAAACTGTCTACATCAAACTTCCACTGCACAAGCACACATTGGAATTAGATACTAAATAAAATTCCCTCTAGACTGTCGCCATTAAACACTCCCAGGACAGGTATAACATGGAGTTAGGTACAGAATAAATTGCCCTCTACATTGTCCCCATCAAACACTCCCAGGACAGATATAGCATGTGGTTAGATAGAGAGTAAAGCTTCCACTAATCTGTCCCCATCAAACATTGTAAGAAGTCTCACAACACCAGGTTAAAGTCCAACAGGTTAATTTGGTAGCAAAAGCCACTAGCTTTCAGTGCACTCACTGCTCCTTCATCAGGTAAGTGGGAGTTCTGTTCACGAACAGGGCATATAAAGCCACAAACTCAATTTACAAAATAATGGTTGGCATGCGAGTCTTTATAGTAATCAAGTCTTAAGATACAGACAGTGCGAGTGGAGGGAGGGTTAAGCACAGGTTAAAGAGATGTGCATTGCCTCCAGTCAGGACAGTTAGTGAGATTTTACAAGTCCAGGCAGGTCATGGGGGTTACAGATAGTGTAACATGAATCTAAGATCCCAGTTGAGGCTGTCCTCATGTGCAGAACTTGGCTATCAGTCTCTGCTCAGCAACACTGTATTGTCTTGTGTCATGAAGGCCGCTTTGAAGAACGCTTACCCGAAGATCAGAGTCCGAATGCCTGTGACCACTGAAGTGTTCCCCAACAGGAAGAGAATATTCTTGCCTGGTAATTGTCGAGCAGTGTTCATTCATCCATTGTCGTAGCATCTGCATGGTCTCCCCAATGTATCATGCCTCGAGGCATCCTTTCCTGCAGTGTATTAGACAGACAAGTTGCAAGAATATGTACCGTGTACCTGGTGGATAGTTTTCTCACATGAAATGGCGTTCATGTCAATGATCTGGCATGTCTTGCAGAGGTTGCTGTGGCAGGGTTGAGTGGTATTGTGGCCATTGTTCTCCAGAAGGCTGGGTAGTTTGTTGCGGACAATGGTCTGTTTGAGGTTATGTGGTTGTTTGAAGGCAAGAAGTGGGGGTGTGGGATGGTCTTGGCGAGATGTTTGTCTTCATCAATGACATGTTAAATGCTCCAGAGAAGCTTCTCCGCTCTGGGGAAGTACTGGATGATGAAGAGTACTCTATTTGCCGTGTCCGTGTTTGTCTTCTGAGGAGACAGTTTTTCGCTGTCAGAACTGTCGATGGATGAGTCAAACACCACATCCTGTTCTTATGTGGGCTTCTTTCAGTGTCTGGAGGTGCCTGTTGCCTCCTCATCTGAGCAGATCTTGTGTATATGGGGGCATGTCCACAAGGGATGGCTCCTTTAACATGTTTAGGGTTGAAGCTGGAGCAGTGGAGCTTTGTGAGGTTATCTGTGGCTTGCGGTACCACAAAGAGTGTACCAAGCTGAATAATGAAGAACACTACAGTTACCCACAGATCAGACCAAAGAACACACCTGTCAATTCAACAGATTGATTAAGACCTTTGATCCGGACTTGAGAGCGCCCTCCATGCTTTCATCTCACGTACTCTGTGCGTTGCAGATCTCTATTGCCTCCTGAAGATACACAAGACAAACACTTGGCCTTTTGCAATGTTCCAGTGAACCCCAATACAAACAGGAGGAACAGCACCTGGACGCTTTACAGCCTTCTGGACTGAACATTGAGTTCAACAGCTTCACAGCATAAACTCACTCCTTCACTTACACTTCATTTCCATTTATTTTATTTCATTTTGATTCATCTCATTCACCCACTGGTATTATCCTTCTCTCTCATTTCCATTTTGCTACTTCTCCATACAAGCACTCCTCACCCACCGTACCCTCCTCCCCCCATTCAGGGCAACTACCACAATCCTCAGGCAGTCCTTTAACAATCTATACCTCTGTTCTGCCATTCACACATTCTGATCACTTAATAGACAGTTGTAAAACCTTCTGAGCCTCATTTACATTCCCTTTAACATAGAACATAGAACACTACAGCTCAAACAGGCCCTTCGGCCCTTCCCTTTATCCCATTCTACCTCACCCACCCTCATTGTATAAATCTCTGCTGATTCTCTTAGCTCTCAGCTCTAATGAATGTCATTTGGACTCAAAATGTTGGCTCTGTTTTATCCCCACAGCTGCTGTCAGACCCGCTGAGATTTTCCATCATTTTCTGTTTTGTTTTAGGCACAGCATGGAGTTAGATACAGAGTTAAGCTCCTTCTATACTGTCAAACACTCCCAGGACAGGTACCGTATCAGGTTAAATACAGAGTAATTCTCCCTCTCATTGTCCCCATCAAACACTCTCAGGAAAGGTACAGCATGGGGTTAGGTACAGTAGTTTTAGTTGAGATTTTTATAAATAAAGTATATTTTTGGGAAAAAAAATCTGTTCTTATCAGTTTAAGTATCGAAAGGAAAAACTGTAAATTGTTTAGAACTGTAAAAATGTTTTATTCTGCACTGTTTGCCATTTGCAAATGTGTATACTTGCAACGTTTTAATTGAGATTTCGATGGACCTGTTCTTATTAAAATGAAATAACGGTAATCTGTATACAACGGCAAAAATGCCTTACTCTGCACTGCTTGCAACTTATTGATATGTATTGATATTGCAATGTTTTAATGGAGATTTTTACGAATAAAGTATATTTTTGGGAAAAAAAGCCCTCTTACTTTGTCCCCATCAAACGCTCCCAAGACAGATTCTGTGCAGGGTTAGATACCAGATAAAGCTCCCTCTACACTGCCCCCCGCAAACACTAGCTAGAAAGTACAGCATGGGGGTAGATCAAAGTTAAGCTCCCTCTACACTATCCCCATCAAGCACTTCCAGGACCGGTACAGACAGGGTTAGATACAGAGTAAAATTCTCTCTACAGTGTCCCCATCAAACTTCTAGCTACAATGTGGGATTAGATACAGAATAACGTTCTCCCTACACTGTCCCATCAAACACTCCCAGGACAGGTACAGTATGGGGTTATATACAGAATAATTTTCCCTCTATACTGTCCCCATCAAACTCTCCCAGAATAGGTAACTTGGGGTTATATACAGAGTAACACTCCATCTGTGCTGCTCACATGATGGGTCTCTGCACACCATGCTGACATACTTCTTTCTGTACTAGTTTCTAACCAGTTATCCTGTGGGTTGAGAGACTAATTGGTGAATCGGTTCTAGACTGGGGGTAGTGCTGTGTGATTGGCATTCAAATTCACAAAATGTTTGAAGCATGAACTACCAGATAAAACTTGTAAACTGTTGGACTGGAATGGTATGGAGCTGGGCGATGAAAAGCCTTGTGAATGCAGAGGTAACCGAGCCCACTCAGGAAAACAAAAGAGAAAAGAGAAATAACTCAAGGAATTACAGAAGATGATTTTGCTGCTGATGGGAGTCTGAGCCAGAATCTCTCTCTTCCTTCCTGTTGGATTGTCCGGAATTGCCTGGAATCGATGTTGAAGTAAGGGGAAAGAGTTAAGGAATATTTTAGCTGACGCGGGTCGAGGTATCTTCCCTGTGGAGTGTGACCCTTCCCCAGGGTGTCAGGCAGATGGTGTTCCTGTGAATGGGAGAGCACAGCAATTAAAGACTGGAAAAATCTTCAAACAATACAACTAAATCAACCAGATGAAAGGCACAGGCATTGAGATACACCACAACAGACCAAAGGCAGCTACATTTGATTAGCTACCAGCCAAAAAGTTTTCACTGAACCTGAACCTTCATCAGAAAACCATATTTAATGTTTATTATAGCTCCAGAGTGAGAGGCATGATGAGATCCCACTAACAGCAACAAACAAAATGACATTTTCTCACATGAGCAATTGTTCCATAACCACGTACAAAGATTTGGTTTAAAATGCACTCCAAAAGTCAGAGCCGACAACTTTGCAGCACTGCCTCAGCACTGAACCCTCACACAGTACAACAGTCTTTCAGGACTGACCCTCTGATGGTGCAGTACTCCCTCTTAGTACTGATGCTCTCTCAGTATAGTGCTCTCTCAGTAATGACTCTTGGACAGTGCAGCATTCCCTCAGTGCCGATCCTCTGATAGAGCAGCATTCCCTTAGTATCGACCTTCTGACAGAGCAGCATCTCCTCAGTACTGACCCTCTAACAATGCAGCACTCTCAGTGCTGACCCTCCAAAACTGCAGCACCCTTAGTTCTGATCTTCAGACCGTGCAACACTCTGAGTACCAATCCTGCAACAATACAGCAGTCCCTCAGGACTGACCCTCTGACAGTGCAGCACTCCCTCAGGATTGACCCTCTGACAGTGCAGCACTCCCTCAGGATTGACCTTCTGACAGTGCAGCACTCCCTCAGTACCAACCTTCTCACAGTGTAGCATTCCTTCAGTAGTCACCGTTTATCAGTGCAGCACTTGATCAGTACTGATCCTCTGACAATGCAGCAGTCCCTCCGTAGTGACTTTCCAACAGTGCAGCACTCTCCCAGCCTTGATATCTGACAATGCAGTCATGGTCTCCATCCTTACCCTGCAACAGTGCAGCACTCTCTCAGGCCTGATTCTCCAACAGTGCAGCACTCCCTCCACACAGAAAGTGCAGCATTCCCTCAGTACTGACCCTCTGACAGTGCAACATTCCCTCAGTACTGACCCTCTGACAGTGCAACATTCCCTCAGTACTGACCCTCTGACAGTGCAGCATTCCCTCAGTACTGACCCTCTGACAGTGCAGCATTCCCTCAGTACTGACCCTCTGACAGTGCAGCATTCCCTCAGTACTGACCCTCTGACAGTGCAGCATTCCTCGTACTGCCCCTGACAGTGCAGCATTCCCTCAGTACTGACCCTCTGACAGTGCACATTCCCTCAGTACTGACCCTCTGACAGTGCAGCATTCCCTCAGTACTGACCCTCTGACAGTGCAGCATTCCCTCAGTACTGACCCTCTGACAGTGCAGCATTCCCTCAGTACTGACCCTCTGACAGTGCAGCATTCCCTCAGTACTGACCCTCTGACAGTGCAGCATTCCCTCAGTACTGACCCTCTGGCAGTGCAGCAGTCTCTCAATACTGACCTTTTGACAGTGCAGTATTCCCTCAGGACTGACCCTCTGACAATGCAGTTCTATTTCCATATAGTACTCCCTAGGTCCTGATTTGATTTGATTTATTATTGTCACATGTATTAACATAGTGAAAATTGTTGTTTATAGTGTGCTATACAGACAAAACATACTATTAATACAGGAGGAAACGAGAGTGCAGAATGTAGTGTTACAGTCACAGCTAGGGTGTAGAGAAAGATCAACTTAATGCAAGTTATGTCCACTCAAAAGTTTGATGGCAGCAGGGAATATGTTGTTCTTGAGTCAGTTGGCATATGACCTCAGACTTTTGTATCTTTTTCCCCAAAGGAAGAATGTGGAAGAGAGAATGTCCGGGGTGCATGGAGTTTTTAATTATGCAGGTTGCTTTGTGAAGGCAGTGGAAAGTATAGACGGAGTCAATGGATAGGAGGCTGGTTTGTGTGATGGATTGGGCTACATTCAGGACCTTTTGTAGTTCCTTGCGGTCTAGTGCATAGCAGGAGCCATTCTAACCTGTGATACAACCAGAAAGAGTGCTTTCTATGTGCATCTGTAAAATTTGGTGAGAGTCATAGCCGACATGCCAAATTTCCTTAGCCTCCTGAGAAAGTTGAAACATTGGTGAGCTTTCTTAACTATAGTATTAGCATAGGGGGAAACAAGGACAGAATGTCGGTGATCTGGACACCTAAAAACTTGAAGCTCTCGACACTTTCTACTTCGTCTCCATTAATGCAGACAGGAGCATGTCCTCCATTATGCTTTCTGAAGTCGATGACAATCTCCTTCATTTTGTTGACATTGAGGGAGAGATTACTGTTGCCCCATCAGTTCACCAGGTTCTCTATTTCATTCCTGTACACCATCTCACCATTATTTGAGATCTGACCCACTACAGTGGTGTTGCTAGCAAACTTGAATATTGAGTTGCGAGGAATTTGGTCGCACAGTCATAGGTATATAAGTATAGCAGGGGGCTGAGAACACAGCCTTGTGGGGCACCAGTGTTTAGGAGATTGTGGAAGAGGTGTTGTTGACTATCCTTACTGATTGTGGTCTGTGGGTTAAGAAGTTCAGGATCCAGTCACAAAAGGAGGTGCCAAGGCCCAGGCCACGGAGTTTGCAGATGAGTTTAATCAGAATAATGGTGTTGAAGGCTGAGCTGCAGTCAATAAATAGGAACCAGACATAGGTGCCCTTGTTATTTAGGTGTTCCAAGGTTAAGTGCAGGATCAGGGAAATGGTGCCTGCTGTGGACCTGTTGCATCAGTCGGCAAGCTGTAGTAGATCCAGGTAGCCCGGGAGGCTCAAATTGATTCGTGCCAAGAGTAGCATTGCGAAGCACTTCATAATGATGGATGTCAGAGCCACCAACCGATAGCCATCTGACAATGCAGCACTCCTCCAGTACTGACCCTCTGACAGTGCAGCACTCCCTCAGTAGGCACCCTCTGACAGTGCAGCATTCCCTCAGTAGGCACCCTCTGACAGTGCAGCACTCCCTCAGTACTGACCCACTGACTACAGTACTCTCTGAGTAGTGACTCTATGAGAGAGTGCAGCTCTCCATCAGTAGGGAACCTTTAATTGTGCAACACAGCCTTAATAGTGACGCACTGAAGTGCAGCATCCTCTTATTCCTGATCCTCTGACAGTGCAGCAGTCTGTCAGTACCAACCCTCCGTCAATGCAGCAGTACCTCAGTCCCTCTGACAGTGCAGTCATTTTCTCAGTCTTTACCCTGCAATAGTACAGTATTCCCTCTGCAATGACCTTCTGAATTGCAGCACTCTCTCACTACTGATCCTCTGACAGTGCAGCGTCCTCAGTATTGCCTCTAGCAGTGCAACACTCCCTCACTACTGACCCTCTGACAATACAACACTCCCTTTGCTAGTCACCGTCTATCAATGCAGCGCTCCCTTAGTACTGACTCTCCAACAGTGCACACTACCTCAATAGTGACCCTCTGATAATGCAGCACTCCCTCAGTCCTGACCTTCTGGCAGTGCAGTCATTTTTTCAGTCTTCGCCTTGCAACAATGTGGCACTCCTTCCGTATAGCCTTTCTGATAGTGCAGCATTCTCTTGTTACTAATCCTCTGACACTGCAGCAGTCCTCAGCACTGAATCTCTAGCAGTGCAGCACTCCCTCACTACTGACCCTCTGACAGTGCAGCCCTCCCTTCAGTCATCACCATCTATCAGTGCAGCATTTTTAGTCCTGCCCATCTGACATTGCAGTCATTCTCTCTGTCCTCACCCTGCAACAGTGCAGCATTCCCTCCCTCTAGATCCTCTGGCCGTGCAGCACTGCCTATTGATCTTCTGGCTGTGCATGACTCTCTGACAGTGCAGCACTCCCTCAGCACTTACAGTCAGTGCAATGCTCCCACAGTACTGACCCTTCGATAGTGCAGCAATTCCTCAGTCCTGACCTCTGACTGTGCAACACTCCTTGTAACAGTGACCCGCTGACAGTGCAGCACTACCACAGTAATAATTCTTTGACAGTGCAGTCATTCTTTCAGAATGACTAAACCATGCAATAGTTCAGCACTCCCTCAGTCCTGGCCCTCTGCCAATCAGCACTCCCTCCTTCTGATAGTGTAAACTTCCTCCGTACTGACTCTCTGACTGTGCAGCACTTGCTCTATACAGACCTTCTTACAGTGCAGCATTCTTTCAGTTCTGACTCTCTAACAATGCAGCACTCCCTCAGTACTGACTCTCTGGTAGCGCAGCACCAGCTCCAGACAGACCTTCTGACTGTGCAGCATTCCCTCACTCCTGATCCTCTGATGGGACTAAGGGAGAGCTGTTCTGACTATCTAACAGTGCAGCACTCACTTAATACTGACCCTCTGACAGTGCAGAGCTCCCTCAGTACTGACCCTCACACAATGTAGCACTCCCTCAGTAGTGACTCTCTGCCAGTGCAGCAAACTCTCAATCCTGACCGTCTGTGCAGTCATTCTCTCAGTCCTCAGCCTGCAACAGTGTAGTAATCGCTCAGGACTGACCCTCTGGCAGTACAGCACTCCCTCTGTAGAGGCCTTCCAACAATGCAGCACTCCCTCACTTCTGACCCTCTGCCAGTGCAATCATTCTCTCAGTCCTCACCATGCAACAATGCATCTCTGCCTCAAGACTAACTTTCCAACAGTGCAGCACTCACTCCGTACAGACCATAAAATAAAGGAGCAGAATTAGGCCACTCAGCCCTTGAAATCTGCTCTACCATTCAGTCATGGCTAATATTTTCTTCAACCCCATTCTCCTGCTTTTTCCCCATAACCATTGATCCCCTCATTAAATCAACAACATATCTATCTCTGTCTTAAAGACACTCAATGACCGGCCTCACAGCCTTCTGTGGCACAGTTCCACAGATTCATTATTTTCTGCTGAAGAAATTCCTCCCCATTTCTGTTTTAAAGGGTTGTCCCTTTAGTCTGAGATTGTGCCGTCTAGTTCTAGTTTCCCCTGTAGTGGAGACATCATCTCCACATCCACTCTATCCAGGTCTTGCAATATTTCGTAAGTTTCAATAAGATACCCTCTCATCTTTCTAAACTCCAATGAGTACAGACCCAGAGTCCTGAATTGTTCCTCATATGACAAGCTCTTCATTCCAGGGATCATCCTTGTGAACATCCTCTGGACCGTTTCCAAAGCCAGCATACTCTTCCTTAGATATGGGACTCAAAACTGCTCACAATGTTCCAAATGGAGTCTGACCATATAGCTTTAGAAATACATCTCTACTCTTGTATTCTAGCCCTTTCAACATGAATGCTAACATTGCATTTGCCTTCCTAACTGCTAACTGAACCTGCACATTAATCTTAAGAGAATCTTGAACAATGACTCCCAAATCCCTTTGTGCTTCTGATTTCCCCATTTAGAATATAGTCTATGCCTCCATTCCTCCTTCCAAAGTGCATAACCTCACACTTTTCCCGACTGTAATCCATCTGCCACTTCTTTGCCCACTCTCCTACCCTTTCCAAATCCTTCTGCAGGTCCCCTGCTTCCTCAATACTACCTGTCTCTCTATATGTCTTTGTATCCTCTGCAAACTTAACAACAGCGCCTTCAATTCCTTCTTCCAAATTGTTAATGTATATTGTGAAAAGTTATGATCCCAGCACTGACACCTGAGGCACACTAGTAGTCATTAGCTGCCATCCTGAGAAAGATTCTTTTATCCCTGCTTTCTGTCTTCTGCTAGTCAGCCAATCCTCTATCTATGCCAGGCTCTTACCCTTAGCACATGGGCTTTTAAATTTAACAATCTCCCATGCGGCACTTGTCAAAGTCCTTCTGGAAATCTAAATCAATCACGTCCACTGGTTCTTCTTAGCTAACTTCTTTGTTGCCTCCTCAAAGAACTTAATAGATTTGTCAGACATGATCTCCCCTTGATGAAACCATGCTAACTCAGTCCTATTTTATCCTGCAATTCCAAGTACTCTGCAATCTCATCTTTAATAATGGATGCTAAAATCTTGCCAATGACTGGAGTCAGGCTAACCGGCCTATAATTTTCCATATGCTACCTCCTTTCCTTCCTTAAACAGCGGTGTTACATTAGCTACTCTCCAGTCATCTGGAACCCTCTCTGTCTTCAGTGATTCCTGAAAGATCACCATCACCAATACCTCCACAATTTCTTCAACTATGTCTTTTAGAACCTGGGGGTGTAGTTCATCCAGTCAAAGTGATTCATCCAACTTCAGACCTTTCAGTTGCCCCAGTAACATCACTTAGTGATGACCACTGTATTCATCTGTGCCCCCTGATTCTCCTGGAGCTCTGGCATCTCACTGGTGTCTTTCACAATGAAGACTGATACAAAGCAACTCTTCAGTTCCTCTGGCATTTCTTTATTTCCTATTATAAGTTCTCTAGCCTCATTTTCCAGTGACCCAATGTCCATTTTTGTCTCCTATTGAACCTTTAATATATTGAAAAAAACTCTTCCTAGCTTCTTTTAATATTATTAGTTAGCTTACATTCATATTTCACCTTCTTTGCCCTTATTGCATTTTTAATTGTCCTCTGCTTGCTTTTAAAGGCTTCTCAATCTTCTGGCTTCCCAGTAATCCTCGTCACTTTCTATGCTCTTTCTCTTATGCTGTCCTTGACTTTCCTCATCAGCCATGGATGCCTCGTTCTCTGCTTAGCATGCTTCCTCCTCCTTGGGATGAATTTCTATCATGCCTCCTGAATAACCACCAAAAACTCCTGCCATTACTGTTCCACTATCTTCCCTGCTAGGCTCCCTTTCCAATCAACTTTGGCCAGCTCCTCCCTCATGTCTTTGTAGTTACCTTTATTTAATTGTAATACTATTACACCCAATTCCAGATTCTCCCTTTCAAAGTGCAGTGTAAATTCTATCGTATTGTGGTCACTGCTCACCAAGGATTCCTTCACATTAAGCTCCCTAATCAAGTCTACCTCATTACACGTTGTCAGATCCAAAATTGCAAGTTCCCTAATAGGCTCTGTCACAAGCTGCTCCAAAAAAAAATCTCTTAAACATTCCACAAATTCCTTTTCTTGGGATCCACTACCCAGTCCACCTGCATATTGAAGCCCCCCATGATTATTGTAATATTACCTTTTTTATTTGCCTTTTCTATCTCCTGCTTTATTTTCTGCCCACATCCTGACTACTGCTATGGGGCTTGCAAATACTCCCATCAGGGTCTTTTTACTTTAGTGATTCCTCAGTCTACCCACTGATATTTTATGCTTTCTGATCCTGTCATTGCTCTTGCTATCAATTTAACTTCTTTCCTTACTAAAAATGCAACCCGATCTCCTTTGCTCATCTGCCTGTCCTTTCAATAGACTACATATCCTTGGATATTTAGATCACAGCCCTGATCCCTTTGTAGCCACGTCTCTGTGATGCCTACAACATTGTAAAACAGCCAACTTCAAAGTGCGCAAACAAGCACATTTACCTTGTTCCATGTTCTGCGCGCATTTAGATTCAACACCCTTAGTCCTGCATTGACTATCTCCTTCACACACTTGTCACCATTTTTGCTCTGTCTGAGGTTAGATTCCTCCAATTGACCCTCCAACAATGCAACACACTGCCCGTACAGATCTTCTGACAGTGTAGCACTCCACCACTACTGAACTAGAAAAAGCTGAATGCATTTGTACCTGAAGGGAAAGGATTAATGGATTTTGTACCTAAAATATGTCACAAATATAACCCTTCATCATGACTGATCTTCTCAAGCTCATATGCTTATACTGTTCCTGGCAGTAATATAAGTTATTTGTTCATGTTTCACATACTTTAATTCTCATTTTTATAACAGCTGATAGTTAAATGTGACTGTTATTTTGCAGACTTTGCAAATCTTGCCTGTCTGTATTAGTGGGACATGGTTACACAGATGATAATTTACGATACAGGCTTTTAACAGCTGCTGATGGCAGATCACAAGCTGCTCCAAAAAAAGTCTCTTAAACATTCCACAAATTCCTTTTCTTGGGATCCACTATTGAAGAGCAGAAGGATCTTGGGGTCCGGGTCCATAGGACTCTTAAATCGGCCTCGCAGGTGGTGTAAGAGAATATTTGTAGTGGCAGCAGTAAAATGTGTGTGAGAAGAATATTTGTAGTAGCAGCAGTAAAATGCGAAATATAGTCTCATCAACATGCGATGGGCAGGATGTTGAAATATAATGAACCCAGTGTGTTAATTAATGTAATTGAATGTATGGTGGCTAATGTGATAGAATCAGGAATGGTAAGCATTTATTAAACATTGAGTGTAAGCAGCTGTAGGCAGTTAAACCTTGAGAAACAATGGTCACACTATGGCCCAGAAAACAGGGATGGGGTACATATATTCTCTTCGTCACTTAGTTTAAAGTCTAGCTAAGCCACCATTGTGTATAAACAACGTTAATGGGGTGAGGGCAAAGGTCGGAACTGTCGTATAAACAAACTGGTTTCACAGAGTAGTAAATGCATCGATTAGTGACCAATCATTTAGACCAATTAGTGACCAGTATATGGAAGAGAAGGGAATGGTTTAGTTTGGAGGGTCATTGCTTTTTATATTGGTTGGCGCAACATCGAAGGCCGAAGGGCCTGTTCTGTGCTGTAATGTTCTATGTTCTCTATGTTCTAATCCACGACAAGGTAAATTATTAGCAGAGCCAGCACTAATGGTGGTTAAAGATAAGCCAGCCTTGAGGATGAGATAAGAATCTCAGGGCATGTATCTGCAAACTGTATAAGA